>CARXXK010000002.1:101237835-101598600 GCA_949089665.1 Macrosiphum euphorbiae | reverse complement strand
AAAAAAAATTAAATCAGCGAGTACCATTCTCAAAGATTGGCGTTCAAATTCAAATGATGTTGCAAATGTGGGACCCTACCATAACTTAGTGATTTTTCTCAGCTCAACTAAAGTAAGATCATATTATATTTAATTATAAGAATTCTACATTTATTTTCTTCTTCTTCTTCTCTTCTTCTTTTATGTTATCAGCTTAAGAGACCATTGGAATCAAACTTCCTTCCAGTTTTCTCTGTCTTGAGCTACTTAAATATTTAACTACCTATCAAAGATATATCTTTTTGTTTAAAATTAAGAAAATTATATGGATAATATAATTTACAACTTTTTGTGCATCAGATGTAATTCATTTTTAGATTCTGCAGAGGGCGATGAATATTTTGGTTTTACAAAGATATGGGTTTTTTTATACTTGTGTAAAAGCAATTTGTGTCAAATTTATTACACACCTAAGTTGTCCTTATACCAAGTTATAAATACAAGATCAATTTTTTTTAAGCATTTAAGTAATGTTGACACAATTTGTCTTATTTACAAACATTTGCAAATTAGTTTGTAGATTGTTAAACTAATAGCTTATAAAGTATTCAATTTTAATAGCTAATGCTCAAACATTTAATAGATGGTTTTGCATAAGTAGTTCTTGCTAAAACTCAAAAATCTACAAATAAATAAATTCAATTTTATTTAAATATATTTGAAGTTAAAATATTGAAAAAATTGCAAGGCTGGGCATTAACGAGTAAAAAGTTGAAGTTAAGTTAAAAAGTTAATTTATTTTAAACTTTTTAACTTAATTAGTTACTTTTGGCTCTTCATTAACTTAACTGTTAACTTATTACATTTCTTTTTTAATTAACGTGAAATTAACGAATTAATTTTTTGTTTTAAGAAGTAAGTTAAGTCAATTTATATTGTTTTTAATTTTATTATATTTCACTATTTCAGTCTACTGTGAATTGTTTAAAGTTAAAAATGTATATCATTGGAATCTAACTTATATGGAAATACTGTATCAAGTATAAATACTATAGTCTAAAATTTAGTTTTGGGTTAGAAAAAAATTAAGTACGCTAGGGATGTATAAACAAATTAACTTTTTTTAGCTTAAAAAAAGTTAACAAAAAGTGTGTATTAACTATTAACTTAATTGAGTTAACCTAAAGTTAAATTAATTTTTAACTTTCTGTTATTGGTGTATATTAACTTAACTGAGTTAAAAAAAATCATTAACTTGCCCAGCCTTGAAAAAATTGTATATTTAAATGAAGAATAAAGATAAAGTAATTTTGTTAAAATTAAAAAATATTCATGGGAAAAGAAACTTCTGGTATATAGTTATATTTTACTATCGCAATAGCATTACCAAAATATTTAGATTATTGTAATCACGTCTACCATCTACTAATTGTAAAATTAAATTACTTATTATTATAAGATGACAGGCTGTCTCCCCTTAGAATTGGTTTTCAAATTCAATTACCGTGACCCACTCAATGACGAGGTACACTCAACATCTGCATCACTGCAACTTTCCGTTATTATTCATTGAATGTACAATTTTGTTCAAACTTCAAAAGACCGTAAAAAAATTAAAATAATATTGTGCATATGTATTTTTATTTAGATTTAGATTTCTAAAAAACAACTTAGGAACTTGTATTACAAAATACTTTTTCAGGTTTTTTGACCGTACAAAGAAATTGTTATCAACATTTATAAAAAGAAAGTTGAAGCTATTATTTAGTATCAGTTTTGAAAGTATACTCAAATACTATTGTGAATGGAATTCGTCTTAGTTCTTTAGTTTAATGATTTGTTATTTTAGTATTACATTTTTTTTGTTTTAATTAAATAATAATTTATCTTATTAATTTAGGACGTTGAATTTCATTGTTCTGTACCACAATGCAAAAGTAATACTGAAAAGGATGTTGAAAATTTGTGCGTTTACGCACCAACAATGGTAATTTTTATAATCATTCATAAATATCGTTTTAAAATAATGTTTGAGATGGCCGTTTATTGAAGCTTTTATTGCTTATTTTGTAGGATCGTTTAAAGAAGTGGAGTGACAATTTAGATGTCAACTTGACACCTACTAGTCTTGTGTGTGGAAGACATTTCCGATCGCAAGACTTTCAGCTTGTCACAACATTATCAATTAAACATTTTTATCGAATATTAGACCCAGATGCTTTACCTGTGCCAGTGAATGATGTATCTGTATTGAATAGGTGTGAAAATACATTTACAAGTCTAATAGATAACAAAGTTGATGAACAGGCGTCAGAAAAAAAAAAGAACAATGTAAAAGGTACTATGTAAAAAATTTGTACTTAAATTTATTTTAACTTGTAATTTAAATCCAATAATAAAATTAAATTCTGAAAAAATTAATTACCTTTCAGATAATACTTCTGTGACAATTGACGATTCATCTAATAGTTCGTTGTCCATTACTTTGGAAGCCACAACTTGAAGCTAAAAACAAAAATATTGAAAGTTTGAAAAAGAAAGTGAGTTTACTGAAGTATCTTAAGAGGACGCTACCCATGTATTTGTTGTCTCCGTCTTACACACGCACGACATACCAAATTTCCATTCGCTAGTTTAAATAGTGTGTTGTTAGTTTTAAAATTAGAGTGAATTGACCTATTATCATACTATTAGGTAAGAATATTATCTGTGCTTAAGCGTTGGCGATTTTTAAATATTTTCATTTTCAAGTTAGATATGTGTACGTGAAATATCAAAAATTTAAAATGCTCATATCTCGCTTGAAAATTAAAATATCGAATAAAAGCCAACGCTTAAGCACAGATAATGTTATTATCTAAATATGTTATAATAGGTCAATTCACTCTAGTATTAAAACTAACTGCATACTATTGAAACTAGTGAGCGACAATTTGCTATGTCGTGCGTGTGTAAGACGGAGACAACAAATGTATGGGTAGCGTCCTCTTAAGTCCTAAAATAAGACACTCGTTCTTTCAAAAACTATTTATGTTTTTAAAATTTTTTTTCCATGATTTAGTTGTCAAAACAACATATTTTGAAATATAATATATATAATATATTATTTACTTTTTTTTTTAATTGTTTACATTTTTTAGTGATAACATACATTTTTAGATCTATATTCTAAAGCAGAATGTTTGTTATAATACTTAAATTTATTAAAACCATATTTTGTACAAGTAGCTTATGATTTATAACTAGAGCGCATATTTTTATATACTTGCATATTTATTCTGGTTGATCGAATGGTATGCCAAGTGGGCACAGAATTTGTTTCATAACATAAACATTTTAGCTATGAAACTTTTATGGTGCATATTTTGCATATTTTTACATTTATGGTTTTGATAAATAACAAAATAAATTAATACGTATCGTAGGTGTAAACTTTTTTCCCAAGGAATTAATTTTTTTCTTATTTTTTGCTTTACAAATTATTTTTTAGGTAGGTACTTACCTAAATGAATTCCTTTTAGGATACATTTTTGATGTCAAGAGGAGAATGCCACACAGATATTTGTTTCTCCGTCTTACAAGTGCGTAACATTGCAAAATTTACACACAGCAAATAACGTTTAGCTCTGTTAGTTTAAAAATTAGATTGAATCGACCTATAATAAAACTTGAAAGAAAAGAATATTATCTGTGTAACACAGAGCCAAACGTTATCTGCTGTGCGTAAATTTGCCATGTTACGAACTTGTAGGATAAAGACAACAAATGTCCGTATGGCGTCTTCTCAATTGATTCCTATTTTTCTTACAGAATAATACTACCTACAAAATACGCATATTTTAAAGAAAAGTATTAATAGTAGCATTCCATTATTTAAAATTAAACATTCAGAAAATAAATGCATTTTTAAGTGCATATTTTAACATTTTAGTGTATAATATTATCTTAATATATATAAATCTCGTGTCACAATGTTTGTCCTCAATGGACTCCTAAACCACTTAACCGATTTTGATGAAATTTTTTACACCGCGTGTAATTTGGTCCAACTTAAAAGATAGGCTAATTTAAAAAGGGAGAGGACCAACCCTGGGAGGTGCTCAAACGGGAATTTTGAGATTTCCGATGGAAATTTTTGTTTATAAATGGTTGCCATGTTTTTTTAAGCTATTGCAATAATAAAAATAATAAAAAAAAAAACTATTTGCTTTACTTTTTAAATATAAATTGTAATATAATATCTAACTATAAAAATGTGAAATAAAAATCTCTGTACTACTTATCTCTGGAGCTTCTTATCAGATCTTCTTTATTTTTTTTTAAATGAAAGAGTATTTCATGGATAAGGTTTATATGAAAAAAAAAATGTTAGGAAAATCCACCAGTGTATTATATTATATCGGTTGCTATTGGTTAATCGGGCATGTTTTTGATTTGTATCATTATTTTTTGTCAATAGGTATACATATATCATATATATATAATAAATACAAAAAGATCCAATAAGTAGTTCCAGAGTCTGTATAGTTATAGTCCGTGTATTTATATAGTTATATATATATATATATATATATATATATATATAAATTAATGTTTGTGGGTAGATTAGACGTCTGGGAAGAAGATAGGTTAATTTACTATGGGTTAAATTTGTTTTTTTTTCATTGGGTTTTGGTACGGTTAGGTTAGGATAGGATTTTGTATAAACTGATTATAATAATCCACCTTAGGCGAAATGAAGTAAAAACGATAAACTTGGTATAACTTTGATACTTTAGAGTTAAATCATACACTTACGTACAAACAGCACAGGGTACGCGATCTATCGCAGGTAGATTACTGTTGCGAATCAGAATTTTTATTCGGGGCAACGGAAAAGTTAAGATTAATTTTGAACACCGCATACACCGAATATCAAATAACGAATTGAACAAACTTTGAGACATATAGAATTGATACATTTAACGGGGCAACGAAGTGCACGGGATCAGCTAGTATATTAATATATTTATGCATTTTTAAGATTTTTTAGTGCGTAGTATGATTTATAGTTGGTTATTAATGCATACAAATACGTGCTCCAGTTATAAGTATTTAGAACTTCAAGGAATGAATGTGGAAATACTCCAAATAATATTATGCTTATGTAATTCAAAATGTATGTTTTAATCCAAAAGGTTAAAAAACCTAAAATGGCATATTGTATAATACTTATGATAAAAAATATTGTTATGAAACGAGTTAATATTATAAAAAAAATTTATTTTAAGAAAGAACAAGTGTCTTAAGTTAATTGGAAAACCCTGTATATTAGTTACTTATTAAAATAGATAATATTTTAATTATATCTTATTTTATACCTTATTTTATTTTGAAAAGAAAGAAATAGTATTAAAACTAAGAAGAGAAATGGCAGAAATTAAAAGAAATCGTCAACTTCAACTAGCTTTAAAACCATCTGTAATTTCAAATATTATGAAGCCATAAATATTATGCATTATATTTGCCAATTTTATGTATATTTATTAGACAATTGTTTTTTATTTTAGTTAATTTATAAAAGAAAGTGTAAATTTGTATCATTTTTTAATTCATATATTATTATAAAGCTTGAGTTTCAAATATTGAAAATTGGATTTCATTTCGACCTGTAGTCAATTACTCTTTATTAGTTAAAAGAAAATTATCAAGTTCGGTTAATTTTAAAGAACATGATTATTATTCATATACTGTATCTTTGTGGACAAAATTACACATTGCCATGTGCGCCTTAATAATAAACTGATCATTTAAAAGTTTTAAGCCATTTAATCTGAAATGTACGTTTATATTTTCCCCGGTAATCTGATATGGAGACAATATGAATCAAACTTAAAATTGTAATGGTGATCAATGATCACACGTTTATATTAAAAATATTAAAATGTTATGTACATTTCGGACTAGAACCAACGATAAAACTATAACCTAAATACAATATGCTATATATGCTTATATATTATAATATAATTTTTAAAATACAGTGTTTTTAGTCAACCAAACTTAGATTTACTATAGCCACTTAGTGTAGCTGTTATGGTCGGAAAACAAAATTTAGTATTACATTTTAATAACTGACAATTTTACCAACTCGGAAGGTTAAGGAATTAAATGTTTGTTAAGTTAATACCTATAATTATAAATAAAGTAAAACCAAGTATAATTATCAATTATGTTCATTGTTTATAAACCTATAGTTATTAGCAATTGTGTCCGAAGATACAGGTCTCAAAGTTGTTCATAAACAACTGTCAATATCTAACTAATCACTATTTCAACGCTAGGCGACACATAAGAGCGTGATCAAAAGATTTGAATTTGATTAATTTTCCAAAAGTTAATTATCTTTGCTTCTGGTCAACAGCTTGAATATCCTTAATAACAATTTTTCTTTCCTTATAACCAGTTTTATATATATTTTTTAAATTTTACTCATGTTATTAAATGTATTGATTACAGTTTATAAAATATTAGATATACCTAATACATTTATAGGGGAGAATGGTCCAGATTGAAACAAAACAGAGATGGTTGTATCTCATTAAAGATACTAGAGAAGTAGATTTGTACATCAAAAACCTATATAAATTCACCTAAATTCATTTAAACAAACTTGGGACACTTTTTTAAATTTTTGAAAAATAATTAAGAATTATATAAGTTTAACAAATATATTTTGTAACTGCAGGTTGATATAATATATATTAACATATGAAAATAATAATAACATTCTTGTTCTTATAATTTTCACCAATTTGTCTCCAACATTTACCATCTGTAAATAATTAAAAAGGTGGGCAAGTGGATGTCCCTCTGCTGTACAGTACGTTACAAGTGAGTCACTGTATAACAGATGGTATACAGGCATCTTATGAATAATATTATGAGATATCTGATTGAATTTGATTTTCGAAAAATTCGTAGAATCTAAACAAATGTAATCTATTAGTAACATAAAAAATAAATGTAAAATGATTTAATGCATAATATAAACATTCCAATTGTAAGAATCTATAATTAATGCTGAATTAATATAATTTAATACATAAATCAATATTTGTTGTCTCCAATGTCCAGCTACTACATTTTTAATTTCAACTAAAATATCTATTATCTAATGAAAATTTTAAAAATATAGCCATAATATAAAATGAGTACAAATATTTTGTGTCTTATTTAAATAGTTTAATGTTGAACACTTGAATGTCACATTTTAAATGACAATTTATGATTAATTTATATTACAAAATGTGTAATAACCATATTCATGAAATATAATTGTTTAAAATAATGTGTCTTTACTACAAAGTTTAAAGTAACACTTTTCAAGAAATTCAAACTGTTGTAAAGATAAGTGAAACGTTTAATGCTCTGTTATAAATAAAAACGAAATAAACTAGTTACAGTTCAGAAAATTATTTGGAATTATATTATGTTTTGTGCAAGTCAAAAGATGGTAAATTAATATTAATTTATATTAGAACAACAGTATCTAAAATTATGTTGAATTTGTACTACAACGTTTGAGATACAAATTATATTAACTAATTTATTCGTTAACATTATATTGTGATTAAAATATAATAAGAAATAAATACTTCAATATTGTAATCTAGGTGTCATTTTGAGAGCCCAAAGTTGTATCTCTTGTTTGGAAATTAATTATAAGGGTTAAAGACATTTTTCTCAAATTTACTTCTTACAAAATAAATACCTATCTATACAATAGTTACAAAAATAAAGCAACGTATTGCACTTGAGTGTGACTTAGAATCCATCCATATAGATACCGGAACTTTAATGTGCATAATATGATTAAAATGAATAATTTGTCATTTGTGCCTGAATGGTGATACAAAAAACTCATACCTTGAAAACCCATGCAGTTATAACGCAGTTCAGTAATTTATTCACATGTAACGAACTGCGTGGCTTGGCACCTACTATTGTATAGTGACAATAGTAGATAAGTGGCTACCGGTAGGTACGTTAATGTTGCAGGTCGCAGACACTTCTTCAGATAATAAAGTCGTGGTTGATGAATGAATAATACAATAGTTGTTGTATAATATAATATTGTGAGTTTTATTATTGCACTTCGATAATTTTACTAAGTCCAAAATAATGCTGTACAGAGTGGCGTGAAGGTGCTTGCACTAATGGGTGGTGGTTCACGTCTGCATACAGGCCGATTCGGGCTCCCTTTTATATGAGGTTCCCCGTACCCCTTGCCTACATATACGATATCTCGGTTCTCAAGGATGTGATTTGTGTGGTCATTATTCCAGCCCACGCACTTACAACTGAATGTATTACTACATTATGATTATTATAAAGTAATCTTTTTTACTCTTTTATATTTGGATTTCGACGTTCAGTGGTTCTGTAAAATATTTCATCCGCTATTATTTTTGAACCTTAATGTCCTTTGTCCCTTAATCTTCTGGTTATGGCGGTCTACCGTATATTATAATAACTAATTATGATTTATTGTCAGTTGTCACGTAGTAACTTGCTTACTACACACATATTCAAATCAGTAAAATCACGCACCGCCGTTCAGGAAAACTAGTAACTACTGATTGATACCCACAATAGCACAATAAATAATAGAAAATTATGAAACTTTGTACACTACGTAATATATTGTGCATAATAATGTATTGTACCGTATTTAAATATCGTGAAAATTATGATTGCCTACCTCGAAAACCCATGCAGTTCAGTAATTTATTTACATATTCAAATCTGCGTCATATCACTCAAAATGATAAGAATCCTGTATGTTTTGTTGCATTACAACATTTCTAGGGCACTTACTAAAATAAAGTAATGTATTACTACACATTATAAGAAAAATATATATTTTAATATTTAATATTATGATCATTATAACATATTATAACACTAGACAGGGACTTAGGATTTATCTACATCCCTGAATTTACAATTAAAATTAAAGGTTTGTCATGAGCAAATAGGTTAGCCGTTATTTAGATTTTTTTAAATTTTGAATGTAGCATTGTACAACTAGTGCATATATTTTAAGTACATTCTTATGACAACTGCTCGTATAATATATATTGTGAATATGTTTTTAAAGCATTGAATTATTTGGGAATTTTCCTTCATAATAATGTGACTTAACATAATATAATAATAATAAATGGGTTGAGCAACTTGTCTTACAAAATACCAATAAATGAAAATCAGTTGTACCTTTTTGTACGTGTAGTGTATTTTCAATGTTATAAGCAGGGCTTAAATCAAAAATAATAATACAGTTATATGGATATTGAACGTTATGATCGAATGACTGTTTAACGTTATATGTATATTAAATGTTATGGTCGAATGACTGTTTAATGTTATAAAAATTTAAACGTTATGAAGCGTTTAGCGTTATCTGATGGATATAGCTTGTTTCCTACACAAAACAGAATGATTGAAAAATATAATATTACAAAAATAACCATAATATATATTTTAGTGATAGTTATAATTTTATAAATATTTTTTTTTCAGGCAATTAGATATTTCAATTGTTCATTGTTTCTGTTTTGTTATCCGTCATCCGTTTCCAATCGTTTATCATTTACTGATATGTTATCCGTTATCGATTTCAATCGTTTTTTGAATTGTTTATTAAAATTATACTCATAACGTTATAAAAACGTTTTGAATTACTGGTTATAAGTGTCAATTTTGGGGGCCCAAAGTCGTATCTCTTGTGTTTGGAAATTAATCTTGAGGTTAAGGACATTTTTCTAAAATTTACTTCTTACAAAATAAGTACCTACCTATACAATAGTTACTAAAATAAAGCAACTTATTACACTTGAGTGCATAGGCGGCACTTGGTAGAAACTTATGTGGGTGCAAACGTTTATGGTAATAACATTCACAAATCCATAGGGAAGTTGCCCCCCAGTACCCCCTAATATATTATAACTATTGCTACAACAAATGTAGTTAAAAAAAATTTCTTTATTAATAACTATTCCAATTGGGTCTCTGTATTTCATGAATATATATTTTATGAATATGTAAAAAATTATTAAAAAACAACTTTTTATTTTTACATAAATAATAATGAAAAAAAAAATTAACTGTGTGTAACATAATAATTACTAGGTAGGTATTTGTCAACTTCACTACTTCAGTGTCAAACGACGATCTCTTATTGAAGCATCAAACTTGTCAATTATATTATCAAAATCTATAGTGTATTCTTTTTGGATATATAAGATTACTAAACTGCTCAATCGCTCTTGACTCATTGTGACTCTTAAGTATGTTTTTAATTTCCGTAGAGCTGAGAAACTGCGTTCATTAGATGCAGTATTTGTAGGAATAGTTAAAAAAATCTTTAATATATTTGTATAATTTGGGAATCCTGTCTGAATATCTTTAGATCTAATATAATTTATCTTTTTTATAATTGTATCACATTCATGATTTATAAATAATCTATTTACTATTTTTATCTCACTTGATAAATCATTTGATTCTATTTTGTATGCATTACAAACTTCCTCTATTGACTGATTAGTAGAGTTTTTATTAAATAAGACATTATTCATAGAATTCAACAAACTTAAATAGTTTTCTTTAAATTTACTCTTCATGCACATCATTACTGTATCTATAATTCCAAAAAATACATTTATACGAAAATGATCTTGAACAGTCTGTATAGTTTGTTTTTTGCCACCACCTAATTTTAATGGTACTGATTTATGCGTGGTAGGTTAGGCTCACTAAAACCATTATTTTTTGAAACAATAGTAGCCTTTTCTCATAGGTACTTTCTAAAAATTGTCATCTGTTCTCAATTCTTCAAAACTTTTTATAGCTTAATTAGCTTACTGCATTATTTAATTATTATTATTAGTATTTTAACATTTAATCACGGACTAAGATTTTAGTCCGTATAATTAATTAATTATTTGATTAACTAATTAATTGAGTAATCAGATATAAAATATTGAAATGATCCATGGTTGTTTTTTAATATCAAAATTACATTATATTAGTATAATTGTTAACAATAAAATAATTAAAATATTTTTTACTGTTGTGATTGTCTGTGTGTGGGTGCAAAATGATACTTTTGCCCCCCCCCCCAGAAAAATTGTCGTGGGTGCAACTGCACCCTCATGCCCCCCCTAGTTTCCGCCTATGCTTGAGTGTGGCTATTTTTTTGTATTCTAATACATCCATATAGATAACTGAAATTTAATGTACCTAATATGATTAAAATGAAGGTTTTGTTATTTGTGCCTGAATCCCTGAATGGTAATACAAAAACTCATGCAGTTGTATGTACATTGTACCTCATTTAAATCAGAGCCGTCAGACCCAAATCAGTATAATTATTAATTTATCTTTATATGCAAATGAATATATAGTAAATTACACTTTTCATTTTTAAGTTAATCTGTATCATACAACGTAAGTTTTGATATAAAAATGTACCTATGTATAAAGTAGGTAGCATTAATTATTTTTTTTATCAATAAATTACAATACTTAATGAAATTTGTAATCCTTAAGCGGCTAAGTATATACTATTGTTGCTATATTGCTTTCAAATTGTATGTAATTAAGTGTAGTTTTTATAATAATATATTCATACTTTGGTTTATACAATTTTATATAAAATATATAATATATTGCTATAATATACCATCACTAAAATATATAATTAATTGAAAGTTTTTGTTTAATTTAATAAAAAAAAGAAAATATAATATACACTTGTTTAACCTAAAAGTGTTATAAACTATAATAATTTGTTTAAACTTATATACAAAACTGCAAAGGCTAGGTCCGCATTTTTAAATTTATTCACATGTTCCAAAATTAAAAGAAAAATATATGTTAACCAATAAAATACCTAATGTCATGAAAATATGAATGTTTAGTTTTTTTTATTAAATAATATAATATGATGTTTGTTAAAGTAAACACCAGAGGTTGCTAAGATTTTACTGAAAATAGCCTAAACATGATAATCCTATTTATGAATACTAATAATTGAGTATTTACTTGGTAAATCCTACAATATCTACTAAGAATTTACTAAATCTTAAGTAAGTTTATATAATTCCAACTAAGTTCTATGATTAACGAATATAGCCAATGAGTAATGGTATACCTACCATGTTGAGTGTTTCTTTTAACTGATAATTTTTTTAGATCTTTTCCACAATAAATATTGAGGAATTTTTGTTTAGAAGTGAAGAGAGTTTTTAATGTTGGTGAAAAGCCTTGTACACATCATAATCATATATGTGCTATTGTGGTTCAAAGTTATCCAGCACTCTAGATAACTTTGTATCAAATAAAAAAAAATTAAATAGATGAAAGAAATTGTATGCTTTTTATAGAGTATCCTCAAAATACTGTAGGTATTTATGACAGTTATGAGTTCTAACTTATAATTAATTTGAGTAATATTTGACTTTGTATAAATCAAATTTCAATTTATTATTATGAAATACTACAATCTCTTTTTGGTTTGACCTATGTGTTAAAATATGAGGTTTGCCAATTTTTTATTATTTTTCATTTTTCAATATCCGTGTTAACCACAGATACATCAATTCATGTATGGAATAGGGAAATCTGCGCTTAGAACACCTACCTACCTACCTGCAATATATAAAGTTACATCTAACCCTCAAAACGAAATTTGGACTATTTTTATTAGAATTTATCATTTCTATTGTTCCTATCGAAAGTTCATATTATACCTACGTACAATAAGTAATGGCACTATGAAAAATAAAACAGATCCTAACAATGGAGATAGATGTGTGAGACTGAAAGTATTTTTTATCTTAACACCATAAAGGTTTTAAGGAATTTCCTTCAGTAAAATGCCAACAAACGTCATAAATTGAACAAAAATAATATGGTATTTGGTGGGAAACTATACTAGATACTGATGAATGTGTTGGTTTTACAATGATGCGTTAAAAAAATTTTTTTTTTGTTTTTGTTATAACCTTTAGGGCAGTAAAAATGCTTCAATTCTCAACTTCAGCATCTTATTTGATGAGGAAGTGAATCTATTTGGTGCATTGGGGTGTCAACATTTAAAATTCCAAGTAGTTTTCAACACAAAATTTTCCTTAAATATATACGGCTTAAAATTAAAAACTACTTGGTTGATATGTATTCGACAAAGTTAATCCGGTACTAGTCGCAGAAGTTACAAAGGTGGTTCTATAGTTAGAGACATGAAAAATGAGCTCAAGCCTCTGCTGTTTGTTGTTCATACCCACAATTGTAACTATTGGATCACAACATTTATCTGTAGTGCTGCTCATATACCATAAAATGAATTAATTATAAAAATAAGGGTTTCCTATAAATGAACACCAATATTATAAATAATTTTAAATTTTAAAAATGTTTATGAATTTATTATTTGGATACTATAAAAAAAAATGGTTGGCACTCAGTTTCCGTGCCCCTAATTATAGAAGTTTTGTCTGAGTATATAACACTGCAAACAGCTAACCTTTTTATTAAATTATTTGAGGCACTTAAAAAGTTAATTTACTTCTAAACTAATTATTGATGATGGGGTTATAAAAGTTTAGTAAAACACAATTTTTAACAAAAAAATTAAGAATTGTATAAAGAAGTTCAAACAACATGTAGTTCAAATGACAGTATTATTATTTAATTTGTATTATTTAGTTCATTATCGTATTCAATTTCCACATGAGGTCTGCCTTTGGGTTTGATTACTTTTTTGATTTTCTTAGCGGCGACATCCTATTAACAAAATATATATATATACATTAAATAAGTAGATCATAAAGTATAAATAATGTTTTGTAGAATACCTCAATATCTTCCATTTCTTCTTCTTCGCCATCAGAACAAACATAATCAGATACATCATCACCATCTTCTATTTCATCGTCTATATCGAACATCTCATCGTTATCATCTCCAATATCAGACTCTTCTTCTCCTACAGTGTACTCATCAGCATCCTCATTCTAAATAATATATTTAACATGTAAAATTAATGAAATGTGCATATTTATGTATTTTTAGTATTAAAAAATAATATGTTATAAATTGATAGATTGATTTGATTTTCTATTAAGGATGTCAGTTTTTGCAATTCTCCGAAATTCTATAAAATTTGAAAATACTATTTTATATTTTAGTTATTACCTTAACGATAATAATTTTCCACTAATCTACAGCTCAATACATATTTGTGTAGGGGGGGGGTTGATATGGTGTATTATATCAATGAAAATTACTTCACAGGAAACACTCTCTTGCCCAGTAGAATAGTCGAATTTTATTAATTTTTTTTATTTAAAAGGAAGAAAATTTTTAGGCCGAATTTTCATTTTACTTTAGATAGTGGTAGAAAAATACGTTTGAAAAGTACAAATATTGTACATTATTCAAATGCATATTTTAGCTGCTATAACCATAATTTTGGAAATTAAGCTTTGACCTAACCTGCAAAATGTTCTCATTTTTAAAAAATTTTTTTTTTACAAAATCCGACTATTCTACAGGGCATGAGAGTTTTTTCTGTAACACAAGTTTTTGTGCTAAAAAAACGCACCGGCAGTGAAGCCCTTAATTTATCAATAACAACGTGGGAAGAATAAGTTGCAGTAGTTTCTTATCACCTAAGGTATCTATTGACTGGTACCTATTTAGAGGCGGCAACAGTGCATGATAATACAGCTGCCTTATCCTACTCGGTCACAACTAATATATTTATGGTAACATTATGCTTAATTAATCATTATATACGTACATCTTCATCTTCTTCACCTTCTTTCTCAAGTGCTTTTTCGAATGCTTGTTGATTAATATTATACATATCACCATACTAAAAAAAAAATATATATATTATAAATTAAAACTAAGTATTGTAGTTATAAGTTGTTTTAAGTATTCAGCTTGTAATGGTAAATTTCAAATTATTTGGGCACGGATGTTGTTTTACTGTTAAAATGTATTGCTAATTACGTTGTAAATGTGTTTCACATTAGTATGAAATAAAATCTAAACATTTTAAATGCAATTTTTGGTTTCAATTTTGTTGTATTTATGAAACCATTTAAAGTATTTTTCAATTTTGTGCACTTAACTTTACTTTGGTTTTTACTTATCAAATTCAAATAAATGTTTTGAGTATGAAAATATTGAACACTTTTAATCAAATTTGATGATGTTTGAGGTAGTAGTTTAGATTGTTTAAAGAACATGTATAATATTTATTTTTATTTTGTAGAATTTAAATATTATTTAAAAGAAAGAAAGATGAAAATAATTGTGAAATTATGTTTATTATAAATTAATAATAACGAAACATTTTTGCTGATTTAATGGTGCAATACTTCAATCAATTTAACTATTTTTATACTACTACAATATAAATGCCCTACCAATTAGCTTTTTTCAACTAATTGAAGTTGACAATTAAGTTTATGATTAGAGATAGAGATTTTTCGACTTGTTTAAAATTTAAGTTAACTTGCAATTTTTACAAAATTTTTAACTTAATATATAACAGTGTAATATATATTAATAATATTATGAATAACAGCCTCCCCTTACTAGTCTAAAAAAAATATTCTAAAATAACTATTTTATAGTATTTTTTATACCTTGGTAAAAGGGAGACTGGTTATTAGTCATAGGTATAATACATTTTTTTAAAAAGGCACTTGGGGGTTATTTTAAATATCAAATTACAGCTACTGACTTTCCAATTAATTAACATACTGTAGGTATTAACATACCTATATTATTACATTTATTTTAATTTTCTATCATATAGCTTTGTATCCAAAAAAGTATATATATTTTACAAAAACAATAAAATTGTCAAACTGTGAAATAATATTTTTTAAAAGGCTGTACCTACATTATTCTATTTATTTAAAAAAAACTTAATATAAAAGTATTCTATCTGATAATTAATTGTACACGTAAAAGAAAATTACTCAGGTAAAAACATTTAATTTTAATTTTTGTAAAGGGACCATTTAAAATTACTGTTGTGGGGGCTCACTGATTAGCCAGACCAACACTGTTTTATGCAGCGCTAACCAAGCAACAAATTTGTCAAGCAAAAATATTTGAATATTTTAAGAATCATCAAATTATTTAATGCAATATGTGCACAAGCGATAAACATTATACCATATTATAATATAATTAAAACAATTATTTTTATTTATGCTCTTATTGATTTTCCAGAATAATTAAATAATGAAATCAGATACACAGATAGGGCATCTTTAATTGTAATATATCTTATTTATTTATTAATTAAAAGCACAATATTTGTTTCCTCCTCAGTTTTCCCTCTGTGGCTTATTTATATTGCACTGATTTCCTACTAAAACTATAATTTTTTTTCTATTCATGTATTATTTCAAAATTAAAATTTTTTATTTAGTAGTTCTGTTTGTTTTATAAGATTTAGGGCATTTTTGGTGTTTTATAGGTCATCAATCTTATCTCAACTTAGCATTATAACATATATAAAGCATTTTATCTAAGACATGTAAAGGGGTTGGTGAGTGAAAAGTGAAAAGCCCCCCCAGTAAATATTTAAAACTAAAACAAATTAATGTTGGAAATGTTATATAGATGTTTAAACACCATGTAAAACATAAATTCAAATAATGTTGAGCACATACAGTTCCTTTCTTGAGTCTTTCAACCAATTCTTTCTCAATAACATTATCAAGACGAGCAGCAATTTCAGCTTTATATTCTCTTCTTTTAACTCGTCTTTCCACTTTTCTTGGCAATGATACTAATTCTCTCCTAAAATATTAATAATTTTAAATTTATTATATTAGTAAAATAGTAAGTTATAACAAATATTATACTGATGTTTAATGATAAAAAATTAATATCTTACTGAGTTTTAAGTTTGAGTTTTCTCATTCGAATTAAATATTGAGTAATTCGTACAAAACGCTGTTTACACATAGACTTCAATGGACCTGGCCAATAAAGCATGTGTTCATTCATTTGTTGTATAGCTTTTTGGAAATTTCTTGATAATTTTATCTTTTCCCACTGTCTTTTTGGATAAACCGATCTACAAAAAAAATATTGATAATAATAAATTAATTCAACAAATCAACTAATACAATACTAGTACTAAAATCACACCTTTCAGCAGTTTTTAAGAAGAGATATATAATACCCTTCTCTTCTCTTACAGTAGCATATCTGCTATTAGCCAACGGGCAGTGAGTGCGATTGCACAAACCCGATAAATTATATTCATTTCGGCAAAAATTTGAAGTGTCCGTCCTAAAATTGTATTTAAAACATGGATTAGGTAATCTCTAATGCATTGATGTATAATATTTTAATATTAATAGTTTACTTGATTTTGAATGAACAAAATGTATCTTTTATAATAGACCAAACAATCTGAAAAAAAAGAAGATATTAATTTTAAATATATTTTGGTAAAAGTTCAATAATATTACATACTAAATAGTTTATTAATTATCAGGGTTCAACGCTTTATGCATTTACATATATTATAATGTAACTTAACACAATGTACAGATTTAGACAAAAAATTAGTAAAATGTTCAGATTTTTACATACATACAAAATATTTTTTTTATAAATAATAAATCAATATCCAATACTGATCAATAATCATGTTTATGGAATATTTTAGTACATATTTCATAATTGTTTATGTGTAATTAATAGTAAAAAATGTTCAATGTTGTTAGTTGTAAATTTCAAAATGTTCCTTATCAAAACAATAATGATCAGTGGCGTATACTGGGTGGTGCAAATGCAGCACTTGCACCACCACATCTAAAATGTGGTGGTGCAAAGGTATGTTTTTGCACCACCAGAAAATCATTGAAATATATAATATATAAAGAGGTACAAAATAGTTATTTTCGTGCATGTATTAGACATTATCATTTAAATTATTACCCTATCTATATTCTAAAATATCGTACAACCCCCATAAATAGTTAGATTATTATCTATGGTAACCACTATCCACAGAATTTTGTATTTTATTATGGCAGTATCACAGAATCACGATTAAAGATATTATATCTTTAATCGTGCACAGAATAGACGTATAATATGGTAAAATTATATTGCTATCAACATTCTACCGCCAAAATAGTGTGTTATCACTGGATCAATGTTCATTCAATTCTCAAAAGTCAAATGTCAGATGACAGCTAGACGTCGTATTGAATCAAATTTTAAAATTCTCTACAGGTTTCATAAACGTCAGAAAAACAGGAATTTTTACCCGAAATCGGTTTTCGATAAAATCAATTTTGGTTTTTGACCAAACAAATGAACATATACATATATAATTGAAATATTCACTGGTTGGGTAAAAAAGCTTGGAAATTTAATAAAAGGCTCCAACTATATTGTTACAATGACATTAGAAAATTATTAAAAATCCTTAGTCACAGTTTTTTTTATAAGCATTTAAAGTTCAAATCTTGACAAAATACAGAAAAATCACGAAAATTAACAATATAATTTGAGTTGAAAAAATCATAAAAATGTTTCTTTTCAAATCTAAGATTTTAAAATGTAATACAAGATTATTCATAAGTTTGTATACGCCTTTATCAAAAAAAAAATGTCCACAAGTAAATCAAATTACATTTTTATGAGCATTTGAAAATCATATTTTTACAAGATTGGATATTCACTAGATTTCTCATGTAGCGATTTTGTTAATTTGTTGTTATTCAAACAAATAACTGTAATTACATGAAAATTTATATATTTATATTTTAATTTTCTATACACCACAAAGTTTTGAAAATATTTTAACTCTCTTTGAGCTGTTTCCGGGCATTGTCATTTTTTAATTTTTTTAGTTTTTTTTTTCTATAAATATCAATAAAATTTTATTTGTTGGGTAAAAAGCGTGAAAATTTAATGGAAGGCTCCTGATATATTGTTACAATAGCGTTGAAAAATATTAAAAATACATAGCCACAATTTTTTTTTATAAGCATTTGAAGTTCAAATGTTGACAAAATGTATGGATAAATATATAGTTTTTTTTTGTTAGGAAGGATTTTACTTAGAAAGTTGGATTATTTTTGTGTTGGAAATTATAGGTTAAGAATATGCACCTCTGCACCACCAGAAATTGGACCCAATTTACGCCACTGATAATGATACTATAAAATATGTTACTGCTGTAAGGCCCGGATTTTGATGTAAAAGCATAAGTAGGTAGGTTCATATTCATTCTTACAATTAACTCAGAATAATTCTGATTCAATACGTCAACTTTTCATGATAGTGAATAAATTCTATATTAAGTACCAACCTATACTCTGTTCAAAATAAGATCGTGACCCGGCGGCGACCAGTTTTCGTCGGGCGGCGGTCAGACATATGGCCAGATGCCGTCCCCACTACAGCGACGCGTCGAGCGCAGCCACGGAAAAAAGCCACGCCCATGCGCACAACTCGGCCGCCGGGTCACGATCTTATTTTGAACAGAGTATAGGTAGTTAAAATTTTTTTTTTTTGCATATTTGAGTAAAAATTAATTAAGTTACATAATATTTCTAGATGATTGCATACAATTTGAATATATTATATAAATAAAATAAAATTATTTAAATTTATTTCAAAGTTTAAAAGTGATGTGTTACCCGAGGTGATAACTAAATGCAATTTTGATAGATTTTGAAGATAATCAACTAATTGGCGAAATAAATGTATCATAGATTGAATATTTTATACTACACTGAATTTATATTTTATAATGTGCTACACATTCCATTTTAATTGTTTCATAGGTACTAAAAAATATGTTTTATTTTTATATAAGTTGTATTTATTATACATTTTTTATGTACTTTTATGTTCTTTACATATTTTTTGCATAAAAAATCTGTCCCTAGTTATTAGCATAATTTTAAATGAATATGTAATATTATAATACATTTTGCAGTATTTAATGACAGCTGAAGATATATTTCTTCATATTATTTTGAATACTTAAGTAATAAAATATCAACAGACTAACTATGAGCAATCAAAACACAATATTATTGTTTGATTACCTATATGACAACAAATTTATACATAAAATATTCCAATAACATTTTATAGATTTGGATACAGACCAAAATCATAGACATTGTACAACAATATGAGGTGTCTACAATCAGAGTACTTTAAAACAACTACAAATCATAAATCAACTTTACTATTTACTATTTAGTAACAATATGCAGAAGAGAAGACTTGATTAATTATTATTGATGTAATTTACTCATCTATTTAACTATGTTAACAAAAATCTAGACAAATGTAGGTACTTTACTCAACACTATATTTTTAAAATAAGTCATATATTAAAATATAATGGTACACAGTCACAGCAGGTATGACGGGTATACAGGTATATTTTTGTAGGAAGATGATATACAATCGACTCTCTGTAACTTGAAATTTTCGATATCTCGAATAATTAAAATTCTCCTTCAAATAACAATAACACTTAATGTTTAAATAATCTTGTTAACTCAAAAATTAATTTGACAAGTTTCCGACTCGGTTTTCGATATCTCGAATTTTCTTATCCAAATTTAGTACTCAAAATAGTTCATCAAGGCGATTATTTTTCGTAAAACCCGACCATTATAGTCAACTACATACATACTTGTAATTTAAACCTTGATAACTCCATACAATAGATATCAGTTTTAGTTCTATGCCGTCTGTTCGTTTAATCGTTTATCGTGTGAGTGTGACAGTGTTAATACAGTGGTTATTATGGCTCAAAGAACATTAGAAACATTACGTAAATATATTGAAAGCAATGAAGGTATGGAAGATTTATTTAAACCACTAGATATTTTAGAAAATAAAATTGAGAACAATGTTTTAAATAAACAAAAACAATTAACTTTACACCAATTTTTTTTTTTAAATGATAATATGTAAGTAGGAATGTATAGTTAAAATGTAATGTATTCATAATAATGTATAATGTATTTTATAGTATTTCCTTAATGTAAAATAATTTTAAAATAAACATACTTTTTAGAAGTTTTTGATAACTCGAAATTTTTAGTAAGTCGAATTTTTTTTCCCCCCCTTGAATTTCGAGTTACCGAGAGTCGATTGTATTATAATCTAAGCTCTGCGGTAGGTAGGCACCTATTATTATAGTACTAACTACTAGCTGCTGGAACTTGTATTAGTTGGATTCGTTAATAATTAAATTATATTTTACTTACATCATCTTGATCCATATTGGTAAGCTAATGTTTGTACGATATCATCCACAGCTAAAAGTCGGGACTTGCAGTCGTCGGACAGGAACACCGGACGCACATGTACAATAAATATTAAATAATAATGTCGCAATACACGGCACGCCACAAGTCGTTACGGTAAAATACGTCGGTGCCAAATACTAAATAGTAATCACGAAGACGGCAACATTTTAAGGTTAGGTCACGCAGGTACAATGTGCGGTTAGGATGTTTCGTTTGTCGTGCGTTCACAAAACGTGGGTTTTCCACAACCAAACGACACTTGTTATAATATTTTCTCTTATTGGGCTCTTATCAGTTATCAGTATAGACCGTGGTTATCATTGACGCGGGAAGTCGGCCGCATTCAAATATTTAATGTTTATTGTTTACGAATTACGAAACGCGTTTTGTATTCGTATCACTGTATCAGGACTTGCAAACGTCATAATAACGTTATATTAGACAAAAAATGATTTAAATTTGTAAAGGTAATTATAATGGAAAGCGATAACCAAAAATAGGTAATTAAATACTGCAAAACAAAACATAACGATTAACAAAATATATTATATACAATATAACAAAACATAATGCAAAACGTAATTTACAGAATACCATTGAACAAAAAATAACGCAAAACGAAATAATTTAAAATCAATTTATTTAAAAGTTATATTGGTTTCGTAGAAATATTTATTTCATGTATACGGACATTAGAATTGATTATATTATATTCCATATCCGGGCCAGGCCATTACCTGCTAGCATTAGTTATTTACATTTAATAGGTTATAAATAACGATAGACGCAAAAATTGTATAATATTTTAATTATAAATAACGATAAACGCAAAACTTGGATAACGTTTTAATTCTGAATAACTAGGTATAAACTCCAAACTTGTTGAACGTTTAATTGTAAATAACATAAAACAGAATTTTTTTTCGAATGCAATCCCTGAATCGTAATGCTAAATTGCTTGATTTGCGCGTTTAGACGTGTACCAAATATTTTAAAATTATTATAAATTATTTCCTTGTATTGGTTTCAGAGTCCCTGATCATTATTCATTATTTTACTTTACGTCCAGAGCCTGGACTCAAGACCTATACTGAGTAAATTATAATATCTACTTGTGACTTCTTTAACTTATTCGTAAGTTTTGTTGTTCACTGCCCTGAAAGTCATTTTAACTACACAAAATAGCAGGGTTTTTATAATGATTTTTTCTGACTGCACAAACTTATTTCTACTCTTGGGTTATAGTAGGGAATTTGTTTACACAGACCAAACCCTACGGACTGTTTTCCGTTGAACTATCAGGGGGGCCCCCAAAGCGGTAATTCTAAACAATTGTATATTGTTAAAAATAAATGTACAAAAAAAATATTATCTGAAGATTATGACTTTGTAACCCCCTTATCATGTCTCTGAAGCCGCCCCTGTGAAATTTACTGTGCCGACTGCCGGCTATACTACTTAGGGCCGTTCTTACGACGTCCGGTTAAAGTTAACCGACACTTAACCGGAAGAATTCTGCCGGTAATAAAATCTGTTATCAGTCGGTTAGCGTTAACCGACACTTTACCGGACATTGTAAGAACGGCCCTTAGTAGGTACCTACTAACCTACTGTCTACTGTATACTGTACTATCTTTTTTTTTTTTTATTTATTTGAAGAAATCTACAATCTATACATGCTTTTTGTACAATAAATAGGTTTGATATATGAAAGGTAAAATATGATATGAGTAGTTAGATTAGGGAAGATACCCAGTGGTAACACCCTATAAAATACTGTACTATCTACATTTTTTTACTTTCATAAGACTGCATATAGGTAGGTACGGAAGCGTTGAAGGGCCAACCATATGTTTTTTTTATCTCATTATTATGGATTATCACAAGTCATTATTATAGATTATAACTCGTAATAACCATAGACATAATATAGATGGACTGCGCGTTCCTCCCCCCTCGCCATCAATAAATTCAGCCATAATAACAAGACATGAGAAGGTAAAATAGCATGGATAAAACATTTTTACAGTTTTTATTCCAAGGTATATTTTGGTTTAAATAAGAGTGATAACTGATAAGACTATTGATTCCGTATTTCCGTATCATGGAGGAAAGCAGGCTGTTAGATAAACATTTTTCCATGATTATTTACCTTCTACATAAGTTTATTATTACTGACATGATAAGGGCTGAACGCGCAGTCCATCTATATTATGTCTATGGTAATAACGGATTCGACAACTCGTAATAACGGATTGACAACTCGTAATAACGGATTGTACAACTCGTAATAACGGATTGGATAACTCGTAATAACGGATTGGACAACTGGTAATAACGGATTGGATAACTCGTAATAACGGATTGGACAACTGGTAATAATGGATTGGATAACTCGTAATAACGGATTGGACAATGGTACGATAGTTATCGTACACATACAATGATTTAAGCCATTTGTATTTTGTGCGAATATTGTAGGTACGATCAGTGTCGCGAGAATTGGGGAAAAAAAATCCCCGTTAGCATTATACCGGGGATTGACTATGTACAAATAATTTAAAAGAATTATGATATTTTTTTATAAATTATATATATAATAATATTATATTAAAAATAAAATAAATATTGTATATTATTATGTTAAAAATGTCTTATACCCTAAAATTACAATATATATGTTTATATATATATATTACCTAGATGGTTAAGTACAGTGTTGGCCTGGGACACCAAAGGCCCATAGGATCAGTTTTTTAAGGGGCCCCATAATGGAATACAAAATTTACTTGACATTTTGGTGAAAAAATGCTCACCAAATGTTTTCCTTTAAAAATACATTTATTCAAATTCTGATTTTTAGAATTATTATGTATACCTAAAGACAATATATATTCAAATTCCTGATATTTTTTGTACTACTATTAAAGAGTGTCTTGTGGCTATACAAACTTAAATTTTTCAAATGACAATTTAATTTTACAAATTATTTATCTTGATAGCATAGCCGTGCGCAGGGGGGATGCTGGATATGCCATGGCATCACCTGTAGAGTTAGCACAACCTATATAGTTTTTAGTTGTAAATGTTTTGATTATAAATTAGAATCATGAACTAATTGATAGTTTATAGACTATAGTATCTCAGTTCAAGAATTTAAATATTTTGATTATTTTTTTTATCCTATTTTCTTAATAATAAAATATTCGGAGTTCAGACAAAATAAAATATTAATTAGATTTCATAATTATATTTTCATAATCACTACAGGTAGGTAGGTACCTAAAAATAATAAAATATATTGCTAACTCATAACAATATAGTTGAAATCAAAATCAACCGTGAAAATTGCGGGTTTTGTCACCAGAAAATTCAGGCCCTTGCAGTATTACTTATTTTCATACTACATTATACAATACTATCAAAAATAAAATTAATTCGATTAGTTAGATTATCATTTTTTGTCATTATTATAATTTTATCAAATGCCTGCAGGTTTTTATACTGTTACTTTATTGGAATTATGAAATCACAGTACTTACAAGAATTTCAAATTAAAATATCTAAAACCAATAAATAAGCTAAATAAAATGCACGTTAATTTCTTTTCGCATTATATGGCAAGTTATTCGTACCTATTAAGAGTTTTTGGGGAGTTATTTTTTTATTGTGATAGACAGTGGCGTCCGCAGGGGGGGGTTGCTAATGGACTGAAGCCTCCCCATTTCCCTTATTATTATTACTTTAAAAAAAAGTATTTATCAAGTTTTTACTGTCAACTATAGTAGGTAAGCAAAACATAAATTTCATATATTATGTCTTACCAGAATGAATTCATTTTTGAAAAAACAATGTACCTATTTGCATACCAATATTCATAAGTTATCTGTAATTTTTTGGTAAAAGTTTTCCATGATTGTTATATAAATATAGTTTGTAATTTATTTCGGATTGCCTATCTAGGTGGCTAACTTGAAAGTTAATCTTGATTTTGACTTGAGATGATGACTGACTTGCTAGACACTCCAACACGGTTTTCGACTTTACACTTTTTACATAAGAAAAGGCACCGGACATGCGAAGGCACATACCACTCTATGTGATATACCTGCTATATATAGTTGATAGACGGATTGCTCATTTTAGTTTCGTCTTAAACGGTGATGATTAACTTGATAGACACTTTAACATGCAGGTATTTGCATTTTTTTTTTTAAATTAATATATTATATACAGTATACACTATAGTTAAACGTTTATATGTATTGTATTTGTTAATATAATAGCATATATCTAACTATCTACCTATATGTTAATTTTTTTTAGGAATTATAATTGCACATTTCTCAAAATGTTCATTGTTATATTATATCACACAATAAATACATATCATATTTGTTTGTATGTATATTGTATATAGTTTGAATTTTTTGTAAATTATTTCGTAAGTTGTGTGATAGGGTTTTCACTTATAGCCGCTTGATGTAGGGTCTGCAATCCACCGCAGGTGGATTGCCTACCTGATTTGCTATAGCACATTGTCCGCGATCCGACGAAGTCGGATTGCCTACGTAAGTGGTTAACTTGAAAGTTAATAGATTTTGACTTGAGATGGCTGACTTGCTAGAAACTCCAACAAGGTTTTCGACTTTACACTTTTTACATAAGATAAAGCACCAGTCATGGTATGTGCAGGTATACTCTATATAGGCATAAGCGTGCGCAGAATTTCTGGCAGGGTAGTCATATACAATAAGTACATAAAACATTAACACACACACATATTACGTACCTATATATTATAATATTCATATTCACACCTAAGTTATAATAACTAATTTGGACAGTGGCGTCCGCAGGATTTTTCAATGGGGGAGGCTTGAAAATTAGTTACAATTTTATTTTTATTTTGTCCAGTCTAATAATTTCAGACGTTTATTTGAGGTATTTTAAAATGTTTGTAACTTTTCAACTTTTCTGGTAGAAAAAATGCTCTGATCATAAGCTTCGATGATGCCCGGTGTATGTTTTTGGAAGCAAATTGGATCTAGTTGGTACTATTAGGAGGTTGAAATTAAAAATGCTCAGTGCTTTTAAAAATAATTTGAGAAAAAAAAATGAAAATTTATTTAAATGTTTGGTTATACCGTCTTCACTTGGATTGTTTTAGAATAATTAAATTTTTTTTTTTCTATAAATGTCAATAAAAAATTATTTATTCGGTCAAAAAGCTTAAAAATGTAATACGTATGTTTTTTTATTATAGCTAAAATATTAACGATACATAGGCATCATGCTTATTTTTTATAAGCATTTAAAGTTCAAATTGTCAAAACCACAGTTAATTTGTAGTTCAAAACTTATTAAATATTAAATGTGTATAGCTAAGGCTAGACAATTTAATACAAGGTCTTTCATACAAATAGTTCATACTTTTACCGAAAAATTACAGATAATTTATGAAAATTGGTATGTTACAAATACAATGTTTTTTCAAAAATGAATTCATTCTGGTAAGACATATTTGAAATTTACGTCTTGCTTACTATAGTTGACAGTTTAACTAAATTAATATTTTTTTGAAAAATTAATAATAATACGGGTAATGGGGGGGGGCTTTAGCCCTTAAGCCCCCCCCTGCGGACGCCACTGAATTTGGATGGGGTAACCTCATTTAATTACATTTACCATGGTAAAAAAGTATTTTATGATTGACTATCAATTATCATAATAATAATAATATTGATTATTGAGGGGGCCGAGGGGAGTTCGCAGAGTAGTCAAGTGCCTACCATGACTACCCCGTGCGCACGCTTATGAATATATGATCCTGGAGATCGTATCCAGCCTATCCATTTACAACGTTTGTGACGGATTGCTAGACCCTCAAACTTTTAACATTCCCGCCCAAGCGTCTAGCCTTATCTCCAATCCATATCACTAATCCTTATCACAAATCCTAAACTTTCGTCTTACAACCTTTGCGACTTTTATAATTCATTGTCTCCAAAATCGGTACCCACTCCCAGCGAGTCCAACGGGCCCCGAGTTACACTTAGAGCTAGTTACTAAATAAGTCACTCTCTCACACGATTAAAGTATTTAACTGCCACAGCTAGGCTGCACTGGCTTGTTCTAATTCATAATATCGACTTGTGAGTTGAGTTAATCAATAATTATGATATAAAAAAACATATAGATAATAGATGACTTTTCAACTCGTAATTAGTAATTAGTTGTCCAATCCGTTAATACGAATTGTTCAATCCGTTAATACGAATTGTTCAATCCGTAATTACGAGTTGTTCAATCCGTTATTACAAGTTGTCGAATCCATTATTACGAGTTATAATCTATAATAATGACTTGTGATAATCCATAATAATGAGATAAAAAAAACATATGGTTGGCCCTTCAACGCTTCCGTAGGTAGGTACTCAGAAACGATAATATGTAAAAACATATAAATCCCGTCAATCCCGACTCTCTCATTATATTCCTACCAAATCAATATAATTTTATATTAATGCACTATTTTTATTGTAAATTTGTAAATAATAATTTCAGAATTGTGTTTGTAAATATAAGTAATAATACTTACTAAGTAATATTTACTTGAAATAGGTAATTTGTAATAATAATTGTTTATAAAAATAAAAACAATCAATTAACTAGGTACCTAATTTCTTTATAATTTTTGTAATATACTTTTACATCAAATAATAGAAAAACCGACTTAATCAAAATGCGTCTAGACCATTAAAACTTTTACTAAGAAAAATTGTTAGGATATGTTTAAGTAAAAATACTTTAATTGGTTCAACTAAAGAAAACTTAAAGTTATTAGATGTGTTACCATTTGTGTCTGTGTATAAAAAAAAAACTATTGTTTATATAATTAAAAACTTTGAATGCTTTCTGTATATGAAGAAGGTAATAATTAAAAGAGAAAATAGGGCATTTGATGTCAGAATGGACTATTCTAGAAAAGCGTTTGGTCAAAAATTCATAGATTATCTAGGCCCAAAAAACTACAACTTAATGCCAGTAAATATAAAAAGGGACATATTCTATACAGAAAGGAATTGTACAACTATAGAAATGAAAAAAAAAATTCAGATTTGGTTATTTTCTATACTTGAATAAATAATAAGGAATTACATTTAACTATTGTAATTTAATATTAGTTATAACTTATAAGTATTCTAATAGTATACAATGATTATTCAGTGCTTGTCTGCTTTTCTTATTTATAATTAAATTGTTCATATTATGTTATATAACTCTCTACCACCACCACAAGCATGTGCTTAAAGGTGTTGGATATTTTTTTGGTTTTAAAAAAAAAATAGTATACTAATGAATAATGTAAAAACAATTTTAAATTTTAATAAAAACATTTTTTTTTTTTGTAGTTTACTCAATTATTGCTTTATAATAAACAATAAAATATATCATCCTGAAATTCTTTTTGTGCACTGCACAAAGTAACAATTTTCACTGCTCAATTACTTTTCTCACTACACAAAATGTGTCTCACATCACACTAAAATAAATCCTGCAAAATAGGTACATATATTAAGATCATTCAAGGTTATAACTGCATAATTATTGAGACTATATAAGAAATTCTTTGGAGACCATGCACTGTTTGACCTTTTTGAGTCTTAACATCTTAAAGTATGAAAATATTTTAAGCTACCTAAGTTATCAACATCATATTAGTGTGTCACAAATCACAATTGCTTAAGTGTTTACCAAACATACATGGTAGGTATTATAATTAGTAGGTAATTTTTTATTCTATAAACGAAATTATTTTCAAAACGATTACAGATCATTTACTTAATATGTTTCATACAGTAATTGCCATGTATATTGAGTAGGTTATGACCATATTAATATATTATTGTATTAAATTTTTGAACTTTTTTACCTATATAGCAAATAGTAATACACATTTGTTATTTATTAGTTTTATTACCTATTTAAATAGGTACCAAAATTCTATTAATCTGAGTAAGTAGGTACTTCTATAAATGTACATAACTAGATGGGTAATTCATAAATCATAAAGTATTTAGGCACTTTTGATTGGCAGTATTAAACCAGTTGTGCTATGAAGACATGGATATAAGAGTTTGTATTCTGATTAACTGTATAGAATTAATTTAATTGAATGATTTGACTTTTTGTTCAGAAACAGCAGGAAGTTGGAACATATAATTATGATAAATAAGATACCTACTCATCTAGCCTTCTAATAATCCCATTATTGTATGCAAGGACGCAAGGTAAAACACCAAAAAAAATAGTTTGTGGTTTGGTAGGTAGGTACCTGCTTTGTGATTTCAGATAAGTAAAACAATAATTACTTATTTGTTTAGTTAATTAATCGACAAACAATTTTATACATTTACAAAATCAGCACCTGTCGACTGCTAATAGAATATTAATTGGTGGTTTGTTAATTGAAGGCTTAATAAATACCAATAGTTATATTCTTATTTGTCAATTGCATAGGTTTAAGACATTATTTTCAGCAAGCAACAAGCACCATTATTTTATACACTTTAGATTTCATAAAGTAGGTAGCTATATTAAAAGTACCTACCCATATTGGGCAATCGGCTATGTATTTATATACCTACCTACCTTTGCTTGAGGATTCAATCAACCATAATCCTAAATTCTAATGTCTTTGAAACAGCAATTAAAGCCCAGGAATTTAATCTTGATTCTGTATTCCTATAGGCTGTAATACGCAATAGCTTCCTACTCAACTACTCAAGGCTACTCAACTTATCTATTTGTAAAATTCTAATCCTGGTTTTTAAAGACTCATCACTTGCCTTCTATAATTTAGTGGTTTTTTTGTTATAGTTAATATTATTTATATAATTTACAAATACTTATTGTATTCCTATCAAATATACATTGAGCATACTAATTCTTTAAATCAAATAGTTAGTATATTTGGGTAAAAATCTACTTTGATAAATTAATATTCTTACCATATTTGAACACCAAGGCGTTTTCAGGAAAACTTTCGGAAGGTATACCTGAGTAATATGAAGTACAAACAGTTTATACTAATATATAACTTTTATTTTGATAAAAATATAATTATTAATGTTATAATATAATATTATTAAAGTGTAATTATACTAATGATTAACTTGAACACTCATTATTATGATTATTTCTATTCTTGTTCTAAATTTAGGTATACATTATTAAAAAAGTTTAATTAAATACCCCGTTTATATTTGGGTACCTATCATAAAAGCTTTTTTTTTACTAAACTAATGACATAACCATATAAAAAAAAAAACAGTACCTATTAAATAAAGTACAGTAATAATAACTCAAATAAATTAAATTACTTAAAATACTGAACAATAAACTAATGATCCGTGGATGACCAAAAGGCCAACTAGCATAATATTATGATTTTTAATCTATAATTTATAATGAAGTTATTAATGAAATGTCTTAAAATATATATAAATAAAATGAAGTAGGCAATATTGAAACAAAAATGTGGATTACATAATATTACATACAATCTATCAAAGTAATTATTAAATAAGGTAGCTATTATAGTAAATTTTAATTTGTAAGATGATGTAAAATTCTAAATAATAATAATGGAATATTTTAGTATGGAGAGGAACACAAATTATTTGTTATTCTTACTTAAACATTGTAGTTTAATATTGTACACAAGTAAAATTTAAAATTAAATATATGCTGTTGTCATAACTTTTTAATCATTACAATTTTTAAATTATAGTTTAATGTAAGCCAATCAATAATTGATATGTTATAATAGTTACCTATGCTTCTAGTCGAAATTCAAAGTATTAAAATATATATATAATTATTATTCTTACAATAATTTTAATAATTAAAATATTTTATTTTAGGTTAAAAGTGTTCAGTTTTTTATTTTTAATTTGTACAGTTATAAAAGTAATCAAATGAAAGAGTATACCTACGCTAAAAATGATTTTACTGATTTCAGATGCAAAAGCTTACTTATGTTAACAGATCAAACCTACTACTATTTTAATGAGATTTTTGGTATATTATTGCTTAGTATTGCCAATATGGATAGTAATATTCTACATGAGCTTTTTTTTTTAAAAATGAACTTCATCAGTAACTCATAAATCGTAACCATACATAATGATTTTATGACTGCATTTTGAATAATTAAAATTGAAATACAAATAGATGATAAATAGGTTTAAATTTTGTGTACAATAAATAACTTGTTGAACATTGTTTTGGAAATTTAAACATTTAGTTGTAGGTACTTAATCTAAGAGAATCTGATCTTCCTAACCTCTTAGATTAGGTGTATTAAAAAATAAGGTAGGTACATTTCAGATGAGTATTTACAATTGTTATTAGTAACCTATAGGTATTTTATCTACCTATATGTTTTTGGTGAACCATTCTTAATTTTAATAAAAATGTAGCTATTAATAATGGATTACAATAATCAAAATAAATATAATAATTATATGTCTAAAACTAATTTGATTTTATTTAGTTAAAAACAATAAACAAAACAATATAATATCTGGTTAATAATAAAAATGATGGTACACCCTTATTAAGATTAAGTTTAAATGTTCTAAAATAGAACGGAAATTAGAAAATGTAGTCACAAAATGAAAATAAAAATGGCTGATTGTGTCTACATAGATGTTGTGTGCCATTCATCGTTGGGCACTTTACCTCCTTCCACAGTTCCATTGGAAGACATAATTTCCAAATCGTTTTCTGCCAATTTCGCAACAATTCCAGCACCGTAAGCGTCTCCAAGCACATTCACAGTGGTTCGGAATCGGTCGCTGAAAATTAAAAACAAAAAACAAATTAGGCAATAAAAATACCCAGACCCTTAGGTAGGTATATACTATTATAGTTGATTGAACACTGAATATTTGTACATATCAATACTGTTTGGGAACCTATATATTAGTTACTTGGTAGGTAGGTATCTATGTAGTCTTAAGATTATGAAGTTTGAATTTAATGAATTCAATTTAGTTCAATACTTAATTTAAAGCCTTAAATTATATAAGGCACTTAGTTACTTAAACCAAGTTACAATATATTATAATGTGGTGTACTTAGTATTCTTTTATCTATGCTTGGTGCATGTATAATATCCGAAAAAGTATATACTTACAGCAACCAATCTACAGCAATGATCAATGAAACATCATCTGCTGGTAGTCCTAATGTGTCCAAAACCATCACCATTGTAACTAATCCTGCCTGTGGAATTCCAGCTGCTCCAATAGATGCCATAGTAGCTGTCACACTAATTACAATTTTGAATAAACAGATTGTTAGAATTAAAGTGTTTAAATAGGCACACTGGGAATTTGAGTTTAGTATAGGTATCAATTTATCGTCTAATATTTTTTCATTTATCACACATTAAAAATGCCTTGTTCATTAGGTTTAGGTATCTGTACATAACCTGTACAGGATACCTAAATACAATTTGTTTTATTGGCAACAAATAAATTAATATAAACATCATGACTTACCTTACAGCTGCAATTTGACCAAAACTTAATTGTATGCCTTTCAGTTGGGCAATAAAAATTGCGGCCACTGCTTCGTATAAAGCGGTACCATCCATGTTGATTGTTGCTCCAATGGGCATTACAAACCGTGAAACTCGAACGTCAATTTTATTGTTTTCTTCTAGACAGGCCATTGAAATTGGCAAAGATGCAGAACTGAAATTTCAAATTTTAAGAATTTTATTAAAGTTTATCTACATCGAGTGACGTGAAATTTGGTATGTTATTGTGTACGACAGTGACAACTGACAATGCATGCGGTGTAGCGTCCTCTTAACTTAACTTGCTAAGTACCTACCAACTACAAGTATTAACTCGTAAATAACACGATATTTGAGTTAACGTCAAAATAATATTATATTTTACAAGAAAAATGAAGAATATAATTTATCATAGTGTTTATACCTGGAAGCTGTTCCGAAGGCTGTTATAATAGCTTGGCCCATGTTCATTGTGAATTGGAATGGTAATTGACGTGTGAATAAACTGTACATGAGTGGTAATAGAACAAATCCATGGACGAACAATCCAAGCACTACTGTCAAGAAGTACATTCCTAATCTACCAACAATTACGCCAAAATCGTCCAATTCCAATACTTTGGATGCTACTAAAAAGAGCACACCCATTGGCGATAACCTGAAATAAAAACAAACGATTTTCTTCAAGTCCTTCGAAACATATTAAATATGTATGAAAATTATATCTTTACCATATCACCCAGTTGGTCATTAACATCACAGCTTCACCCAAACTATCGAAAAAGTTTAAAAGTGGCTTTCCTGTGGGTCCCAATTTTCCAATGCATATACCAAAAGCTACAGAGAACGCGACTAATCCAAGCACGTTAGATCCTTCAACCATTTCTGATTTTATTTCCCATAATGTCATATCAGGAACGCTAACTAAAATAAAACAATTATTTTATTATATATACACGATGATCGATGTACCTATGCTTGTTAAAATATAAACTGTATTATTTGCATAGGTAATATTATATTATATTATGTAGGTACATATTATTGTTCCTATATATTAAGTAGGTACCTACCTACTATTGTTAATTAATAATAGCCAAAGATAAATATTGATTAATTAATGGTTTATTTGTTATCACGTGGTTTTTATTTTAATTTAAACGAATTTTTTTTGAAAGGCTACTAAAGCCCTTAAAGTTAACTATATTTCAATAGGTGTAAATATTAGGTACCTATAAACTTAACTTAATAGAAATTATAATTTTCATTTAAAATTCCTTATAAATATTATAAATTTAATTTATACATGTGACACCTATTGACCTATCTACCCATTTTGTAAATTACTGTTATATAGTACCTACCACTTACTGACGTAGGTATCGATTTCGACACAGACACATCAGAATACAACCTCCTAAACTTATTAATTAGTTATTATTCCATTTCACGATATGTTTTTTTTGAATTTGATTAACATATAAGTATGTTGAATATTTGTAACATACTTCAATAATTATGTATTTATATTTTTATAACATATGTAAATATATAATTCATAATGTAGTTTGGTAGGTTTTCAAAATCATAACTTGATTTAAAAAGAATTATTAATTTCAGTATCTAAGAATATTTATATGAGGCCTTGAGCGGAGCGATTGATCTTATTATAATGATTTAGGTATAGGTATCTTTTTTTTGTGTCTGCATCACCTTTTGGAGCTGTAAAAATGCTTCAATCTTCAAATTTGAGGTAGGATTCTAGTGGAATATTTAATCTAGTTGGTTCTTTGCAAGGGGTCAAAATTAAAACATTCTCATTAGGTACTTGTCGGGATAAACGAAAAAAAATTACAAAAAACCGGAATATTTACGCAACATTGATTTTTGATAGGCACTTAAATCGATTTCTTTATTTTGTTGCAATTCAAAAAGAGAGATAGATACTTGAAACTTTCACCAAATATTTATTGGTATATATGTAATTCAACGTTGGTTCATCATCATACAGTATTGTTCTTACAGAAATAAAAATATCGAAAATACGTGTCATGATTTTTAAGAGTGATTGAATCTTAAATTTTTACAAAATTCGTCATTCGAATATTTCTCAACATATCACGAACATTTTAAAACTATTTTGTAGTTAAAAATTGTAGGCATGGACGAATATCATGAAAATGTATAGAAGATTTATCGTAGGTTGTTCTTATTGGAATCAAACAATTGAGTTGAGGGTAAATCTACAATATTTTTTTATGAGTATCTGTTTAAAGTTTAAATGATGACAAAATTGTATATCCAAGGTTCCACATGTAAAATATTTCGATTTCCCCCCAAATATTTTTTTATTTTGTTGCAATTCAAAAAACGATTATGCGTAGGGACTTATTATCATTACGTATATTGGTATATTATTATTATCTATATAAACAGCAATATTTTCAAATTGTTAATGCATCCTATACGATATTATAATTTATAACAGCTAATATAAAAATATAAAATATTTTAAAAATGTAGGCGGTCTTCCGGTTTTCGTTTATAATAATTGGTTTCCGTATACAGTGATTTACCAATTCAAATTGAACACATTAATTACAGACAACAGTGACATAGTTACCTACTCAATGACGAGGTATAGGTACACTTTACACATACTTACTATACCTACAGCAGAGTGAATTATCTGTTTTTTTTTTTAATTTGAATTAATTTTAAAAGAAAGTTTTGATTTTAAAAACTTTATATTATACAGACGTGTCGTACCATATAATATACTATATAGGTACCGAGGTACTTAACGTTTTGGTCTATAATTTTGAACAAAAACGAATAGTATGAACAACTTTAGTACCTAGGTACAGTATATTAGGATCAATCACTTTTTTTTTATTTATATGGTGTAATTCAAAACGATCAATTTTAACTTTAAGAAAAAACGAATTGACGAAATAAATCACAGTTATATAAATACTATATAATTCAAGTCCAAAAAACGGTAAAATGTTTGACATGATTTATTGTTCGATTCGCCATAAAATATTAGGCAAAAAAAATGTTGAATTAGTGTTTTTATTAAATTTATCTTCTTATTTTTTATTTAGTCAGTGTGTATTGTGTAATGTATAGTGTTAATCAATCTGTTATATAACGATTATATGCAAAGTTAAAATGTTATATAGCGGCACAATAGAGTTGCACAAATAATAATTGTACGGTGTCGATGTCTTAATTTCGTTGTTTTATTAAATGTAGGTGATATTAATTATACTTTTATACTGGGTTGCATACAAATGAAAACTATTAAATGGATAATTCATATCAAACGGAATGAACTATGAACGGTTTAATCAAGGATCACTATTTGATGTTTAAAGATAAACTCTAAAGGACGTTGATCCAATACAATATATTATAACAACGGCAATAATCTAAACATTATGCTTCTGTGGCTGTACCAGTGCGGTAGTAGGTACCTATACCTATCTATAAGACTTTCTATTAACAATACAATATACATCTTTTTAGCAAACTTTTAATTGTGTTGTGAGAAAAAAATTTCTGATTCGTGCATTAACTATATATAGAATCTTTTGGTAGACTTCTGTTTATTTTAAATATATAATTTTAAGCTAAACTTTTATAATATAATATAATAATTTTGTATTTACAAACACGAGCTTAGATTAAAAACAATGATTACCTGTTGAGTTCGGTAGTGCTTTAGGAGGGATAAGTACTGATCGGTACTGAAAAAAAGAGAGCAAAACAATTATGCATACTAATTCATTAAAATATATAAAAATAAATAATAATAGAAAATATGTAATGTACTCACAGTCGATATAGTTGCTTCAATGAGATTGGCCGGAAATATATTTCTGTGAAATTTCGTCAATATTATCTTAGATGTTTATTTTTTTTTATAATATTCATATACTTATATTTATATTATTATATGTCGTTAACGTTTAAGAATGTTAAATTGTTTGTATTTGCGTGAAAAATTTTGAAAAATATTGTACCTTAGGTACTTATAAATTATAATTTATACATCCAGATAATTACAATATAATGTGAGTACCTATACTACTTCAAGTATAGATACCTACGTGTAACTAATGAAATAGTACAGGAAACAAAATATATGTGTACTTACACGCGTGTAAAAACAATTTTCATTGTAAAATGAGTGAATCGGTTAAAATAAATTAAATTTAAAAAATGTCAAAATTTGTTAACCAACCTTATTAAGTCTAATATAGTGTCGACAGTAGTGATTGGTCTAGTTTCTTGGTGTACGCTTGCCGTTTGCTCTTCCTGGCTCATAATTTTACCAGGATGGATCAACATCACCCAAAATATACCTTGCAAAACTGCCATCGATGTGGTCGCTGCATAATAAGCAATTGACTGGAAACCAATTTTCTTAGACAAAGATAAATCCAACGATCCGATAGCCGATACAATAGATGACACAAGTAACGGGACAATTAACATTTTCAACATACGTAGGAAAATATCTCCAGGGAATTGTACGTACGTTATTTCGCGTTTTGTCCATCTATAAACATAATTCAATTGATGATGTTAATTTTGTGTATATTACGAAATACATAGTTAGTGATTTTTATTATAACGTTTCACAATCAATTTTATTTTGTGCAGGCGTAACAGCTTAATAAAAGTTAAGACATAGTGGAATACCCTTTATTATAGTAATTATAGCTTATAATATATACCATCAGCAGACGACTAGTTTAAACCTATAAGTCATAACACGTTATTCAGGATGCGGTACGTAGCTAACGTGGTTAGTGAAGATCATTGAAACTTCATCGCGAGAAAAGCCGTTACACAATATTATACCTGCTTTATATTCATTCACAGAGCTTGGCGATGTATCTGGTATTTTTATTTTACCCATTTTGCAATATATATATTATATATATTTGAGTGTTTGACCGACATTCGGGTTTAAAAAAAAAAAATTTAAAGCCTAGTCGGTTACGGCACAGTCAATCATAACTGGTTGACTTGATTTCATTGTCTTTGAAATTACCATAACTATACTCATTAGACAAAATTAAAAATTTCAATTCGAAAAAAATATCTATTGGATAGACAATATATAGGTATATATTTTGAACATTGAACCACACTGAATGAAACTCTGAAGACGTCACGCTGGTAAATATGCTTCAATAATGATACCCATAATATTAAGCAATCAGTAATCAGAAATAAAATATTCATACGTGATAAAAAAAAATGTAGGTATGTTGCAATTTACAAGTTTTGAACAAATATACTAAACATTTATTTGTATTGCCGTAATTTTTCACCTATCGTAGTTTTGACCTGTAGATTGGAGATACACCGATGGGAATACGTTTAGATTTGTGATATAGATAAATATTTATTTTTAAATCTATAATGGAATAATATAATACTCACTCTGCTTTCGATCCTTTTAAAATAAATCCTAAAATTACTCCACCAGCTACGGAAGCTATTGTCAATATAGTGAGCAAATTATGACGAAAACATGATTCTTCAATTTTTTCTTTGCTTTGTCTCCTGGTAGTACTCATTGTATTGCGTCCTTGATCTGAATGAGAAGGTTTGAGAGGTGATCTATAGAAAAAAAATATAATATAATCAATAAAAATAAAACGTAGGTAGGTACATTACATTTTTTTAAATTTTAATATTTTTGTTAATAACTATATCGTTGTTTGTGCGTGATAAATCCAAATAAATAGGTACATTTTGATTCAAACTAGTAGGTACATATATCTACTCGTGACCCTAATAATCTATGAGATTTTAAACCGGTTTTTAAGTTGTGATTCCGATGTCCCAATACCTATGTACTTAATAGTTTACGTTGATAAACCACGTTTATAGAATAACACAAAGTAAACAATAATGCAAACATATTATTATTGTTCATGTTTTTTTGTATAAAAAAAAAATGTAACTAACTGACCATTTGAATTACTTTGCGTTTTGTACACATACAGTGTACACATTTTTCCTCAACCTGACTGCTTAGTGTTTTCCATAAAATTATATAATTACGTTAAAAGGGTTTGGCAACAAAAATATTAGAATAATTTTAAGTCTTTATATAATATGTAGAGTCTTACATATATATTACAAATTTACAAATGAGAAATAATGCAGAATAATATATAAAGAGGTAAGTTATATTAATTACAATATTATAAGTGTACATTTTTAAAATAATAAAATCAATAAAGTAAAACGAATAATTACTTCAGTCTTTTAATTACTGTTCTTAATCATAACCGGTATTCGGTGAATATAATATAAATTTTTAATCAAAAAATTATAATATTATAACCAAATACGTATAACATATTCTTATTCAGTATTTATGGGTTAAAGCTCAAAAATATTTATGAAGTAAATATTAATCATTATTTATTTGATTGAGTTATTTCAAAATATAATAAATTAGAAAAAAAATCCCAAATTGTATTTACAATAATCATTCTAAAATGCTTGACTTTAGTGGACTACTATTGGTTTAATTCTATATTTTTTTTCTTAGTTACTTAGTTATTAATTAAGATAGGTACTATACCTAATATAAATAATTGCAATTATTTTGCAATATTCATTTCAATAATATCATGTACGAATGATAATATTATAATCTTAGTACGTGGCAAAAGTTGAATAGGTATCTAGATTCTAGATAAAGAATAGGTTATCGTTAAATAATACGTTTCTTGGATTCTTCAAAACCATTATATTATTCAAATGGAAAATGGATAATAAGGTCATTGTGTAAAACACAATAAATTTACAAATGCTTTGAGCGGTGTGTAATATTTTACAAAGGAGTTCATATAGCTAATTAAAAAAATGTTTACTTCCATTCATTAAATACGTAATCTAACAAAACACTTGTAGGTAGACTAGATGTTATTATGATACAATCTGAGTGCCCCAAAATAAAATAGAATTATGGCTATTATAGTGATAACCTGATCTTATTGATTTATTAATATTTAAGTAGCTAGTATACGGTATGAACGTACGGTAAGTACATGAAATATTAATAATTTATTTATTTATAACTACAAAGTACTTAGCTTTGTTATTGGGTAGAACTGAAATTAAGGGGAATTAATGAAACTTAGTAATTATGAGTAAATTATAATTATTAAAATATTAATAATTATAATAGTAATTGGGCGCTTACAGACAACGAGTAAATATTATAATTATTTAGATTGTAAAGAATTTTTTCCCTTGTTCCAAGAAAATCATTACAACAATGCTTCACGCTAATATACTGTGCAACCGATAATCAGTCAATTTACGGAAATACGTCTACTAATCATATCTAATATAGAGTACTAATTTTAGTTCTATACGAATGTTTAATATGACATTTATTTTGATGTAACATATCCATATGCGGCTGACAAAATCTTAAATATTAATGCAAATTTACGGAGTATGCAAAGTTAAGTTCAATAATTATAAAAAAAAAATCTTTGTACTAAATGCAAGTTAGTCATCAATCGGAATTCTCATAAAAATAGCCGAAATAATGAAAAACACGTTATGAAAATACATCGTATAGTTCTCCCACAGTTCTATAATTATTATTAATCATATTAATATTAATAAAATATTATAATGTTACATTTATGTTTATTGTAAAAGAAATACTTATGACTTTGTATACAAATCGTAAGTACTAAATTTGCAACGAATTAAAAATATTTTATACAATAATTTAATATATTACCTATGCATATTGTTCATTAATTAATGTTTACATACTTCAATTTAATATTAATTAAAATATTTATAACCAAATACAAGAGATGTCATTCTGCTGTATATATTATTACATAATATAGTGTATACAGGTACTCAGTTTCGAGAGAACCTATCGTCATTGAGTAGGTCAGTGTAATGAATGTGAATATGACTTGATGAAAATTAAATTCAATGTTATATAGTTGTATACGAGGAACGATTCAAAACGGGGATGGTCTGACAGCGTACATTTCTAGAGAAACGTTATAATATATTTATAATAATCCCAATGAATAATAATTTTTTAATTACAAATAAATAACAGAAACTAGAATTTTTAGTTTAAATATCGAATTCCGTCAATATTGTAACGGAAAAAAAATTCTCCACAAAAATTTGTGCATTTGTATTTTCTTTAATTTAAATTAGTATAAAGCCTTATAAAAAAATTTGGTTTTACAATTGCAAGATCTTTTACAAAGCATCATTTTTATCAATATTTATAAAAAAAAAATTGATATTATCATATGACTAATATAAGATTAAAATTAGTCTAAATATTTTGAAAATTTAACTGTGTAATTTAAGTAGGTATTAATAATGAATATTTCAAGTTTTGATGATTAGTGTTTTTTGAATAATAACAAAATAACAAAAATCGTTTATATTATACGTTTAAATATCCAATTTCAATAACAATTTATTGAATTTCAATCGATCGTAAAAAATGAATGTGCCTTTTCGCTCAACTTTTTTTTTTAATTTCCAGTAAAAAATACTTAAGAGGATCACATTTCAAATCTGAGTCGTAGGTGTAAAAATTGAAAATGTTATGAGTTCTTAATTATGCAATTATTTATATATTTTCATGATTATTACGAATTTTCAACAACTTTAAAGCTTAAACTTTAACGGGTATAAAACCTTTTCTCAACATAAATAAAAAAAATAATATTAAAAAAGTTGAACATTTCAACTTAGTAACATTTTTAAATTATTTAGAAAGTCAACAAATTTTGATTAATAAATTATATCATGTCTAGAAAATGGTAATCGATTATTTCAAAAATTATAGTGTTGCATAAAATATATTCTCGTATTTCTATAATTTATTTTTTAATTTTAATTTTAATTTGATTTCTCAACATACCAATTAGATGTCAATATGCCACTAGAAACCACCCTCAACATTGAAGACTGACATAATTTATCATTATCTAAAATACAAAGAATTGTCTGTACATTTTTATAAAATATACGCAAGGACTAAGGATATGTAATAGGTATATTTTTATAAAAATAAATTTTACCTGTTATAGTATTACACTCTTATCAGTAATCATAATTTGGGTCAAGGAAATTAAAAGCTTATATTGTATCAGTTTTAATGATAAATATCAATTCGATATCTGTTAATATTTCGACTTTTGTAGTAAATGCCCATATAGGTGAAATGCTACCTGATTATAACTTAAAATTAATAACATCTTGAATTCTTGGAAGCATTTACCTTTGACTTGTTTTCTAATTTTAATAAAGCTGATCATTATTCTTCTATCTGTATAATCTATTAAGTGTAAACATATTTATAAATTATAATTATTTACTGTACCTATGTAGGTACACGCGAAATCACGCATCACTATCAGCTATATCGCTATACCTATGTTACTAATGTTACGATAATCATTGGATTTAATTAATCACAAATTATTTTTTTTATTTTCATTATTAAAAAAAAAAAATTTTACTTTAGATATACGCTCTTAATTACTTTTTATTAAACATTTTTAAGCTTAGGTAGTATTGGTAAGTTTCAGGCAAGCTTATAGGTACCTAGTAGTTACCTATCTATAAAAAAGAATTAGGTACTACATACGCATAATATATAAAATGTATACAAAAAAAATAATATAAAAATATTTGCACAATAGGTTTTGTGTAATGGTACCTTTATATTGTCTATTTACGAAATATTGAAATATTTAGTAGATGCTTATACAATGACACTATCATAGATATTGTTAGGACTACATAATATATTTGTATTTATTTAATATAGTTTGGTTAATGCAAATTGTATATTTGTATTGTAATAAATGAAAATTGTTGTAAAAGATAATGACATATTTGATATGACACTAAAACATATAGGTAGTTTATAGTCTGACCTTGAAAATTTCATTTAAATATGAACTAGTTCATAAACTTACATTTGAACTCATTCATTTCTCTAAATTAAATAATAAGTTAATTAATATTTATTAAACATAAAACTAACAAATTTCTCTTCGACTCAATAATTCAATTAAATATTATATATTTGTATTACAATTTATAGGTTGTAGGTATTATGGTGGTATTTGATAATAATTTTTCTAATGAATAATCATTATATTATACATTTTTCTATTGAAACATGGTACTATAATAAGAACTTCTAAAATACAATTTCCGAGTTAATTTGAGCGATATACCTATAACTTATATTATACCAATATTTACTAATTTTGTTTTTAAATGTGTTATTTTTCCAAAAGTGTCACTAATAAGAAAGGTCAGCCTGGGTACCAAACTAGTAACTAGGTACCAAAAGGCCTATGCAGGGATTTTTTTTTTTTAAGGATAATTATGACTTAGTTGGTTTTTTTAATAAATAGTATGTCTTAGAATCACAAGTAATTAAATTAGTTAAAACACTATATTACATGCTATTATGTTAACATATTTTTATTTAATAATAATATGAAGTGCAATCTTATTTGGTAATCAACTGTAATAGGAACAATAATATTTATTTGTTTTATATTTTAATTATTATAATATCACTATATTTTTAATTTATTATAAGTGTGTATAATAACCTAATAGGTTTATTAAAATAAATTAAAAATTATTAAATAACACTTTGATTTTCTATATTACAATGAATTTTAACGGGGGTTGTCTTATAACTTTTTAACGATTATTATAGTAGGTTTATACCTAGTTAATTTAATTATAAATGATAAAGTGTAAAATAAAACACAAGATAGACACGTAATTGGGCTTTCATCAATGTAACTAAAACAATTAAAAAAACCAGCATACAATTCAATGTTTATAAATGTATAATAAAATCCAAAATAAGATTATTGCATAAAAAAAAAAAATGTATTGGTACATTGTCTATGATAAGACAATTGTTTTGGTACCTATGAATAACGGGCGTCACTATAGTAAGGTAGAATTTTGTTAATGTAAGAAATGTGTAACTAATCATAGAAATTAAAAATATATATGTAGTTGCCTATATATAACATAGGTTTATAGTTATCGAAAAAACCAAAAATAAAATACTAAATTTATGCTAGGTAACCATTGCATATTATTATGACTTTGATAGACAAAGTATTGCAACAGATAGTATGTGGTTATAGGCATCTATCCGCCATGAAACGAAGAAAATTACAATCAGATAAAAAAATTCAATCAACTATTAAAATATCATGTTGAATGATAATATGTAAACTGTGCAGCTTAGGTACCTATTGGCAATTATTCAAGTGAAATGTCTTTTTTATTTACGAGATTAGAAATTAGTAGTTGAATATTACGCGTTATATAACGATAGACATAAAAAACCCACATAAAAATGTATATGAATTTAAAAGTTATTATGTGTTATGAATATTAGTACTTATTAATGTTGACTCTTAATTCTTATTGTTTATTCAACTTTTTTTTTAACAATGATATATTAAGCCTTTGAGAGTGGATCACTTAACATTCGTATCGTAGTATACACATATTTACTATTATAATATAGACATAAAGCTAAGTTTAAAAATGCATATAATTATCAATGTTACAACGTTTATTATGCAGTATAATGCTACAATATAATAAACTATAAACAATTATACGAAAGTGGATTACTACCACTAAATCGGCGCTAATAACCCATAGAAATGAAATATTACCTTCATTTTTTTTTTAAGAAGTAGCAAGCATTTATAATTACTATAATTATTTATGGACAAATAAGCATTAAACAGGTGCCTCAATATGTTGTATTTTACAGTATTTGAAATGATATTTTGCAAGGCGTCAGGGATTCAATTACATATTATTATATTATACAGTTCCCATACTTGAAACAACTGATACTTATGAAACACGGTGATCTGTATACAGAATATATTATGCTACATGCATGATTTATTACACTATTTTATTCCAGAGTATTTAACATTAACATTTATATTTTATCTGATTTACATATATTATACATTTATACCTTTATGTTTAATAATTATTATAAAACTAAATACATCAACAATAATTTTAAAATTGATGTTTTGTATTTACTTTAATTTATGATATAAATCATACATTGTTTAAACATATTTATAATATACACGACCTATACATTATAACAATTACCTACCTAAATAGATATTTATTTAAATTTGCTAACAATAGTTTTAGTTTAAATAAATAAAAGATTGCAATTGCAAAAATACAAGAAGATAAAGTAATACTCCTTCGTTTCTACACTGCCTAATATTGGAAATTCAAAGTTTTATAGAAATTTAGAGACTAGGTAAATGGTACTGATCTCGCCTCACTTATCTTGGCACAAAATTGCGGTGTATTGTTACATCAAATTCATAAGCAATGACTGAGTAAAAAAAATGAGCCTGAGCTAGGCATGGTTAAAACTATGCTTGTTAATATTTTTTAATTTGATTTACTGTCGGTAGTTTATAAAATTTTATGCTTGGAATATGAATGGGGAAACTCTAAAATAGACTTATTTTAAATGCTTAAATAGGCACGATTTTGAATCTATATAAAGAGAATATATACTTGAATATTTTTTAAAACTATTACTCAAAAGCATTTTTGTAAAAATAAATACTAATAAGCATCATTGTAAAACCAGAAAATATGTTTCCCAGCTTAGTATACCTACGTTCTGTTTTTATATTTACTCAGAATCTAGAATATGATTATTGATCATAAAGTAAGTAGGTATAAACTATAAAGAACATTAAACAAAAATGTTTTTTAAATATTTAATCTATAGGAATGTTAAAAAAGCTTTGTTTGCTATGATATCACATATCAACAAGAGTATAAATAAATATACAAATTAATTGCTAATAAGATAATACAATTATTATTCTTATTGACCTTACATATTTGGCCAGGCACTGTAGAATATGGCAACACCCATTTTAAAGGTTGATAATATAAACCAAAGTTCTTGTCTAGTCATTTAACGTTATACATAAAACGTAAAACAATATTATAGTGGCACATAACATAGATCATTTAAAATATTTTTACAGAAACACCATGGGTGAACCCAGCACATTTCTTCGCTTTACTCAAAACCTGAAAATTGGGGTTTTCGATAGAATTTTAAAGTTAATTTAGTTTCATTAATTCATTATATACTAGTACCTAGGTACCTCCATTCAAAGAAAAACCAAAACAAATTATGTCATGATAATAAAAAAAGTTTTAGTAGGTATTAAAATGGAATAAAATAATGCAAAACGATAAAGTTGTAGGTACTTAAAATTGCAGAGATGATAGAGTAGATATAAGCGAGGCGCTAATTGGTAGGCCAGTATAATATCCATTATAGTTTCCATATATTCTATATATATTATTATAGGCACCTACGTCATTTCCGTACACATATATACATATATATATATTTATATAATGTATGTAGGTGTTTGTTACGATTATTTGAGTCTATAAAATGTAACCACTTTTTCGCATTATCATAGAAATATAATTATTGTAAAAACTTTTTCAGATTGTACCTATATATTTTAATAGATAGTGAAAACAAATAATATAATAATATATAATATACTGTGTGTCCGGGAAAACAGAGTACACTGTATAATTAAATTACCAATATTACTGGCAGTACCCTATACCTATATATTTTTTAATTCTGTTAAAGGGACATGAACAGATTATTGGATCATCAATCTCCCGCAGACAGAATTCTAAAATACGTATAGGGTACTAAGTAATGTAGGTAACAGAGTTAAAGAGTGTACCCAGTTTTAGTGGACATACGGTATATATGAATCGATCATAGGGCAATAACTAAAATTAGTAAGGCTATTGTTATATTAATGCACATGAAATAAAATGTATTAATTTAGTTAAACTTTAGTCTTTACAGTTCACCCATATTACGTAATTTAAAAGGTCGATTATGATTTAATTAGATATTGTTATAATAATATTTATAATGTAACATTTAGAAATTGATATAATATATAATAATTGTTTGATAATATTAGTATTAATAAATTATATCTTATTATTAAATTTGAACAAATGCAACAAAATATGATAATAATCATAACCATGTACATACAGGCGTAAAGGCGTTACACATAGCGGTTAGGACCTAGCTAGGTCCTAGGTAGATACAGCTAAAATTTTAACATGCATTATAGGTACTAGTCAAATCGGATTGTTATTTACCACTATTAAGTATAAATATTTCATTAGGTACCTACCTAAGTGTTGTGTTTTATATGGTAAATTAATTTTTTTATATAAGTATGTGTAATATTATGATACATTATGTACTGAATAATAATATACTATGTACATATTGGACCAATTTACATTTGGAAAGTTACAATTTCTGTAATATAGGTATTATTAGTATTATAAGAAGGTATAAGTTTATTAGTTGTGTTTGTATGATAAGACATATTTTTAACCACTCATAAACAGTTTTTTTCAGATAATTAAAATGTAATAAATTCAAACAGCAATATTGATGAGTTATTTCGTTTTTAAGTTACCTTAGTTTATATTGATTTACCTACTGTAATGGCATTACTGCCTATACTGGTGCAACCATCAAATTTAAGACTAAATAAAAAAAAATCATATATAGGTAATACATTATCTTATTTAGGATACTTCATACTTACCTATACCTAAGACCTATCTCATTAGTTTACCGGATGAAATATCGCATAGGTTACGACTTATTAATTGTATTTTAACGGTGAGACATATTTTTAAAACTTACATGAATAGTTTTTTTCTGATAACTAAAATTTAATTGAATGAATTAAAACATCAATTTATGAGGACATGAGGTAGGTATTTCGTTTTTAAGTGAATCTTAGTTTATATTGATTTTAGGTTTACCTATTAAAATTACATTACTGGTACCATTACAGTCAAATTCCAGACTAATAGGATTCACGATTAAAATTCTTTCTGATAAAATTCATATAAAATACATTATCCTATTTAGGATACTTACCTGTAATACCTATCTAATTTGTTTGCTGAATGAAATATCGCATAAGTTAAGATTTATTAATTGTATTTTTATTCAGTAAAACATATTTTCAAAACGCACGAGAATAATTTTTCGCTGATAATTAGAATTTAATAAATTCAAACAGAAATATTTGAGGTATTTCGTTTTTAAGTGAATCTTCAGCTTAAATTGACTTAGGTACCTATTATATAATTAAATTACTGGTTCTAACGTCAAGTTAAAAACTAAATTGAAAATATGACGCGATTCAAATTATTTATAATAAAATTCATAAAAAATGCATTGTTCTAAATAGGTAGGTTAGGTACCTATCGTGTGAGTTTTCCTGGATGAAATATTGTATAGGTAATGTGGTTATTCTATTATTCTATCTGATTAGTATTTATCCCAACCGATGATTAAAAATGATTCATCAGGCAATGCGGGGAGAACATTGTTTTATTTTTTACAAAAACATTATTATTATTTAAACACCACGACACTACAGGATACATGGCATTTACAAATGACAAACAAATTTGTTGTAATGTAAACTCACAATTAATATTTTCTCCATTTAATTACATTCATTCATATTGTTACATTCTAGTGTTGTAATCGATGCAACGGTGAAAAATCACCAGAACATAGTGGACATTTCACATGCTGTTTGTATTTCTTTTTCCTTTCTAATAAGGCGGTGTGTAGATAGATTTATAACGCACGCGCATTATTGAGGAACGCGACTGATTTGATTCAATTTGGAATAATTTATGAACCAAGTATATTAAAAATGTGGCATGCATAATAGTTATATTGGTATAAGTGAATTAGTTTAATCAAGTTAAAAACACATTATTTATAGTTCTGTATTTGAATATACAGCTCACGATAATATAATTATTGTATTTCAAATACTACAGTGTTTTCTATAGTTATATATATACTAATATAGTTATATGTATAATATTGTAAATTATAATATGTCCATAATTGATTTTATAATTCAAGCGTTTGTGGTGTGTCCACAGACTACAGTTGTCCACAGTTATCTGAACTGTCATACATTATATTGTCATATTATTATACGTCTCTATCGGTACAATAACATTTTGAATCAATGTATTCAAGAGATACATTAACATAATATGTATCATCGTCTCCAGTTTGGAAAACAGTTCAGTATACGTTAAAAATAATGTACATATTTATTATTAGTACTAATTATATCGTTTACGAAATCCTTTGGTTTTTGGATGGTTAGGTACGCACGCTGGTATATGTAGCACGCTATATATAAGACTTACCTAGTATATAACATCAAACGTATTGTTTATAAAATAAATTGACAGTAAAAATTGTCACAAAGAAAATGATACCATTATAGGTACATAAACCTAACATATATATATATATATATATTATATATGGGGTACATAATATAGATAGAATGCATATACCTAAACACATTTACATATCAAATTATATTACTATATGTAATTATTATATTATTGTGTGCGTTCTGCGGTGGCATTATCGCGATATAGCACGTGTCGCGGATGAAAATTGTAGTTGATAAGTCGAATAGGCGTAAGACAAAATATTATAATATATACGCAGAAGATATTTATCTCCCGCAGTAGTACGTATGTGTGATAATGTCTAATATAATATCAAATTCATATTAAATTCACGACGTAAAATATTATTATAATACTATTATACTCACTATAACTGGACACGCATAAACGCGGATACGGCGGGAACGAGCGGGGACGGCTGCTGCAAGTGCGGCGGCGTGTCCGTGTGACGAAGATTGTGACGGCCCGGTGGTCGTGCAGACAATATTAATATGTGTGTATCGCAACGTTAGAACGATAAATGCGAATCGTTATACGATTTGGCGGCGAGACAAGTCTCGAATCTGACGCGGACGGGTGAGTTGGGCACCTGTGATGTGGTCGATGCTTTGTATGATAATGTTATTATCGTTTCGAGCCGATGTCGAATATTATTGCCGTCGGTCGACGCGAAAACGATCAACCGTGGAAGAACTATTCGTCCGCTCGCGAGTGGATACAATTCATGCAATCTAGGTACCTAGATCGTGATCGATAGACGCGAACCGGTGAGGCAGAGCAGTGTCCACACGACGACGACCGCGACCACGTACGTACCCGAACTGTCCGGTATGCGTTACTAAACACCGGCGCTCAGAGCGTGTGTGTCCGTCGTCCGGCTTGAGTATCGCATCGGCTCGTCTCGGCCCCCCCGGTCGCCGGCAACAGGTCGTTTTGGCGCGGCCGTGGACCGCGGTGGAGGGAGATCGTGTCGGCGGCGGCGCGCGCGGCATGGCGCGACGAACCACTGCATGACCGGTAGGGGAAAGTGCGGTTTCGGATGCGTTTTTTGGAACGTTTGCATAGGCACGCATGCCGTATATTATTGTTGTACCATTTTTTATGCGCGACATTCTTTCGGATTCCAAGTAAATCGAGAAAAACAAACTGTCGACAGAATTAATAATCGTCCAATATGTTATAAGTGGTTGGGTGTTATTGTTATTACTATTTTAGTGTTCACGCCCGGAACTCGATCAATCCGTTAATAATACAATATATGAACTCGATGGCTTCATTGGTTTTATATTTTTTTTCCCACAGTATTATCATTTAGGTATTGTCAGTAGGTACTGAACTTATTCATGAGCCTTATACCATAGCTTATATAGGTACACAAAACTGGTTTCTGTTAGGATTTGACCCTAAGTATCGTTTCAGGCCTGATTCTAGTTTTCGTTCTAAACATGCTGCAGCTATACTTATTTATTTATTTTTCACTTAGAAGTAAAAATATTTTTTCAGTAACCACATTTCTTTACTCTATAAGTTATGACGTATAGCTAAATAATATGCAAAAATATAATGTCATGATTAGTAGTCGTAGTAATACTGGCAATAATCAAAAAATACTATGCAAATATTGAAAATACAATAGCCTCGAGATAACTCACACCTTGAAAACATTAATAATTCGAAGTTTTTCCTTGCCCCTTGAAGTGCTTATAATAGTTATATTTGAGGTAACTATTAACAAATCGAAAAACGCATCAGTTAAACTATATAATTTAATTTTTTATGCCCCATAAGATTCGAATTATCCATAATCGACTGTAATTGCAATGTTTAACGTACCTATATGATTACCTGATTATATATAGGTACAAATACCTCAAGCGCCCTGCTTCTAAGTCTTGTTAGAGCGTCTACTTCCCCGTAAAATTAAGTAGGTGCCTACCTAGCCTATTATTAATTTAGTATATTATTACAATTTATTTTAAATGCTGGATAAATCGAGGAATGAATAGAATTTACAAAAAAACAAATGTTTACAAGCAAATCAAGTAACTTATTTTACTCTACAAAACTTTCCTTCATTTCAATTTGACCTAATTTCATATAGTGATCATTTTGTAACTCATTTAATATTCAAGTTCTTGGCATTTGTTCTGCATTTATAATTATCAAACGTAGACTGATATTTTTTATTAATAAGACTATTAAAGACAATTGAAAAAATGTAATATTGTAAATACAGGTATTATATAATTTTGTAACTTTGTATCAAAATAGAATCAAGTTGGTATAACGTATAACACAGTCAAATAAATTTTTACGTTAAAAGATTTAACGTTGGATGCCTGAAATATCTTGGGCACACATTTAGGTAGTTTGTTTGTAATAACCTGACCCTGTCACGATGGCGCCGGCACCCGTAGCGATTAAAATCCACTTTTATTGTGACCTGGGATGATACATACAATGTAGATACCTACAAAATATTTCCTGACGTGTTATTCATAATATAGTGTCCGCCTTTTGGATTATGTGAGTGAGCGTGTGGTTTCACTGAATAGTCATGGTGAATATTTATATTTAATATTTTATTGAATAAAACCGTATATAAAATAAATTTAAGTTAAATATAAATGTTTTAGATTACTAACACATATAAATTATTTAAATATGTTATCAAAACCAATAAAAACAAGTGTATTATTATAATACTGCAATTTTTGGACGTAATAATTGTGGTTTGAACTAGGCGCGTATACATGGTGGGGGGTTAGGGGTTCAGGAAATTTCAAGAAAATTATTAAATATTTTTTAATAGAGTTAAAGTGGAAAAATATATAACATACACCCCCCTCCCAAATATAAAAAATATGTATGATGTACCACAGCAATTATTAATTAGATACTGTATTTAGTTCATAAAAATGTCAGAATAACGAATTATAGGTATATTAAAATAAAAGAGAGTATATCAAGCTTTTGATTTATCGAGTAACAAGCCTACCTGCGATCACAACGATTATTAATGCATAAAAAAGTCATGTACATAGGTTTTAAATAGTCAAAATTCATAACTCATCTGCCTTAAGACATTTTTTAACCTGTTCCAAGAATAAAAATATAGTATTTTAATGCAAAATAATTAAATATAAAAGAAAATTCTAGTGAAAATATTAAAGGTTTATTAGGCATTAAATTAATGTTGTGTAGCAGTGCAGCCCTCTCAATTCTTTAAGTACCTACAAATGATATTTGCAAATTTGAACACCTCATCTTATGGTATTTATCTTTTGGTAATTCCCGGTTAATTGTTCTTAATCTGTAAATATTTGTAGATAGGTATTAATCCTTATATAATAAACATATTACTATATGCTACTAACTAATACAAGTTATCAAATTAAGATAACTTGGACCTCAATAACTCAAAAACTTACTAACTCAACATTTTTTCATGGATCTTAAAGTGTTTATAAGTTATATTTTATGTATATAATTCAAAAAACATATACGTTGTATTTATTTTTATCCCCCAGGAGATTCGAGTTATCGAGACTCGGCTGTAATAAATGAATATTTTGACCAGCAGACTGTTGTAAATTGGTATGATTCCCCCGATTTTAAAGAATCAGAGGTGTGGCCTTGGGTAGTGTTGGGTACTGCCACTACCTGAGGCAAACTGGTTTTTAACAATATTGGTAGGCTTTACAGGTACATAGTTATTGGTAGGTATTTAACAGAAGGTTTTTTCCTGAGTTCACGGCTTATAACATAACAGTTTATAAACTACTTTCTTAGTAAAAATTCTTTTATTGTGTTAACATTAGTGAACAGACGAAAATGTTAGACATTTTAGAATTCTGAAATTCAAATCTTAAAAGTTATAACTAAGTCTTTTTTTTACTTTTAAACCTTCTTTAAATGGTTGGATTTTTATTAATATTTAATAATGAGATTCTAATTTCTAACTATAAATATTATTATATCTCGACTATTCCAATTTACGATAAAACTAATTATTAATAAATGGATTGGATACTTTAATAAATATCTGTATAGAATATATATACATATATTATCATCATTATAATACTTCGAATTAAGATCGATTAATTTAATGTAGAAGATTTATTTGAGAAAAATTTACCATCCCTCGTATTATTTTAAAATTAATATGTACCTATATAATATTTATTATTTACTTGTACTGTTATGGACTCTTCGAGAACACAATACAATACATTTTCGCTTATTTTATGACTTCTAATCGAGTTTCAGATTTCAAATTTTAAGAATAAAAGAAAATTATATTACGTATTTTATAATTATAAAAATAAATCATGTAAATTAAACATATAGTTATATTATTCGGGTATTATATTATTATTTTAGTACCCTAAACCTAAATATTATATCGCTTGAAAACATAAGATTCTCAAACTTAATTCCATCGTAATAGTTTCATTTTATGAATTTATTAATTGAAGATTATATTGGTCTACAAAATAAATTATATGTTATTTTGTGTCTTGAAAATATTACTTTAAGTAAATATAGGTTTGATCACATTATATTGGATTGAAAATAAAATCTTACCTAATTAAAATTAATTGGTTTTTATAAATAATATAGCGGTTCTTCAATGATCAATAATATCTCAATTTAAAATATAAGTAATATTAAATATCTCCATCTGGCTACGTGTGTTATATATATTAATAATTTAATATGTTATTATTTATTAATATATTACAATACTTAATAAACATAAGAATTAATGTATTATACAGGCCTGCAAAGTAACTTATAATGTTTTTATAATTAAAAAAATTATAATTATATACCTAGGCAATGAAACAATTATCTTTACAAAATGAATTCTTAAATAACTTTTAACTAGTCTGTCCAAATTGTAATTTATCAGAGCCAAAATTAAAAATTATAACCATAGAGAAATTCAACAAAATTGGTAAAAACAAAATATGAATATATAATATCGTGAATCAATTATAAAACTAAATTTTAAAGATACCTAGTAAGTAAGAAGTAACAAATAAAAGTAAGTTGCTCAACTTTTCTTTAATCATAATTTAATAAGTATTTAATTCAAAAATGTTAAATAATGTAACATTATATCTATAAAAGTTTATATGAAATTATAAATACTAAAAATAATAGCTAATAAGTGACTTGCTAACTCCTGTTTAAATTTGTTTTTATTAATTCCATTATATAATGGATGTGGTTATGTATGTTGTATAAATAATCGCAATCATTTTAAATTGCGAACATAAATTGTACGTTTTTCATATTTGATTATTTAGTATATTACTAATTAATATCAAATAGATACTATAATAAGGCCTGTACAAATTAAAAAAAAAAACATATACCTAACCTTCTAATTAACGAAACTTATCTTATCGATTTTTTCATAATTAATAGATAGGTACCTTTGAAATCAAATTATGTTTACTCAAATCATATTTTTAGCACCTTTGACTTCTAACATGTTAAATTATTCATTCAATGCTCTAGAAATGCATCACCCAATTATACGCATCAGTCAAAAGTTCTCATTAGTTATAATATATTATCTATAAGAAACAATTAATAAGAGGTGTTGTTTGAACAAATGTTTTTAAAAAATTATTAAACATAGGTAGGTCACTTAGAAATCATGGAATAATATCGTGTTGCACTAAAAAATGTTATACTTAAATTTTACTGAGATGTATAGGTAATGTTTATATTTCAAATGCAGTAAATTTGTATTTTAATTATTTAAATAATTTGTGTTTTTCTAGATTGATATACATATTATATTTCAGATTATTAATTTGTATTTTATTAACTTATTAAATGATAAAATAAAAATTATTTATGAACATATCACTGAAACAAAAAAAAATTGACGGAAAACAGTTTTTAGATAATCGTCTTAATCAAATTCTTATTTCAATTCCATAATATTTGATATTTCCCTTTGGAAGTGAAACCGAAATTATAAAAAAAAAATTAATATAAGTTTAGATAATCTATATTATATATAGATTATAGATATTATATGAAATATGAATAAATGATATAGAAGAGAGTGATACTAAATAATAATAATAATAATAATAGACATGATGTAATACATTTAACTTCGGTACACTAAATACTAAATAGTACATAACCTACAACCATACCAGATTCGTAATTATTGCAATCGAGTAAGCCGTTTTCGTGTTAAGTAGGCAAACCATTTTACACAGAGGCTGTAGAAACCAGAAAAGGTATACATCGATCCGTATTTTGAAAAAGTAAATAACGGATATGATATAATGAAGGATACCCTCCCCACCCAGACATTACTTTCCAACATAACTAACTCTAACATAAATATTTATGACATAAAAAATAATTTTAGATGAGTACATTTATCAATGGGTATCTTGAGGCTAAACTTTTCGTGGAAGATTGGACATAAAATTGTTGTATAAATTTGCGTGGAATAAAAGTAGATAATATAACAGTTGTGTATGGCATCGCGTAAAGTGAGCGTAATTTCTTGGAGATGAAATTTAGCGAACAATTAAACTGGCGTGAGAACGTAATGTGACAATTAATTAATTAGCCGAGCCGCCTATATAGTTATATTTTTTTTGGCGGCTTGTAATACACCCTTTTTCCTCCGGACGTGACGCATATTGCCGGATATTATACGCTGCTCACTCATCTCGTTGGTCCCATCACATTATTTTGCCCGTTATCCCACGACTACAATCGACCGTTTTAATAAATATATATACAACGGACCCTCGGAATGATAGGTACTGAGGCTGACTTAAAAAATTATCAACACGCGAGTGATCGTGGTGGAGGTGGAGTCATGGTGAGAGATGATGATATAGGGACTGCAGCGTTGAGGGAGTAGATAGAATGAGCGATAGCTGCAGGCGGCAAAAAAAAAGAAATTGCCGTGATAATATTATGATATTATTATGTGTACACGTCAGTATACTGCAATTCACTAACTGTGGCTAGTTCCGATCGCGGCGGCGGCGGGGGGGAGTCGTTGTCGGGCAGACGATGAAATAAGCGTGAACGCATATTATCGGCATTATAGAATAGTTACAATGGCATGTAGTAAAACGGTTAGTAGTTGTTAAACGTGTCCCGGATGGGTTTCAACAGTTAACTGCTGGAACGAATAGGTCCCAACCTATTGTACTGGAGGTCAAGTACTACTCGACATATTTATAAAATTACGAGTTGCTTTATATTGTACAATATATAGCATATAGTAGTGTAGTATAATATACTGATATACAAATTATCGCTATTAAGTTATTAATGTAAAATCCGAAACACAACTGCATCGAGTGTCTCATGACTGTCAAAAAATCAGTGTCAATTATTTTAAATAAGACCCACATGCAATAAAACGTATTTTTTTCTATGAATAGATTATATAAATGTATAATCGTATAAAAATATCAACTATTTTAAAATTTATATTTTTTTTAAATAAAATAGTATTTCTAATTTAAAATACCATCAATCATGTATGATAATATGTAGCTTATAATTTATACTTAGGTACTACTACTACAGTTCTATAACATTGTGTCATTGTCACAATTATATGTTTTTTGTGAAAATGTCTATTCTTGAATCTAAATTTAAAGAACTTAAATACTTGAAGTTTTGTAGTATATATATGATGATATTTAAGGTGGCCAATTTGTAGGGGGGGGGCTGCAAACCCTTAGTCAAAAACTCAGTATTTGCATACGTATAGTTTTAAATTGTTTATTATAAAACACATAATTGAAATAAATTTATAAATATTTTATAAGTGTTTCTGATTTAACTAATAAATACGGATAGATAATTTTAATCACATATTATTACGATATCAAAATACTATATAAATATTCAATGTATTAAAATGTAACCATTTAACTTATAGTATGCATATAAAATATAAATACATATACAATTGTATTTATTATTATTTTGGAATACAGAAACAGTTCAGTTACAGAAATATTAAAAATAAAAAACTAACGAAAACCCTAAAAACATACAAGGTACCTATAGGGGAGCAATTGTCCCCTTCGCTTTCTCTTGAAGACAGCACTTCAGACAGACATACAGACAGACAGAAACATTTAAATGTGCAATTAATTATAATTTTTTAAGAATTGAACTTAATAGTAAGTACCGCTAAATATATATACCTATATATATTAATTATATATTATATACTCATATACATATGTATGGATAATTATACATTAATACAACATATTATTACCATTATAATCTATGTCAAATGGTTATGTGAAATATTAATATTATATTAATACATAACAATTTACTATATAATTCATATAAGATTATGGGAATATTAATTTACCTTCTTCAAATAATAGTTGTAAACGGACATATTATAGTGTAATGTTGAAATATGAAAGTTTTTGATTTATATAAGAATTAGAAGTAAATTAATATCAATCAAATAACACATTTTCTTTGATTACCACTAGCCACTTAAATACTTTAAAAACAGGTATTACTAAATACTACTATTAGCTTTAGTTTAACGTTTAATTTATTTCTATTAAAGTTATAAAAGATAGAAGCTAGTTGTATCGATTTTATAATTTATAATTCTATAACATATACTTTAACCATGTTAAGTGATATAATACAGTACCTACCTATAACGCATTTTTTTTACTGGGCATTTAACAACTAAACAAGATGACTACCAACAAATATCGAGAGATAATTATCGTATACAAATCATGTTATTATTATTATTATTTCAGATCTAGATAATCGTGCAATTTAAAATCTCCTTTGTGGCGATTTTGATTTATTGGTTATTATACGTAAATCGTTTAGAGTAAATCGTTATACGCTATAACAAATATATTTTTTTAAACCGGTTTGTGTTGTAATTGGTAGTTCTAAAATATTACGAATAGTATAAGCTATTTGTATACCAGAAGCTATATAACTTTTAATTCATTTAAAAAATAACCTTCTACCTAGATTTCAACGAAAACATAAAACTATTGTGCCTATGTTTTTCTTAAGCAACTATCAAAATAGTTACGCCATTTCAGGTTTTTCGTGGGATGCAAATAACTTATATGCCCAATGTATACCAAGTCAAAAACATATAAGATTTACTTGCAAAATCACGACTAATATTTTGACATCGGAACAAGTAATGGGTATTATAAAAAAGAATCGTTAAGAACAATGGCACACCCTTGCAAATAGTTGTAGCCCACAAATCTATTTATATAACAAATATTTACCAATAATCTATATGTACTTAAAATATAAGTATTCGTTTTTTATATTGTAATATAATATTAAGTACTTAATTGCAATTCGTAATCTTTAGAATAATATTTAAAATGTTTATAGAAATATGAAGTGCTCATAAAGTTATAATACGTAAATGCAAAATCAGAATATATATATTAAACATGTTAAATAAAAATTACATGAAATTATTCATGAAAATCGGTACTATGGGAGACATACTTAACAAACAAAAATTAAGTTAAATACGTGGTGAAAATTAAAATTATTGTGCACTTTTATTTATTTACAATGAAAGTACGGTAGCTCAGAAAACAATGAACGTTTTAATTTTACTGTGTGTCAATATTTACCAACTATATCTTAAACCTTGCGTTAAAAAATAAAACAATACATCATAACAAAGAGATATTGTAATCTATAAGCACCTACACACAGTTTCATATACCTAAGTATATTCGTTTAAACTTAATCAGTAAAAGGTATATAAGTGTAAAATAGTCTACTTACATTTCTGATACACGATCGTCGAGGTTCATTTCACTACTGTAACATTACAAATAAAAGCGTCTTAAGTATTATTAAATAAAGTTGATTTCATTCCTATAAGACACCGTGAAACAAGTGACAGTGATTGTAGTTTACTAATTTATGTTTATTGTACAGTGAAGTTATAGTGTATTTATTTCCCCTATCAAGTAACCACGTGCTGTATGAGATTTGAGGAACTTAAATTCCGAATCGTCACTATAATTTAAAATTCAAATCGTAATAATCCAGATTTAAGTAGGCAGATAGGTATAACACAAGATTTTGTAAGGCCAGTAGGTACAAAAGCTTCTCACAGTTAAAATCTGTGAATGAATTTAAATAATCATAACAATAGTGATAAAAATAACAGCACTCGACTACGAAGGTATCAATCTATTCATTACCTACGGCAGGCTCGTGGTAGTTTGGTGAGGAAAAAACACGCGGTATAATATTATTATGAATGAATAATGATTACGCGGAGTTGACGCACTATTGTGTGAGCACAATATAATGAATTCAAAATATAATTTAAAAAAAAAAAATTATAAAGGGAAATTGGGCAAAAAAAACTTGGTGGTCGGAGAGGAAAATTGAGAATAAAATATTTAATAATATATATACGCGGTTAATGTAACGAGAGGTTTACTTACGTTTCGGTGTAATTAATCCGTGGTGAATGAGTGTAAAACAGCGGTGATGTATCGCCGCGGAGAGTTCAGGACGACGAGGAGGACCTTGGAGACGGCGGCGGCTTTAACAGCAAATAGGTGCGGCACTGTTTCTTACTGTATACATAAATAGTTTTTTTTTTTTATGTTTATTTCATCATATGAATATTATACTATTTGCAAAAAAAAAAAAAATTTTTTTAAATACGTATATATTGTTATTATTATTGTTACTCGCTCTCGCGCATGTGTGTGTGGATGGTACAGCGGTGCGGTATATAATAATAACAATATATTTCAGCGGTGGTGGAGCGAGCTAGATATCCCAACAGAAAATGGAAAAAAAGTTGGGTAGGTATATTAATATAGTACCCACCTACATATATATGTATTATGTATGTATATGTGTGCGCGAACGTTTATGTATATATGTTATACTATACCTGCCTACTTATATTCGCGTATTACAATATTATGATTAATAGAGAGAGAGAGAGAGAGGGATATTCTGTGAGATAGACAGAGACAGACAGACAGACGGCGAGCACATGAGTGTGCGAGAGAGAGAGTCAGAGTGAGAGAGCTAGTGCGAGACTGTACGAGACACAAACGCACGCACACAGCGACGCACTCGGACGCAGATATGTGTGTATAATAATTTACCGGAGAGCGTTGAGCGAGCGTTTGACGTGTATATAGGTACCTATATATATTATATTATATACAGCGTGTGCGCGCGCGCCGGTGTGTGTGAATCGCGAAACGAACGGGTTTACGTCGAACCATCAGCTGTTGTCAAGGACAAACAATAATAATAATTATAATCATCATCAACATCATATTATAAACGTTGTGGTACGTGAATATAATATATAATATATTATTATAATATGCGTATTATAGTATAATATATAGCCGCCCGCACCACGCACAAACGCCGTTGTGTCGAGGGGCGCGCGCGCTTGTGTATATTATAATATTATTATATCGTTATTATTCCATCCTCCTTCGGCGCATTGCCGTATGATGGTAATAATTATTATTATTCGGAGAGTGTGTGTGAGAGACAGAGAGACAGAGGACAGAGACAGAGACAGAAACACAGAGAGACAGAGAGAGACAAACAGAGATGGTAAAAAAAAATACGTCCTAGTACCACTCCTGTATAGTTTGCCACGATTTGCGTGGTTCGCGAAATCACTATGTACAATATATTATATTATATATATTGTGTTATTGTATATGGCAATAGACCATGCGTATATGAGTAGTATATTGTTACAACTATATTGTGATTTGTGACGAGTGGGGGCGCAGGAACCCAGGGGGGATTCGGCGAGGGGGAGGGACACGTGTGCTAATATATAGGTATTTATATATTATTATAATATATTATATCCATTGTGTTTGGCGTTTCCTGACGAGGGCTCGCTCGCTATCCGCCGGCCGTCACGTGCGCGAACGAACGGACCGACAACCGTTTTATTGTAGCATTATTATTAATATAATATTATTACGCTGGCCCGAGCTCGAAATTCCGGGCCGCCGACACCACCGAAGCTCGTCCGACGAACGATATACATTTATACAAGCCGCCCTCGTGGTCGTCATAATGTTCTATTAGTTAGGTCTTAGGTATGTAGTTGTAAGAATTAGGTAGGTACCTAAGTATCGTCGTGGAGGCATATTGATGTAATGGCTTACTATATAAGGGCGCTTATATTAGCATAATCACATAACCACATAAGAATTCTATTAGACGATAGCACGCTAATGATAAGCTGTACTATACCATCCTATTAGTGTAAATTATACCTGTGTTGATGATTTGCACCCATTTTAAATTAAAGTTAATCAAAATCAATTTATTCATTGGGATGTGTAAACTCCAGCGTGTAGTGTACATTTCGCTCCATGTTTCCTTTAACATTCATAAGCGATTTGCTCCTTAGCCCGTGTGCGTTACTAAGAGCTTATTTATATTATTATTTTCTATACGGGTGGCTATAGAACTGTATTGACCTCACAGGCAATCTGGTGAAGAACAATACTATTCTATTCTCGTCGTTAAAAAATACAAAACATATTCGTAGGTACATATTTAAAAATCAAAAAACGATCAATATAAAAATAATATATAGAAGTAGAATATTATATTTTAAAGGGTGTTGATGAGTGGTGATTGGTGATTATCAGAAATGCAGACCATCGAATTAACCGTAATTCAAGCAGCGAAAAGATGATTTTATGCACAAAAATACATACAATTATAATGTTACGTGACCACCTATGTCAAACCAACGTTAGCCAATTTACCATGACGTGTTTGCAGTAATTCATTAGGTATTATCAAATCATCTATTGTTTGTCAAGAATTATTATCAATAATTATACTATACTTATTAGTATGATCGGTCATCGGTGTCGGTGTGTTGGAAACAAACTTTGGCATCCGGCATCCGGAATACAAGGACAACTAAGTGATAATAATATAATATGATGTAATATATCCAGAATGTGAAATTTTTTGACACTAAAATTAAAGACTGTACATTGGACATTGGACAATCTCAGCACAAGATACCGTAGTGTATAATAATGATTATTTTTAAAAAATTTAAAAGCAATAGTTATAATATGTCACATAATATATTAAACACGTTCGTCACATTCTCTGTATATAATCGCGTGCAATCAATAAACCTTATGTAGTGCAAAGTGCTGTAACACAATTTAATACGTTTCCAAACAAACTCGGTGTAGTTAAGTTTAACAAAATACCATTATGTAGGTTTGTGCATATTATTATTATTGAGTAAATACAAATATCTACAATATTTATAAATGATAATCAATCATATAATATAAAGTGCCCAATAATTGTCACTAAATTAATATGAATTTAAAAAAAAATATTTTGTGCTGAAAATTAAATTTATATGGTTTTACAAACTTATCATCAGATATAATATTATCATAAATAGTAATGCGTCATCCGCTTTACTCGCTCTCCGTTCCGGCTCCTATGAAAATACGTGACAACATACAATTTTCAACTAATTAAAGATAATTTTTTCTCAACTGGACTTTAAAAAAAAAAACCTTTATTCATCGACCGCTATAATGTATATAATACATATATACTATATATGTACAATAATATAAGTATAATTTTTAAAATTTGTTTAATTGACTTGCACAGTTATGTACTAACATACCATGATTTTCGTACAACTTAATTTTATTCTAAGAATTAGTTTATTTTATTCATCGATATTATATTATGCAGGAATTGGCTAATTTGATTAACGGGCAGGTCCTGATTTTTTAAATTGTCCTCAATTACATCAAATTGGCAACTTATGTTTTATTATTTAATTGCCACCTTATAATTATAATACTTTTCCACTAATCTACTAATCTGCTAATCGATACCTATTAAGGGTTGATAAGGTGTATTGTATATTAACAATATTGACTTCATATAGGAAAATGATCAGGCCTTATAGAATTTTCGGATTTTGATAACTATGTATTTTTATCTGAAAGAAGAAGATTTTTTTTATTATGTTTCAATAATGCCATAATGGTATAAAATAATTTGTAAAAAAAAGTTTAAAACTGTCTTATCTTTGAACACGTATTATGCAGATTGAGATTAAAATATTGAAATCTGAGATCAATCAGGGGCGTCATTTCAACTTTTTATTTGTTGGTGCCAAAATGTTTGCAGGCTTTTCATATCATTATCAGGCCACAAAGAAAACTTCTTTTTTTTTGGATAGGATGGGGTCAAGTGGTCAAGTCAATATAACATTTTATTATAACTATTTTCGTTTTCAGTGTTTTCACCCTTTCCTGGCTTTTTGAATTTCGATGTTTCAAAGTAGGTATTTAATATTAATTTGTCCTTTTAATTAATAATTTCAGAACTTGAAATGGCTGAAATAACAAGAAAATTTTAAAAAATGTAACCACAAAGTATCGAGCTACAAAAAACAGTAGCGTTCCGATCACTATATTCACTGATTCATTCTATAAACATTTTACATCATAGGACATAGACAACACTTAAAATATTTTGCAGTCCCATTTATTATGCTTCATGTAGTTACGTGGGTACTTAGGTACTCACTTAGTCACTTAAAAGTATATTAGAGTGTACCTACTTATTAGCGACAACTCAATAGAACATTTTTCATAATATTTCACGGCTTGTTAAAAATTATTTTTTTATTATGAATGACAACATCATCAGACAATCTTATTAATATTTAAGTTACATTGTTACAACTTACAAGTAGATACGAAGGCTATATAGATAAAAATAATTCCGGGATTTATTATTGTACTTACACATAAAACATAGCCCGTAGGAACTATATATATATTATAAGAACTAAAGAACGATTGTTATATTTTATAATAATTAATACATACATTTAATTTACGGTTTGTTATAATATATGTTTATCGACTGTGTTCAGGCACGTATTTAGGGGGGAGAGGCAAGTGTACCTTGTTGCCCGGGGCTGCAAATTGTGTAGTTCATTTCCTTAAATGCGGCGGTAAATTTATATTGTCATATGATTATTGTATATTAATATTTAATTGTATCAAAAAAAAAATTATTATTATTATAATTATTATAATCAGGGCTCGGAACTTTATGCATTTTCATGTTTCTTAAGAAGCTGCATAATACTCAAAATCTGATTTGATACAAATTCGTTTCATGATAGGTACATACAATCGAAGTACAACAATTTATGTTGCATATTTTTGCATATTTTACTATGCTATAATCCGGTTTTGGATTAGTTATTTCGTATGTGGTATAAGCGAAACATAGTTTTCAACACGTCATGAATTCAATTTACTTTATTTTAATTGTATTATTAAGTACCGTAACTAGGTATACAGGTTTATTTGAATAGTTATGTATCTAAATCGAAATTAGAACAAGTAGGTTTTGAGTTTTATTGCACTGTGTACTATATAGGTCAACTCAGTGGCGTAACAAGTGGGGTGATAGGGGGGAGGGGGCTGTAAAGCCCTCTCCGAAATTTTAAGAAAATAAAAAAATTATTTCTATGGTTTATAAAAGTTACTGCAAATACAAATTTGTTTAGCCCTACAGGCTAAGAATAAACTAAAATAAAACCTCGACATGTGTATGCTAAACTTATAGGAGACCGTATGTAAGACTATGTAAACGACACCTTAAACAATATAGGTAGTTTAAACATTTGAAATATAGGTATGTTTATAGTTGATTTTTATATTTAGTAAAATATTGTCTTAATCAACCTCATAAATTTATTAAAAAAAATCAATGATATATAGGTTTATTGATATTATTGTTATATGTTATTGACATTGGTTTATATCATTTATTAAATATTACAGTATAATGATACACATAAGACGTGTTTTTCGAGTAAAGGGGTTTTTAAAGAACCCTGTTTTAGTTTACGCCTTATAATCCGTTAGCCGTTAATTTTAATAAATAAACAGCCAGGATGCAGATACTGCCAAAAGACGCCAAACACGCAATAATCGTGCTTCATTATATCACCTTGGCTCGTAGCCAGAGTTCAAGTGTTGCATAATTGTTTTAAGATTTGAATAATAATAAATAGGAATAATAAATCATTCCATTCAGGAAATGACTCTGGGTACAACTCAGCTTACTCTAATGTTTATGTGAAAAGTTATTCTTCTCTGGTAGGAAAGTGAAGATAGTTGATAATTTTGGGGGTAAAATGTAAAAAATTCCCAAAACTTGTCATGATAGTTTGGTAAAAAAAAATTGGAGATAAGCGAGAATTTTCACGCGGAATCAGTTTTTGACAAAATCGAATTTCTTATTTGGTTGTAATCCAAAAACTAATATAACTAAAGATATTTATTCATATATTATTGATTATATCTGCACCATTGAATAAATAAAAAATATTTTTGAATTTTTTGAGTTATAAATAGACATATGTGAAATATTTGTTTTTAAATAATTGTCAATAAGAAAATGTTCACTCTGCCAGAAAGCTTAAAAATATAATACAAGGTTCAGTGGCGTCATTTGGGGGAGGGCAACTGTGGCGTTTGCCCCAGTCTAGTATTTACATCAACCTTAAGTCGGCACATTTACCACACGCCAATGTTGAGTCGGAAAAGTAGTGAAAAATTACCCTAGTCTAATAAAAACTGACAAGGATCTTCATAAGTTGTTATTACTGGAATTCAAAATAAAAGTTGAATGTGATACACTATTACCACAAACTATATTCTTTTACAAGCGTCGGAAGTTCAAACTTGGACGATATTTTGACGACTTTTGAGTACCTATATTATATTTGTTTATTATATTCTATATGCACAATACCTATACATCTACCTGTTCGGATTAATTTTATGTTATTGTCTGATGGCTATTTAAACTACGACTCTGTTCACGCCGTTCTGCGGAAAGTTGGTATCGTCTTTGCAAAATTTAATAGTAATAAAATATTATGATAATATGATATAAATATATAACTACTATTTGTAATACCTAAATAAATATTAATAAATGCACCTGCGTCATATTATGTACATTGTTTTTGGAAAAAAATAATTCAACCTACCATTTCTAATATAATAAAATTACTATAAAAGCAATATAAATAATAAATACATCATAAAATATACTTAGTAATATATGCTGACGGTCTATCTTCGTTCATAATCGTTTTTTTTATTTAATGGTTTATCCTTGAGTTCAAATTTAATACATAGTACAGTAGTGACTTCTCAATAACGAGTTACACTCGGCACCTCTATCGGACAACAGAATGGTTACCTACTTTCGACATTTTTAGTTTGTGCGAATTAAAATGAAAAAAAATATAGATTATAATCAAAATGTTTAATCAAAATCATACGTATTTTTTTTAGAATGTAATCTTAAACGTTTTGATCCAAAAAAACTTAAGCACATTAATTGTTGATTCAAATGATTTAATGTACCGTGTACCTATACAATTTTAACATATTCAAATTTTAAATGAACGTTCCACTGATTTAAATTTATGTTTCAACCTGGAAGTGCACAAATGCGTAGTTGGAATTAGACATAATAATATACAATTTATGTACACCCGTAAAATGTAATACCTATATAGGAACAATGCTATAGATAATTAAGATTCATACTTAATCTCAGTCTATATTAATGATTTTTATTAAAATACAACAAACAGTTCTTCTTTTATACAGACTACTAGTAGATATTATTGAACATTGTCCTTATATTAATAAGAGTATTTAAAAATCATTATTTTTAACCAGTGCGATAAACTTAAGATATAAACCTGGTACCTGCCTATAATGGACTTTAAATTATAATTTATTAATAATATATTATATTATATATATTATAAATTATAATTTATAATACCCAGTATACCCACCTACTTAGTTAATACTAGTTCTACGAAGTTTGATTAACTATAGTTTATCTATACGACGAATAAAACAATACTGTTACGATTATAGCATATTATATTGAACTAAAAAACACATGTGTGATGTTCAATAAATTCGCTTAATATGATTTTATTAACTGATGAACTGGCATGTTGTGCGATATCCTTTTTAATTAAAAATATATAGGCATAGGTTCTATAGAAATACTATAATAGCAGACGAGGTTTTCATGTTATCAAAGTGTGAAATATATTCATGTAATAAATGACTGTGTCTACAGATATTTAAATATATTAAATAAGCCATGAGTCAAATATCCTAATGACAATTAATTAAATTTAAATTATATATACGGTTCTGTATCATTAACGGGGATTTCATTTCCGTCTGTGCGTATGCGCTATGTTCATTATAAAATAATATTGTGCCCTGCAGTACAGCCTGTTGTGCATAACTACATAAGTAGTTTCATTATCCGTTCGTTGCGTGCGAAATTAGCACGATGATGATACAATGATACAGTTTGGAACTTTTTTAATGGGCAGTGGTATGTGCTATGACATAATGTGAATGGTAGTAAATTAATAAAATGACGGTTGGGAAAAAAACGAAATAACAGATGTCTATTGAATGAACAGTGGACACCTAAATTAGAAGGATTAGATAGATAATCATAATTATAGTTCTTAATGAGTTAATATCAATTCTTAAAGTATTATTTTTTTTCATTTTATTTTATTATTATTTGATATTTTATGATTATTATTTATTAATGTAATTTGACATGACATTTTGTTGTTGTATTTTGACTATTTAATAATTTCTAGTTTCTAGAATAAAATACATATTATAGCAAATAATCATAACTTTCAAGTTTCATTTCTTAGTTCTACAAAAATCGTTTCGAATTGTAATAGAATATAGATTCCATTATTTTCAGTAAATTGTAATATGTACATTATAGTACCTATAATATTAAAAAGCACATGTTTTTGATTACCAGCTATTACTTATTAGCAAGGCTTGGAACTTTATGCACTAAAAAGTATTCATATATGCGTTAAAAACATCAGAATATTGAAGACAATACAATATATGTATATATAATACACGTGATAGCGCTTTTTTAAAAATGTTTTGACATTTAATATAATTTTATCGATAGTTCTAAATTGTCCAAGTTCCTCTTCAGTAAGTCCTGTGGAGACCACGTACAGCGGATGCCACGTGAATTATTTGTGTGTATAAAGGACTAAGTAATTTTCCACACTTAACCATAGATATAGGGCGCCGCATCCGATAGCATTACAAAGGAGCATTACAAAAATAGCCGTGGATGAATTAATTAATTTTGAATTAATTATTTGCCAAATATTATATCTAATATTCTTTGTTAGACTATAAATATCTAAAAAAAATTTGTTCTCGTTAAATACATGAAATATGCATATAATTATATAAATGTTCTTAAACCTAAATTATGCGAATTTGTATTAAAAAAAACGACACATGCAAAAATTTGTATTTGAAATATAATATTATGTACCTACTATGTATCGAATTTGTATCGAATCGGAATTTCAAAAATTTTTTCTAAACAAATATGCAAAGTCCTAAAGTTCCGAGCCTTGCTTATTAGTATAAAGTGTGGATTCGTATTTTGTACTCATTTGGTTTTTTTTTATGTTGATTGTGTGATATGCTCAGTATGCATATTACAATATTATATTATTATGTCTAATCATGATGGAATTATTACTACGATTTTTTAGCGCACATTTTTTTGCATATTTTGATATTTTTACATTTTAAGGATTATAATATATACATTTTACGACTTTGACTGTATGTTTCATCTTTTAGGGCGTATTTATGTTTCCAGACATTTTCGAAACATTTCAAAAATTACTGTAAAAAAAAAAAGTTGATTAATTGAGTATTGCCCTGCTGTATATTGAAATTTCAATTAGCATGCAAAAAACGATTATAAGCGAAGACCTCCGGCGTGTTTGTCAGTCTATACTTTTTTTTATTTTATTTAAAATTACTTTAAAATATACATACAATGAAATATCAAACATCAAACATACATAATATATAAAGAATATAACTATTTATTTAAGTCTGAGCTTGTGATGGAGTAGTGTTAGCATGCGAGTTCAATAATACAAAAATAAACAGTATTTTTTATTAAATATAAAATATTACGTACAGACTTATACTTGGTAATCTTAAAGAATTTTTAATTTTGAACTTTAAATGCTAAAATGCTTATAAAAAATTCATAATTTCGTGAAAAATGTGTTATTTATTTTGTAATAATGACAAAAAGTCGTTATACAGAATTCTAACTTGTATTATAGAAAATAGAAATGGGTAATGGATGAATATTTCGAAACAATATTATTAATGTAAGGTATTAAAAGACTGAAGTTTAATAAGATTTTATTTAAATTAATTTAAAATAATTGTTTATAAAAAATACAGATTGTGATTTATGTGTAATTCTTAAGGGGATTCGATACCGCGATTTTTTGTTTTTGTCTAACACACACGCGACATAGTATTTTAGACGTGTTTTTTGCCAAACATTCCAATTGATCTATTGAAGTGATAAGATTTCTGAAAACAGATTTGAATTTTTCGTCAAGTCTACTTTAAATCGACTTTCCCACATTTTTGATTTTTTGATTTTAACTTCTCCAAAAATTGAAATAACAGAATTTTTAAATACTCTTTTTGAATATGACATTTTAAAAAATTCGGGGGATAATATCAAAAATGTGGGAAAGTCGATTTCAAGTAGACTTTATGACAAATTCAAATCTGTTTTCAGAATTCTTATCGCTTCATTGGATCAATTGGTGTGTTTGGCAAAAAACAAGTCTAAAATACTATATCGCGCGTGTGTTAGACAAAAACAGAAAATCACGGTATCGAATCCCCTTAATGTAAAATAAAAAAATAATGAATTAATTAAGAACCCAATTTGAATTAAAATTAAATTAAACTTGACAATAAAATTTGAAAAATGTTGTCTATTATTGATTATAATGTTCCTTTTTTCCTTTATATAAAATTAATTGATTATAAAAACTATTCATTAATAAACGGAATGTTCGCAAAACGCTTTTTAAGTAGGTACCAACTTGATTTGTCCACATAATTACCATTTAATTTCAAGAGACGACACATTTTTTTCTAATACTATAATAATTGCATTCCATAAAAATGAGTGTTGGGTATTCACACAATGTGTAAAATACTAACTTGAATTTTATTTAGTCGATGAGTAATTCTTTTTAGTATTTGTTATATTTCGTTGTCAAAATATATATCTAGTGTATTAAGCAAGAATGGGCATAAACGAGTTAAAAGTTAAGTTAAAAAAAAGCGAGTAAGTGGATGTCAGTAGGTTAAAAGTGTGTCATTGTATAACTTATATGTGAGTATGATACGCTCAATATTAACGTAATTGCAATATAATACAATATAATATCAAAACACAGAGTACAAAAAAATGAAGTTCATTGAATGAACACAATGATTTCACGGAAACCAATAATTATTACTATAATAGCTTTACAACCCATGGCGACCATTTATAAACAATAATTTCTACCGTAAATCTCTAAATCCCCGTTTGAGCACATACCCTAGTGTTTTACCTAGGGGGGTGATTTGTAGCCTGTATGTTGTTCTGATGTATAATAAGCTATATTATTGTAAAGTTTCATTAAAATCTTTCGCGTTTACAATTATAGTAGGATAGGTCTTATTATTTTTTATTCGTTTCTATGGTGATAAAAAAAGAGTTAGAAATTAAAATCCCATTTTTAGCTGTTTTTCGTAATTTTCGGGGGGTTTTCCTGTGGCATCAAATAACTATTGGGAAAATTGAAAATTACCTACTTTTCAAAATTACTATCTTGATCCAATTTGCTAAAAGATAAGGTATTATATGTTGAAATCGAAGCACTCCTTCTGGTAGATATTTTGTATACACGATATAAAAAAAAAACAATAAACACTATTGTAAAACAACTAAAAATCTAAGATTTGAAAATGAAACACAAGATTCCTTATAAGATTATCTACCTTTATCAATAAAAAAATCTCTACCGGACAGTCAAGTTAAATTTTTATGAGCGTTTGAAATTCAAATTTTTACAACATTGGATATTCACTCGATTACTCATGTAGCGATTTCTTTATTTTGTTGCAATTCAAAAACGAACAACTGTAGATACATGAAAATTTCACTGAATGTTTAAATTAGAATTTTCTATACACCATACAATTTTGAAAATATTTTGACTCTTTTTGAGCTGTTTATGGACATTTACAGCTTTCAATTTTTTTAGTTTTTTTTTCTATAAATATCAATAAAGTTTTATCTGTTGGGCCAAAAAGTATAAAAATTTAATACAAGGCTCTTGATATATTGTTACAATATCAGTTGAAAAATATTAAAAATACATAGGCACGATTTTTATAAGCATTTAAAGCTGGAATTTTGACAAAATTTATCAAAATCTCGAAAATTATCAATCGTTGGAATTAAAAAATTATAAAATGTTCAGTTTTTATAACTAAGAGTTGAAAATTTAAAACAAAGATTCTCTTAAATAATTCATACTGTAACCAAAAAATCTAAAAAATATATAAACACACTTATTTTTTACAGACATTTTAATTTCAAATTTAGACAAAATTTCATATTTAAACCAAGAATTACGATTTTAGTTATTTTGTTGTGATTGAATAATATTATTCGTGGGTACTTGAAACTTCTAAAGTGTACTATTATATATCTATGATAGTATCACGGTTTTTGTTGATGTATAACGCGTTATAAGTATCTAATGGATATTGTGATATGATTAGTTTGGAATTTATTATAGGTACCTATTATAGGTCAATTTTTTGTTTAATACCATAGATATGTATATAATATGTCTTAAACATAGACTGACATATCGTCTCCGCTCAGAATCGTTTTTCTTATACAATGATATTATATCATTGAATTCAAATTTAATACCATCCATTATACAGTGACCCACTTGTAACCTACTGTACAGCAGAGCGACACCCACTTGCCCACCTTTTTTTATTTGTTTTTTATTTTTGTGTCTGTGTACACAATAAGTAGTCGAAATAATGCTTCAATTTTCAACTTCAGTATCTTGTTCGATGAGAAAGTGATTATTGTTGGTGCATCGAGGAGTTCAAAATTTAAAATTCCCAATCGTTTTAAAAAGCTTCGGGAAAAACAACATAAAAATTAAGGAAAAACGGGAATTTTTACTCAAAATCGAATTTACACAAAATCGAATTCGGTTTTTTGTGTAAATGAAAGTATATACATGAAATTTTCACTGGTCGTATATATTAGCATTTTCTATACACGACAAAAATTTTCAAAATATTTTTATTTGTTTTGAACTGTTTAGGAACACTTTCTGTTTTCAATTTTATTAGTCTTTTTTCTATGATTGTCAATAAAACTTTATTTATTTTGTAAAAAAGCTTGAAAATGTAATACAAGGCTCCTACTATTATTGTTACAATGACATTTGAAAAATATTAAAAATCCTTAGACACAGCTTTTAAAGTTTAAATCTTGACAAAATACGGAAAAATCACGAAAATTAGCTATTTTGAGTTGAGAATTCATAAAAATTTTTCTTTTTAAATCAAAGATTTCAAATTGTAATAGATGATTATTTATAAGTTTGTCTACCTTCATCAAAAAAAAAAAAAATGTCTGTAAGCAAATCAAATTAAATTTTGATGACTGTTGATATTTATATTTTTACAATATTGGATATTCACTCGATTTCTCATGTAGCGTTTTTGTTATTTGATTGTTATTCAAAAACGAATAACTGTAGATACATGACAATTTTACTGAATATTTATATTTTCATTTTCTATACACCATACAATTTTGAAAATATTTTAACTCTTTTTGAGCTGTTAACGGACATAGTCATATTAAATTTCTTTAGTTTTTTTTTCTATAAATATCAATAACATTTTGTTTGTTTTGTAAAAAAGCGTGAAAAATGAATCCAAGGCTCCTGATATATTATTATACAGTATCAGTTTAAAAATATTAAAAATACTAGGCACAATTGTATTATAACTTATAAGCATTTAAAATTTAATAATTATTTTGTAGTTAAAAATGTATAAAATGTTCAACTTTTATAGTTGAGAATTGAAAATTTAAAACAAGGTTCCACGTAAATAGGTAAATATATAAATTACTTTATTTACAATAGAATCATCAGATATACTTAGTAATATCATAGATTGGCTGACTGTTTTCGCTCAGAATCGTTTATCTTATACAATGATGATATTATATCATTGAATTCAAATTAACACCATCCATTACAGTGAACCATCTGTAACCTTCTGTACAGCAGAGTGACATCCACCTACCCACTTTTTTTTTTTTTTTTACTTTTTTCGGTTTTTTTCGGATATGTATTATTTTAATATTCTCCAATTTTTCCACATTTCCCAAGGGTCTGGGAAAAAACGGTTTTTTTCCGAAATTTTCCCGATTTTTCTCGGAAAATACCTACACTATTTAAACAAATTGGACATATTTTAGGGTTTTAGGCTCAGCCCTTAATAGTAAATAGATAATAAAAATCGGGTCTACAGTTATTAGGTACAGGATAATAAAATCAACATTTTCAAAAACCCGTTCCATAATCAAAAAGCGTAAATTTTCAAAAACATTTTTAATACCAAAACCAAATCCAAACAATTTGAAAAATCGATCTTCAAACCTATACCAAAACCAGATTTATACATCGAATAATTAGTAAAACTGCTTATATTTAAGTGTCAATCTTCAGAAGTTAAAAATCCCTTTAATACCTATACACTTAATATTTTGACAACATAATATACCAAATACTAAAAAAAAACAAACACCTCTAAAATTCGAGTTCATATTATTAATTAAATCATTTGAAATTCCATATTTAGCCTCAGAATATTGTAAAAATAAATTATTGATAAAAAAACAATATTTTTTTAGTTTTATATATAGTACTTTTGGTCACCTTGAATTGTCTTTTATACCTGCACTATGTGACGCTTTCATTGAATTCAAATAAATATTTACTATACCAATCAACATTCAAAAATCTAAAGTAAAATGCTGACCTATTACCTATATACAATTATAATGTTATTATACATTAAGAATAAAATTATTCTTAAAAATATATTAATGGTTAGGTACTTTACCTGCCAAAGACTGGAATTTTGATGCATAAAAAAGTTTTTGTTCCTAGAATATGTATGGTTTCGTAAATTAGTTAAGAGTATTTTCCTTGTATTACACCATTTACACCTACATATTTTACATTTAATAAAACTATTATACATATTAAGAAATTGTGAAATGGATTGTTTATAAACAAAATAAAAGATAGCATTAAAAATATCTTTGTATTATGATAATTCACAAATAACCTTGAATTAAATAATTACCGTGTAAATATAATATTATACATATATTACTAAATAATATAATATGTATTGAGTTATTCATAAGGTACTGCATTTTTTTTCAAGAAATATGTATAGGTATTATTTGAAAATTTTAACATTTTATTATATTGTTAATTATTGTGAAATGTTGTCATAATTTGTAAAGTAAGATTTAATAGGTACCTATATATTTGTAATATTAACTAAAAAAAATTACCTATCATGCGGAATTGGGGTATTGAACAATACGTTTTATTATTAGAGATCTAGTTTTACATAAGTTCTACACACCTTGGTGCCTCAATTATAGGTATGCCTAAAGAAATTTTATTTATCAATACTTTATTTAATGCAAAAGAAATTGTCAGTAGCAATTTACTACAGAAGTTCAGCTGATTAAAAATACAGTAGGTACTTGCCCAGACCCACAAATACTAAAATACATTAAGAAGTGTTAAGTATAATTATTTTTTAATGTTTTAAATTCCATACTCTATGAATAAAAGACAAAAAATGTTTGCACCTATGTCCTTTATGCATTCCTAAACCGTTCAACCGATTGTAATGAAATTTGGTACAGAGATATATTAGACCACGGGGAAGAAAAATAAATAGGTATATTGTCTATCCTATATAGTAGGGAATTGGACAAAACTTCTGACAGTATATTTGAATTCAAAGTTAAACTGAAAACCACTTTTTAAAATTGAACCGTAATGACTTAATCTTTACGAAATTTGATCTTTAAATTTTAAATGTTTGTCTAATAATTAGTGAAAAAAAAAAATCTAATAAAAAAAGTAATTATAATATTGTTAATTTGTATTTGTGAAGTAAGTTATTGACATATTATATGGGAGCGTTCCGCTATTTATTTTACACATAGACTATAGACATCCTAATGAATAATGATTATTTACTAGTTATTACGCGCACATAATTTACGAGGACGAGCGCAATTAGAAAATTGCCTATACTAAACTCCTTAAAAACGACAAGTATCGTATCCCATTAATGACATTAGAATTTATCGTATGGTTCATGCAAAATATGATTAATGAATAATATACAAATATTAATACAAAAGAAATAGGACAAGCCACAAAAATGTATGAAGTTTTGACCAAAGATCTAGAATTTTATAGCAAAAGTTGGCAAATGAATAAAAATGATACCTACTAGTGGGAGGTTCAGAATTACCGGAATCATCCTATTATCCTAATGACATCATTGTTGAAAATTAAGTTATTTACTATTACTATATTAGAATAATAATTATGCCCTATGCAGTATCGTATTTAGGTTTTTTCTTTATATGATTTTATCCAGATTTTATCCAGCCCCGCCTATAAAGTCTGCAGAGGCCTTAAATTAGGAAATGTTTGCATATTATGTATAACTTATGTTAAGAGATTGATCCTCTTGCCCCCCCCCCCTTAAATACGACACTGGCCTTATGTATTATGTTTATTACTAATAATTTGTATTGCATTAGAAAACCTTTAAGAAGATTATAATTGTGTATAAGAAACACTACATGAGCTAAACAATTAGATATTATAGTCCGGGCTAAAAAATGAACGTGAACATTCAGTACTTATTAAATGTAATTAGGACATAGCCACATTGGTATATAATTAACAACTTCTAGTCCAGAGTATCCACAGTTTACAGAGAAATCAGTAGGTACAAACTGGTGAACATAATATGATAAGAAAGTTTGACTCCGAAAAAAAGTAATTTTAGACATATTACTTGAATAGGTAGGTATATAATATATTAATATGTTCTATACTATTCCACACCTTATAGCGGGGTTTTATCGACTCTTTGTTTATATTGATTCCGCCGACTATCGATTCCGCCAGTTATTTATTTATGTTGATTCATCCGACTGTTTATTAAACAATAACCAAAGTATAATATATAATATTATATTATATTATATATATTATACAGAATTGTTTTTAATTAACAGTATAGGTTAGGGTACACTTAGTCATCTTCATGTCAAGATCAACATACATTTTTGAGTTGCACTTTTCATTGACATTTGACACATTGCCATTTATTAACGTCTAAGTATTTAACATACCTACGCTTTGTTATAAAATTTAAATTTTTTATATTAGATTAATTGATTTTTCCTTTCACTATAAACAATTTCAAAATTAATTTTGACACGGTGTAACACAAGACGCGCACAAGACTATACAACGGTCCCTAAATGTCTATTATTTGAACACTGCAGAACATAGTGATCAATATTTAAGATCATGAATTATGATCGATAAGACTTGTACTTACTTTTATTGTATGTAGCCATATAGGTACCTACATGAAATAAAATATATTTTTTTTCATAAACCTTTTATAGATTATATTGATTAAGATATAAAAACTGTTGTCCGTTGCGATAATACGCGATTTCCGCTGGAATAAATATAGTTGTGTACCTACCTATAATATTATGTTATAGATACAGTTGAACAGTTTAAAGTTCAATTTATATGTTCATTGTTCGTGTATTATTCTACTTCAACTTATTTTGTTACGAGTTAAATACAAATTGCAGTAAGTTATAGTGTGTACCTACTAATGAAATAAAATATATTTTAACATAAATGTAAACATAAGTCTTTTAAATGTTTTTATTACTGTATAAAGAAAAAAAAGTTCGGGGTAATCGATAACCGGCGGAATCAATATGTAAAAGAGTTCGGCGGAGTTGATATGCGGCGCAATCGATAGATTTTTTACAGGTAAAAAGGTAATTTCGACTCAATCGATATACGCCCCTTATAGCTTTAACGTGTAGTGAGTTATTTCTATAATCATTTATCTGCGGTAACTGCTAAGAACCTGGCAGAGGAACCTTAATTGGTAATGAGCTTGACAATCCCGCAGGTACTAGTTATCGGCGTAGAGAAAATGGCAATTGGAACTAGAACTAAAGTACCTAGTAGGTACTTACCTAATGTCCTAATACGATTCAGAACATGGAACATACGAGCTCAATAAAAAACCGGGGTTTTTAAAATCCATAACTATGAGTTAAGACAATTAATGTATAATGTAATATAATATAATATGTGTATATATATTATATTATAATGGATTTTCAAAATATTTAGATGAATATATCTAATATTATTAAATATTTATACCACAGGGCACACACCTATTCGCGTCGTTCTACAGTAAGTTGGCATTGACTCAGAAATTAATATCTAACAATAATATATGATACAGGTGTTAGGTAAATATTATTTAATATGAACTGATGCTATTATAACAATTAATGGTATAATATAAATACACTGTTTTTGTAAAAAACCACTCCACCTACTTTATTATTATTTAATTGACATAAATTAACGTGCTTGAAGTTGGGTGACCAAAGATAATTGACTGTTTTTCAGTGATAAAAATGTTTGTATATTGAGTTGCATTTCATAAAGTTTCAGGGGTGCCGCAATACATATTATAGTATCAAAGAGATGTCGCCCTTGTAGTGCGTAATGGTATTATATTATTATATTCATTACCACGATAATTATACCGTAAATATGTGAAAAAATGGAAAGTTATGTTAAAACTTAAAAACGAAACTAAATTACAGACTTAGATCTCAGTCCGTGATATTGAGTGCTTTATCATTGATAATATAATATGATTATGAGGTGACAACTACATAGGTGTTTCCTTGTTTAAGATAAGTTTTGACTTGTTTATTATTTTAATAATTTAAAATTAAGTGGCACTTAGAAAAGAAAAAAATATGAAGCAAGAACAAAAGAATGTTGGGAAATGAGAAAATTTAAATTATTTTGCGGAACATAAGATTTTTACAATTAATGAATCTCAAATTTAACACTAGTTTTTGATTAAATAAATCATACTTACCCTTATAGTCAATCTTCAATGTCATATTTAAAGTTTGAAATCAAATATTATATCCAACAATTTTTAATACGTGGTTTCTATAAAAACTTATTAATCAACAATTAATTAAAATTAAAATGACTAGTCATGAGTTCATTTCAGAGTTCAGAGGTTGAAAAACGTGTTACAATAAAACATTAAAAAAAAAACAGTACACCTACACCTATTGTTATAGTAAAGAATATGTTTTTATTTTCATGTTGTTTTTACAACAAATTATAGTCAATAGTTTTGGTTAAAAAAAGTTCTTATGAGCTTTTAACAGGTATAAGGATTTACATCAGGGATGTACAACTTTTTGCGGAGACTAGGACACATTAAACGAGCAGTTTTTGTGGACCACATGCATAAATATAATTTTATGGTAAAATGTTTTATTTATAATTAAACCGAAGTGAATAGTGAGTAAAAAATATTTAATTATATTTATTTTCTTCTCATAATATATATATAATTAATTTATGATTTTGAAATTGACGGACGCCACCACATTAAAATCTACAGCGGGCCGTGGGTCAGTTTGACACCCCTGATTTATTCATATAAATTTTGGATTTAACTATTGAATATAAAAATAAAGGCTCAGCTGATTTTTCACACAAAGTCTAGTTGTATAGGCCTAACCTAACCTTATAAATTATTTAAATAAATAAAATACTGTCCTAGATTTTACATAAATATAAAAATGGTATAGTACCTACATAAATGTATGTTGTATTATGATTTATTAAGATAAATATAATTAAGATATCATACTAGGAGCAAGTAATATAATAATGAGACAGGATATAGAGAATGAAATTGAAATGGTAAACACGTAATCAAAGAACTACTGAACAAAAAAAGGAAGAAATTAATGAGAACAACAAAAAAATACAAAAATAGGAAGAATATTTAAAATATCAACTAATTTAGACATATATGATGTGATTACTTAATTTAAATAATTTTTTTAATGTTTTTTGTTTGGTTTTGTGTCATTTAACTTAATTATCATATTAAGTTGATTTTTTATGTATAAAGTATAGTAACTATTATATTTAAATTTATTTTATTACAGTAAAAAAGATTGCCAGTATACGTTGCTTAAATTATGGGCTAGTTTGAATATATAAAACCTCTTTAATCCGGATTAATTGGGGCTCTAGGTTGTCCGGATTAAAGAAAATAACCCAAAAAAAGTGTATTACCTATATATTTAATATATAAGCTTGTATACATAAGATATTATATTGTTGAAATCAAAATTATAGACATACAACTATACAAGAGAAATTTTAAACAAAAAAAATTATATTAAATATTACGAGTATATACTATTTAGAATAAAAGAATGTATTATTATACTAATATTTATATTGGCTGATTAAAATGACGATGCTGAAGATGTATATTGAATTTGTTGACAATGGTATCACTGCTAAAATTACTGACTACTCTTTCAAAAGTATTGATATTGATTCCTATATCAGCATTGGTACTGATAGTGACTTAATTGAAAGTGATGTCACCACTTTTTTCTGCTAAGCTTTCATCCATCTCTCTATAATGTTTCTTGTTAATTTCATAGATTTTGGAGTATCTGCCTAGAAATGTATTAAACAATATTACATAATAATATATATATATAATATACTATATACTATATAGTCATAAAATAGGACACCCATCGTGGAATATAGATTACATTATTTTATGTTAAATTACTTTCTCCTCCCCAAATTTAAAAAATAATGTTTCAAAAGAAAAAGATACAAATTTTAAAAGATCAGTAGTCAATTTCTAACCTTATTACCACGGTTTAAATAACAAAGTATCATCACATAGCTCTGATACATTCAAATCTTATATCACACTAGCAACAATATAATTTATCTAAGAGTTACACTCATTCTATGTCTGATGTCAATTATCAATAAAAATTCTTAATATTCAACTGTGATTTTTGTTGATATAAAATTAAATGCTCAATTAAATGTAAGTTATTATTTTATTTTAATACAAGTTATTCAATTACTTTTTAAAGGAATATCATTAACTTTATTATAACATTTTATCAACTATTTTTTGTTAAATCATTTCGATGAAATGTATTAAATAATTTTTAAAATATTAGTGTATATTAATTATGCAGTTCCAATTGGATAGTATCGTTAAATTTCTTCTAAAATTAGTTTATAATAGTTATAATCAATAAAACAAATTAAATAATTATGTTATTATTATTTTTTTTATTATAAATAAACAATCTATACAAGTAATGTAAATATATATATATTTTTAATTATTGATTGTTGAAATTATATATATTATACGTGTAATATGTATATAATATATTTTAAATTGGTAATTGTAGGAGGTCACGACACCATTTACTTTTTAACCTGCGCCTTAGATTTCCTGAGAGAGTTAGAAAGGAGAGGTTTTTAATAAGAGGATTTTGGTGGGATAGAAGTCGAATGCAGAAGCGCAAGTAAAAGGATTGAGCTTCTCCGTTGATGGTTTTCATGTGAAAATCATTAAGTAATGTTAGGTTTGAGACGTACGGTGGTGAATTGGAGAATCGACGAAGAGCTAGGTTTTGGAATACTTGGATTTTATTGGTATTGGATTTTTTTGCTGAGTCCCAGAGCTGAATGTCCAAATAGGTTTCAGGAGGGTTTTGTAAATTAGAAGTTTTACTTTTAGATTGGTATTATTATTTCTCGATATTAGAGGACGCGCATACAGGCTACATATATTATACTCAATAAATTGAAAAATAAAATTTTTCACTTTTATATCTCAACATATTCTCAATATTTTCAATTAACTCATAATACGGGGCTTATTCTTGCCTTTAAAAAAAATCTGAATTACATATCATAAATTATTTACTTATTAAAATTTAATTATTATCATCAATTAAATTAAAGCACAAAAATATGCATATATTGTCCACTAATATAATACGCACCTGCACTAAAAATATATGCAATGAACTTGTGATACTAAAGGAGATGTATCAAACAACACGCATTAAGATGTTTGAACATGTTGTCCAACCCATCGCCTTGAAATTTCACCTTGTGTCCATGTTCAGTTTTTTGTTGGAGGCATTATAACCTTGAAAGACTTCCAACGGTGATTCAAATTGAACTGCCCCTGTGAAATTAAAAGTTTTGAAAAAATTAAACTTAACTGTTTATGAACCCTACAGACCAAAAAAGCGCTGTGTGTAAATATCAACCATTTTAGAAGACGTTACTTTAAGCTTGAAATTGAGTCATTCTATATTTAACAAATTTGGTTGGATACAAAAATATGTTTTATGTTTTACATCAATTTACATTGAGATAGCTGCATTTTACTACTATGATATTGGATATAATAATTTGTGGTTTATTCATAGATTTTAGGTAGGTACGTCAAAATATATAGAAATTAAAAAATGCAAGTGGAGATTCCAAACATAAACAATAATTTTGTATAGGGTTTAGTTACATCTTAAATCTTAATGTCTTATGTGGTATTAGTGATAGGCAATGTTGTAAAGTATTTGAGTAAAAGTATTCAAATACTTTTTTAAATACGTTATATTTTGAAGAATTTGAATTTTTTTTACTAATGAATACTTTTTTTTATTCTTAACTTGTTTCTTCTCATAATTATTCTTGTTAAATAAAAATACCATGCAGTCGTGGTTTTGCTTTAACATTATAACAATATAATATTATATATTTATCATTTATACCTTACAGAAAAATTGGTATCAATTTTCGTCGATTAAATGTTTTTTTCTCTAGGAGACAGTTTACTGTCGACGATGATCGAAAAGATACATCTGTAGTCGGTATCACTATTAGCTTGAGTGAATAACAAAATATTTATGTAAAAAGCTTCTACTTAACGGCTATTATACTTTATAGCTTATAATTATTTAACTATACAAAAATATTGTTAATAATTATTAGTACCTAGGTAGTGGGTAGTGGCTACTACCTAGTACCTATTTACCAAGAAAATTGTTATCAATAATCATCATTATCGTTTATCGTCGACGACAATCGATGACGGTATGAGATATCCAAATACATAATATAGCTTTAAATTAATATATAATTACTCTGTAGAGAAAAGTTCATTGTTGTGGTGCAACTAACACAACTAATCAGAATTTTGATTATTGAACAAATCATGTTTTTAAAATGCAATAAACAAATTTTTGATTATAACAAATTATTTCAGAACTAAAAAGTAAAAAGCTCGGTAAAAAGTAAAAATATTTTTTTTTGTATTCGAAGATTATTTTAAATAATTCTGAAAAGTATTTGAGTATTATTCAAATACTTTATTTTAAGAGTATTTGAATAATTACTTAAATAATCTTAAAAAGTATTTTTTACAACACTGGTGATAGGCATATTTGGATTTATGAAATCAAATTATTCGGAACATACAATTTAATTTTTCCGTCAATGACCGATTTGTATGTCCTAATAAATTTAATTTCTACTAAATGTTTTAAATATTTCTTATTTCCAACATAATTGACAGCCAGTGTTATCCTACGCTAGGTAACATCAAAATACCAAATCCATAAATCCGGATAATTTGAATAATTCGGCAAGTCTGTATAAGGATTTAATTCAAATCCGAATTTGAATAACCGAGTATTCGGATTTCATGCTCACTACTGTGTGGTATTAGTTAGTGATAAATGGTTATTTATTTTATGTTAGCCACACTTATGACATCACCAGATTACTACATACTTATTACCTAGTGGTTTTATAAATAAAAATAAATAATTAACATATTAAAATAAAGATCAATTACTTAGTGAGTTCAGCTCTCCATTTCAAAATCAATTACTCTGAGAACTTGAATACATTCCTCTGGATGAATCACATGTGAATCTTTAAGACTTTCAACATCATAAGTCATCCATGATCCATCTTCCACAGACTCGACATTAATATCACTGATTTCCATTTAAAAATCATGATAAAATCCATTGAGGGAACTAAAAAGTAAAATCAATGTATCATGTTGTGGCTTGTGCAGTTACAAATTGATTATACATTATAAACACAAACTAAAATAATAATATTATAGTTATTATACTCACAAACATCAGAGAATCAGAATTTTCTAATGTTCATGAATTTAGAAAGATGATTTTTAGGTTTGTACATATTATATTACTTGACTTTATGCAGTTGAACAACGGTGAAAAATGTGGATGCCTTAATAAACAGTACCTACAGAATTAAAAGTAAAAACAATTATTTAATTATTTGGCATTAAAGTATATACATTTTATGGAAAATTTACAGACCTGTCCGAAATCAAAATGGGGATTATGAGAGACGAAAGAACGATGAACTAGGAAGGTTATGTAACAAACCAAATATCGGATTGTTTTTAAAAGTTAAACGATTAGAGTGGGCTGGCCATGTCTGGCGGGCTGGTGAAAGTGTCATACAAAATCTCTTAATCCGAAACCCAACAAAAAAACGATCAAGGGGAAAACCTCACCAGCGATGGTTAGACAGAGTTAAGAAAGATATTTCAGATACTGAAGAGACACAGCGATTGGAGGATGTAATAGACCGGGATGTTTGAAGAAGTTTGGTTTAAGTTTAATATCATGTTGTGAAATTTATATTTGGAAAATCTAAAGATTATAAATGTATTAAGTTTAATTTAAACATAATATGTATTGAAACTATTTATCATACACACTCTCTGTTGTAACTGGCATAAAGTTGACTTTCAAATTAATTAAGGTAAAAAAAATAGCATATTATTCACTGAATATTTTATGGTTTATTAGAATACAAACATTTTAAATTTTTACGTACATACAAATCTGCCATTCCGCATTTCCGCTCTGAATTCTCAATATAAGCACAATATTTTATTAGATAATATTATCACAGGCCTTGTTAGTTATTTTATCTATCCTGTGATATTATCATACATCGACACATCGTGTTTATAGTTGATAAATGATAATTCCTATCTTTCGGCTTTCGCAGACCGCAGTTCGTACTAGAGTAACTTCTAATAATTTGTATATTACCTATTTACCTTGGTTTGTTGTTAATTTTATAAATTTTGAAATTATAGTTCATACTTCAAACATTGTTGACTTCGTCTAGAAAAAAGTTACACCACGATGAATTAATTGCCTCTATTGCGTGAGTATATAATAACACATAACAAAACGTTATTATTTCGGGTAGGCTACAATATGCTTTTATTGATTTTGGTAATTTTTATAATTTTTATTAGTTGACTCATAGACATGTTTTATAATTAAAAACCAGATTTCATTGATATCACAATTTATTTTTTGATTAAATAAATCAAATATATCAATTTTACTATTGACGATCCTCCTATTTTATTGTTTATTACAACTTATAGCAATTTTGAACGTCTATGTAATTTCTTTCAATTTTGTAGTTGTGATAAAAAATATAGTTTTTATAATATTGCTTCCATAGTTCCTTTTATATGGCTGCTTTTGTACCTGTTAAGAATATAGTTTTGATATTTCAGTTATTATTGTTAGGTCCGAGGTTACATCTATCTCCTCGTATGTAGTCTACTTCTATTTTGTGTACTACCCAACTATAAATATTAGTATAGTATATGAATTAATTTGTCTACCCAGTGGCGCTGAACTATATTTTAAAAGGCGGGGGACAAGTATAAAGTTGTATGGACCACTACCCCTGTTTACATATGTGCTGCATAGGTATACATTATATTAGCTTAGGAGTTAGGAACCTAATTTATAAATTATTTGTTGGGGTACCCACAGATCCCTACGACCCCACCCACCGAAAAAAACTGTATTTGTTGTAAGGAAACCATTTATGTCGGTATATTGGTAAAATTATTATACATAATTTTAATGAATATGCAGTATGCACTGAACTAAAGTATAGACAGCGGTTCTTAACCTTTTGTAGATCACGGACCCCTGATGAAAGATTTGTCAAAATCACAGACCCCCTTTCCAAATGTTTTTCGAATTCCTTTTTTCTTACAAAACATCTCATGTTATTAAAATTTTTTTATTTTACAAATTACATAAGAAGACATAACATACAAATTTATTATTATATTATTACAATACAAACAATTTCTTAGGATAATTAATAATCACCAGATTTCAATGCTACTGACAACTAGGTACATACAATTGATGGATCAATTTTTTTTTAAAAGTTAATTAGAGTAAGTACCTATCACTATATTAATATTTAATTACAATTATATTATACTTACTAGTAGTATACCTACTTTTCATTGAAAAATATAATAAATAATTTTCAAAAATTAACAATAATATTATTTTGTTCTATATCACGATTTTGAACAACATATTACCTATGTTAATAGCCTTTTTAAAATATTAGGTACCTACTACCTACATTCATTGATTATTTATTTGATAATTATTTGGATTATTTGACATATTGATCATTTGAAATATTTTTATTTTATATTTTATAATCTTTTAAATATTGTATCTATAAGTAAAACTTGTAAAATCGACTTCTAATAATAATAATAATAATTAATATTAATATTTACATTTTGCTTATCGTCAAAATATTATTAGGAAATGTAAAATTTTATTTTGGGGATAAATTATAATATATAGTATAAAAAAATTATAATTGTTAATGTCTGAAAATTACAATATAAATATTAAAAAATAAGTTAAATTGTATTCAATATAGGTTAGGTACCTAGCCACCTACCTACCTTTAATCTTTATATTTAAACGTTGAACATAGATTGGTTTTTTAATTTAATTTTTCTTTAATCTCTACTTGATTTTTAATTTTTTCAATGGTATATAATATGTATAGTGTATACCTATACTATAAGTATGTATTTGTAATTAAATATTAATAATGTGATATTTACACTAATTATAGCATTTAAAAAATATTTGCTCAATTATTTTCATATGTTTGTGAGTAATATAAACTAATATTTTAGTCGGGGGATTATTATTTTGATTACCACAGATATAGAATACTATTATTGGTAAAATGAAATTTGAGTAAATAAATATTTTAGATTCTGAGTGAAACGATGAATGTATTGATTTTACAATGATGTGTGTTTTTTATTTTTTTATTTTTGTGTGTGTACACAATAAGTAGTCGAAATAATGCTTCAAATTTCTTCAACAGTATCTTTTCTGATAGGAAAGTGAATATCGTTGGTGCATTGGAGGGGTCAAAATTTAAAATTCCCAATAGTTTTCACAAATACCGGGGAAAACCACATAAAAATTAAGGAAAAACGGGAATTTTTACGCAAAATCTGTTTTCCAAAAAATTGATTTTGGTTTTTGATGTAACTCTAAAACAAATGAACGTATATACATTAAATTTTCACTGGTTGTTTATATATGACTTTTCTATACACGATAACATTTTCAAAATATTTTAATTTATTTTGAACTGTTTAGGGACATTTTCATTTTCCATATTTTTTAGTTTTTTTTCTAAAAATATCAATACAATTTTATTCGTTGGATAAAAAAGCTTTATAATTTAATAGAAGGCTCCTAGTATATTGTTTCAAAGGCAAATGAAAACTATTAAAAATCCTTAGTCACAGTTTTTTTTTATAAGCATTTAAAGTTCAAAAATTGACAAAATATGGAAAAATCATGAAAATTAGCAAATTATTTTGAGTTAAGAATTCGTAAAAATTTTTCTTTTTAAATCTAAGATTTTAAAATGTAATACAAGATAACTCATAAGTTTGTCTATCTTTATCAAAAAAAAAAATGTCTATAAGAAGGTCAAATTAAATTTTTATTATCGTTTGAAATTCAAATTTTTTCAACATTGGATATTCACTCGATTTCTCGTGTAGCGATTTCCTTATTTTGTTGTAATTCAATAACGAATAACTGTAGATACATGAAAATTTCACTGAATGTTTATATTAGCATTTTCTATACACCATACAATTTTGAAAATATTTTGACTCTTTTTGAGCTGTTTACTGACATTTTCAGTCTTCAATTTTATTAGTTTTTTTTCTATAAATATCATATCAATAAAGTTTTATCTGTTGGGCCAAAAAGTATAAAAATTTAATACAAGGCTCCTGATATATTGTTACAATATCAGTTGAAAAATATTTAAAATACATAGGCACAATTTTTTTTTATAAGCATTTAAAGATCGAATTTTGACAAAATTTAAAATTGAATAATTATTTTGTAGTTAAAAATTTATAAAATGTTCAACTTTTATATCTAAGGATGGAAAATTTAAAACAAGATTCCAAGGGAAGTAGTTAATTCTGTTACCAAAAAATCTAAAAAATACATAATCACAGTTTATTTTTATAATCATTTTAATTTCAAATTTGGATGAAATTACAGAATAAAAAACCTAGAATAACTATTTTAGTTATTTTGTTGTATAATATCATTTGTGGGTACTTGAAACTTCTAAAGTACACTATTATACATCTATGATAGTATCAGGGTTTGTTGTTGATGTATAACGCGTTATAAGTATCTAATGGATATTGTGCTATGATTAATTTGGAATTTATTATAGGTGCCTACCTATTATAGGTCAATTTTTTGTAATACCTTAGATTAGTATATCATATGTCTTATACCTAGACTGACGTATCGTCTCCACTCAGAATCGTTTTTCTTATACAATGATATTATATCATTGAATTCAAATTTAATACCATCCACTATACAGTGACCCACTTGTAACCTACTGTACAGCAGAGCACCTTTTTTTTGTATGATTTTTTTATATTTTTATGTGAATATATATTGTGGTATGGGGGCATCTCCGTCACGGGTTACTTTTCATTTAATATCAGGTAGGGGCTACAGCCCCCCCCCCAATATTTTAGCCCTAGTTGCGCCACTTGAATAGTCACCGAATTTAATAACAATTGGCATTCATTTAGGTATTGTAACAATTTCGTTTTAGTATATGATCTACGAATTTATCAATATTTTAGTGTGTGGCCTATTATATTTAATTTTATGTTTGATTAGATTGAGGTGTAACATAAAGTCTACCTGTATACCTTATGGTTTATCTGCTGGGTGTTTTGTATTTCAAAAAATATAAATTGTGTTGTATAGGAATATAAGTTATTTATATTTTTAAAAGTTTTATTGTAGATAATAATATTCTAAACTTTTATTATTTTTACAGTAGACCATACGTTATTGGTGAACAGTACATTTTTAATATTCACAGTGTTACTCTTAATGTCATATCAATTAAAAAAGTGAAGTTTTTTGATTACTCATTACAATAAAAATGTGGAAGTAATTTCTATAGATGGTACAATTTTTTATTATCCTGTGTGTGACAAAAATGTTGCATTTTAATTTTATACTCATATAGGTACCTAAATAAATACAATTTTTACTTTAATTAAACTCTACTTTACATGATTGATTTTTTTATTTTTAACAAATACAACAAATACAATAAATTAAAATAAGAAATAAATTTACATTTATTATTTTTGAAAATATCATATTGTTGTTTAACCAGTTGTCCATATTATTATTCTACTGAAAAATATCTGACCTTTGATGATTAAACAAGTCGATTTAAAATAAATAAAAAACAAAATAAATTAATATAGTAACTTAGTGTGAAGATAATTTAGACTAATATTATTTCTTTTTACTTAACTCCAAATAAGATGTAGATATATGATTTGTATTTAATGTTTTTTTCAATGCGTCAACAAACTAAATGTTTTACATTATTTAAATTCAAATCTGATCAATGAAAAACAACAAATGCTTAACTTATTTTATCCTATCTTCATATTAAATAAATAATTATTTTGTATTAAATCCTAGGTTACAAACTTAAAACTTTTATTAATATATGAACTAGAATTAAGTAAATTAATTTAATTTTTGTATGATTATAATAATAAACAACTCTCCGCAGAATTTATAAAAGTGTTTCCTTTCATAGACTTATATAAAATGACTAAATTTGAAATACGAGTATCTAGCATATTAATTTATTGATGGAAGTCTTTAAATAAGACATTAACTTTGACATTTAACTTTAATATGCTCCTAATATTTAAGCTCTTAATAATATATCTTATTATCACTCAGCATAATATAATAATGTTATATTATTTCGTAAACACTTGTAAATTGTAATATATTAAGTTTCTAAAACTGTGGGTCGGAACCCACTGATGGGGCGTGAGTCAATTCTTGGTAGGAAGTTTTTTGAATTATAAATATTCTAAAACATGTATTCATTATATACCAATATTATATTCATTGCAATTTGTAAATCAATAAAATATAAGAAAATATACCTATGTTATTTCTAATGACATAGGTATATTTTCTTCTGATTTTTGCGCTCCTATTCGTGTTGCACCCCTTGCCAGGTCCAGTCTTGCCAAGCCCTTTCTACGGGCTATGGCTCTGGTTATTGATTACATCCCAAACTTATTTAATCTTTGTTTATTAAAATAACCATACTTCCTAAAGTCTAAAACTTATATAGTTATATATTAAATCATATAAAATTTATATAATTATTTTGGATTATTATGAAAATTAGTACTTAACATTTTACTATGTTTAACCATCCAGATTTCAGACATAAATAGATCAAACTTGCATACCGTCATACTACTACTTCCTTTACTACTACTATTTCCAATACTTAGAATAATAATAAAAATATTTTTAAATAACAGTTGAATGTAAAAAGCATAAATCCATAAAAAAAAATTATTTTACAAAATTATTTTTTTATTACACGTATGGTTTTAGACTGATTGCTCTAAGCATGAAAATGTTAAAATATTAAATATTTGAAAATGAATAATAATTGCTTAACCTAACCTAACTCAGATATATTAATATATTATATATTTATTAATAAGATTAATAAAACTACTATTTGAAATGAATAAATTTAAAAATGTACTAAGGTTAGCTTAAGTAGGTACTTGTAGTCGGACTTTGATACGAAATAATGATTGTCGTGGTGCAAGAACGCGTACTGATTTTTATTCATTCGTACAATATAGATAGGATCTTAATAACATTAACGGGATTCCACTTTATAGATGCTTATAATTTCATTATATCATAAAACAAATGTATAAAGAACAATGCAATGTCTCCGACAATTTCAGCAATAAAAAAAAACTATTCTACAAACTTAGAAAAAATAATCATTATAATAACATTAGGTACATTAATATATTTTAGTGCGTGGTATAATATTATCACAACAAAAACCCTACGTAAACTACGTGTAAAAATTGACAAGTAAAAAAAATATAAGATCTTTAGGTACTTAAAATATGTGATATCACGAATAAATACTAAGTATATTGAATTTAAGTAAACTTATTTTGTTTCAATAATTTATTTACTTGACGAGGAATTATTTCTTAAAAGAAACAAAGTGTGATGAACAAAATAATTAAATGGCGAAGGAGTATTATTAAGTAACATTGGCACGACGGCTACCGTGATTCTGAATTTAATATAAATTTCCATTAAAAAGTTCGCACTTTTTCATTTATAAATTAATTTTTAAAAGTTCGATTTTGATGATTTTTACAAAAGTACGTTCTACACAATATTTCTGATGTTTTGGAGTTTACCTGTATTTTACACAGTTTAAATAGGTAACTCCTGCTTCGATAATAATATATACACACACCGTCGTGCAGTTATTATTATTTTTATTTTTACTTAGCTCGGCCCACGACTTTGGCGCGGGATCTTGTTTATACTTTTGGATGATATTTAATGTTGATGTGTTATAATATGTAATATTAATTTTATAATTTGTTCACAGAATTGTTTGCCGTATGGTGCGTCGAACTGGGTTGGGGATTCAGCGATTTATACATTTGTTCTCAAAGAAATTGTTCGTTGTTCCGCTGATAAATATGGAAAATAATATATTACAACATTCGATTTCACTTATTCGAGATAAATCCGACATCGGTGTACAGTGTTCCGCAGTAAATGGTTCAGAAACGACCGACTCCAAAACTGACGAATGTTGGTCCATGGACGAAGAAGAGCGTCAAAAAAACTCAGACGTATTGCAGGTAAGCAAACACAAACGCAAACTCTACCTTCAGTCCAAGCACTCGAAAAAGCCGCCTAAGAAAGTCAAACTGGAAAAGGTTCCAAAGCGCCCTGGTTACTCGGCCGAGAGATTCGACGAAACGTCGTATTACATCGAAAACGGTCTGAGGAAGGTATATCCTTATTACTTTACGTTCACCACCTACACCAAAGGACGATGGGTGGGCAGGACCTTGATGGACGTGTTTGGCGAGGAGTTCCGCGCCCACTCGTCCGACGAATACGAACAGCACATCGAAAAGGGATCGCTTACGATAAACAACCAACGCGTGTCCCCCGACTACGTGCTGAAGCATAATGATCTACTGGCAAACATGGTGCACAGGCATGAGGTGCCGGTGGCGAGTGGCAAGATCGACATCATACACCTGGACGACGATATCGTGGTCGTCAACAAGCCTCCTAGCATTCCCGTGCACCCGTGCGGCCGTTACAGGCACAACACCATGGTATTCGTGCTGGCGAAAGAGTACGGTCTAATGGACCTGAAGACCATCCACCGACTCGACCGGTTGACCAGTGGCGTTCTGATGTTCGGCCGGACACAGAACAGGGCGAGGACACTGGAGTCGCAGATACGGGCCCGGGTGGTGAACAAAGAGTACGTATGCCGTGTCGAAGGCAAGTTTCCCGAGGCTGTCGAGTGCGAGCAGCCGATCGAAGTGATCAGCTACAAGATCGGTGTGTGCAAGGTGTCGCCGAAAGGGAAACAGTGCAGCACCTCGTTCCAGCTGATCGGGTACAACGAGCAGGCGAACATCAGCGTTGTGCTGTGCAAGCCCCGTTCGGGCCGCATGCACCAGATCCGCGTCCATTTGCAGTACCTGGGATATCCGATCCAAAACGACCCGTTGTACAACGACACCGTATTCGGTCCGGAGAAGGGGCGAGACGGTAATTTTGGTAAGACCGACGAGCAACTGGTCCAGGACCTGATAAAAGCTCACAACGCCGAAAGTTGGTGGGTGGCAAACGACGGACTTCCTGTCTTACCTGCGGCTGACGATGGACTACCGGTTTTACCTACGGCTGACGATGGACTTCCTGTTTTACCTGCGGCTGACGATGGACTTCCTGTTTTACCTGCGGCTGACGATGGACTACCGGTTTTACCGGCAGCCGTGGACAACAGCAGCGGTAATCTGGCATCGCCGGTGCGGCAGGCCACGAATGGCGAGGTGAAGAGCAGTGTAGCGATCGACGAGTTCGTACCAACGGGAATCTACGTGGCGGACGTCGAATTTGACAAGAAAAAGCTCACCGTGGACGCTCATTGTCAGGAGTGCAAAGTTCGTTACAAGGACCCAGAACCGACCGATCTTGTCATGTATCTTCACGCCTTGAGGTATAGCGGACCAGACTGGGCGTACGAAACGCCTATGCCGGCATGGGCCGATGTCAATTGGAAAGAGCCGTGAATCATGGCACGTGATGTTATTCCTCTTAGTACACGTTTAGACTAATGTACATGTATACAGTATAGTGTACCTTGCTAATGGTAGTTTTGTTCTTGATTTATATTGTATTTTGTTAATTTATTGCCGTTGTTCGTAAACGTTAATAATATATTATTATTTTCAATTTTAACATGCATTTTGTAATAGAATGACTGCTAGCTTACAAAATCTTAGAGATATGATCAATTAATTAATTTTACTGAAAAATGTAAACTTACATCATAAATTTAATCACCAATAATTTTTTATTGACATAATTATATTGTAAGTGTTCTTGAGGATACTTAGAAATTAAAATAATATACTGTATAGTGTATTTTACAATCATATACCTAATGTGTTACATGTCGCCGTGTAGGTATATTATTATTGTGTTAATATGTATAATTATTATATTACATTTACATACTTACAAGTACTATTGTCTATTACTAATAAATAATAGGCAACAGTTTAACAGTCATTCTAATAAAGTAATAAATGAGTTCAGTAAAATAATGTAAGAAAATCAGTTGGTTCAACAGAATAAACATGACTTTCTTTAAATTTAAGAAAATACAAATTTTACTTATAAATGTTATTTATTATAAAATGTTTAATTTAATATACCTAATATGTATATTTTTTCAATTAAATTTTTATTTCATAATTTGGTAATTATAACAGAACATGAGTGTCATGATCAAATTATTGAAATCACTATTACTCATATTGTTATTATTAATTTTTATTTAATTGTTAAAACATTTAAACTAAATGTATTAAGTTGTATTACAATATTAATATTATGATTCCAACCACAATTGAAACTATTAAACATGTAATATATTGTACTTATTATTGTTAAATACATTTTTTTTTTAAATTTTAAGTTTGAATTTTGATATAAAATACCATGGCTATGCAATTTTTAAGGATCATTGATGTACATAGTCTATTACTATTTTGTAATATTAATTGGAATATATTTTTAAATGTAGACAACACAAATTAGTTGAAATTAAAGTATTTACATTTGTAAACTTTATAATATTTGGTGTCATTATTTATCAAGTGTAAAAAATAATCGGATCAATAAACTTTTACATATTGGTAAGGATCACAACCAGTGGTGTAATATAAAAAATTTTGAAAAGTAGGATGATATAAATCAGAAACATATTTTAGATATGTATATGAACATTTTATTGATTTGATTTATTTTCATAGAACTATACCAAAATGTTGTTAAATAGTATAATTCTATCATATATATAATAACGTGTAAAATTAGGTATATTCAAAATACATAAGAAAATAGAAATTGAGAATAGATACAATACAATTTTATAGAGATATGAATGTATCTAATTTTATTTGTACTACAGAAATCGGATACAGAATGGATAAATGTATTAACCACCAGATTCCTTATTTATATACGGTTAATATTATTAAACCTATTGCAAAAAAAAAACTGTAAAAAATATACACTAAATAAATAATTAATAATGGTATTTTTACAAACATATTTTAATATGTATTATTGAAAGAACCTATTTAAGTATTTGTTGTCTATATTAGAATAAGTTAATGTACAATTTAGTTTGTATTGATACCATGTCTGAAATTGTATAGTAAAATTAGGGATTATCATGCAATACGAATAGTCCTAACAATGATTGACACCCTGAGACAATCATATTTGGTTGCCCTTACAAAAATAATATGTGGTACAATTTCTTGGGAAGCTAAGATTTTATATATATTTTAATCTGCACCAACACTGCTTGCTATGCTCAGGAATTGCTCTTTATCAGGGTAATACGAACCCTTACATTATTGATGTCATAGTTTTAAATTATGAACAAACACTAAATATTATTTTAATTAATCAGATAACAGGTTTTTATATTAATTAATGTACTAATAATTTATAATTTTTTTAGTCAAATTTAAATTTTAAATATTATGATAGTTTATAAATAAATAACACAAGTATATGCTAAATAGCCCAAATCCAAATTGTTTATATAATATTTTCTAAAAATTATATATTCCTTGAGTAAATACTAAATAAGTACCTACTAACTTTAGAATTACTTTATACCCACTTGTCAGAAATTTGTAGCAACTAAGTCCTTCCAAGCCAAAATCTGTAAATTAACTAAAATAATGATTTATAAGCTAAAACGTTTGAAAATTTGTAGCTAAGACTATTGTCAATTTTATACTCCTAGCAACTTCTTTTTAAATTGAGCTGATAATTATTTGTGAATGTCGTCTAATGATGACTAATTAATTGTTGACTATTATTAATAGAGAAAAATATCTTTCTTTCCATTTGTAAAAGAACATAGAATACAAATTAACATTTATAGGAATTTCAACATTAGGAAACGTTTGTTTAAGGACACATTATTGAGGTACCTATTTATAATTGTTATAATATAATACCTTAGCACTAGCATTCTTTTCTTTAGTATTTCTCAGAGTTTCTGACCACTTATATTGAGTTTTTAAATGTATGAACAATTACAAAACAAGCAATTAAAAAGAATTCTTAGCGGCGAGAGTATTTCTTGAGAAATAATGTAGACAATATTGCCTATACAAAACTCCTTAAAAAATGTTAGTGCTGCAGCTGAGAGCAGCCCCTTTAAAGCACTCGTTAATAATATACTGTAGAATCATAGTCGTACTCAAGTATATGAGTAGTGGTAGGGGGGGTCGTGGGGGCTTAACCACCCCCCCATACCATTGCCGTTTTTCTACACACCCCTTTTTATTGTGCTTTAATCATGGTTGAAATATACAACCATATTTTTAATACAATTAATACAATTGATTATAGAATTATTATTGTTATTAACGTTATACCACACGGGTTTATTACAAATTGTGTGAAGGTGGACACAATTTTACCGCCACCAGGGCGGCACCACCAAGACAAAAAAATTTTACTGCCATCGCTGCAATGTGTGGTGAACTTTATCATTTTGATAATCACAATAATATCATTAAAAAAAAGGTTTAATCTAAAGTTATAAGATAATATTTTTTTTACTATAATTACTATTCAAGAAGTCATTTTTATCTTATACCAGTTTTTACTTAAAATGTTTTATATTGTTTAAAAATATAGTTACCTATTTCACTTACCTATAATTTATAGTGTTTATACTGAATTATACTCTCAGGAAGTAGCTATTATAGTTGTTATAATACTGTTAACTGTCGTTATAATAAATCGTTAAAAAATGCAATATTTTCGTTATTTTAAATGAATTTACTATTTACGTAATTGATGGTTATCAACATATATTATATTATTTATGTTATATTTGGACACTATTTATTAGTTCTGCAAAGTAGTGTAAGTCACAGTTATCCTTTAATGTATATGATGTAACCCACAAGGATTTTTATATTAGCCGGCCACTTAAAATAACCCACTAATAATTCTACTTTGGTAATTAATTAAATTATAATAAAATTTGCATTCTTTTAACTAAATTCACACATAGAATTACAAGATATAGACTATAGAGTCTTAAAATAAGAAACATTAACACAAAATGATTAATTTGGAACAAATAGTTATTACTATTTTAGTGTGCAGTGTAAAATTTGGTTTTTGAGGGTTACCTCAGTTGGTCTTTCCACCAACCATATGTTACTAAAAATTATCCACAACTCCCAACCTCCCATTGAATATTCCAGAGAACGCCACTGCGCTGAGCTCAGTTTTTCAATATTTTAATCCCGAATCTCAAGTTTAAAAATAATGTGTAAAAAACAATTTTATGCTTTTTTTACAAATTATTTTGAATAACATATAAACTGGAATTCAATTCTGGCTGTAGAAAGTCTTCTTTTTTCAGAAAATAAACCAGTTATGAAAATCCGACAATTCTAACTAGAGTTTTTCCTGTGAAGTCATTTTTGATATAATACACCTTACCAATACTACCTATAAATAGGTATTTGGCCGTAGATTACTGGAAAAGTATTAAAACGTTGGTGATACTATTTTAAGTGCCTTCATATATAAAATATAAAATATAATTTTTATACTTTATAAAATATTATAAACGTTGGAAAATCCTCACCAGGCGTCTTAATACAAGTTATCCATCATAACACATGGACTAAAGATGTTCCCGGATCGTTCTATTCGAAAAACTTACACAGAAGATAAAGTTCTGTTTCATTATTTATTATCGGAATACCGAAGACAAAACAATTACATGCCTACGAGTCCACCGTCACACTCTGATGGCTAGTTATCGCCGTATGTAGGTACAGTCCATGTCCAGTAATTGTCTCGAATTACCATATATATAGCTGTGACCCCGTGGCTCATCAATAGATTAGAATCTGGGGTTTTTTTTTTAATAATAACCCATAAGAAAATTCCAATGTAATGGCATAAATGCCACATAAATAACACAGTATTTAAATAATATTGTATTGATTTTTAACGGACATGATAATGGTGATATTGGCCTTTGGAAAAATTGCGTTTGGAAGTAATTTATAGTATATAATATGTGCATTGTGGGCACACGCCATCTATCGGGTGTTCCGGTCGAAAGTGTCACGTCTGCGGTTGTTGCTACAGTCAGGGGCGGCGGACCTGGCCCTCGACTGGCGGTCGCGTGGCGTTGACGCACCGCTCATGCCGAACGAATCGTTGAGACCAAACGGCATAGGACTGGCGGTCGATTGACGGCCACTGGCCCCTTCCCGACGTATCCCGAGAACCACTGTTGTAGTGGTCGTAGGCCACAGGACTCAGGATGCCCAGTCCTTGCGAGCCCAACGAGTGGCGGTTGCCCAACGTCAGGCGCCAATTGTCGGGCGTCGTGTTCGCGTCTGACTCGTCGATGTCCACGTACGGCTGTCCAGGCACCGCCACACACCGTGGCGCCACCATGTCAACGTCTTGATGATTGTCGAGGTAGTCGTTGATGTCGCCGTCGGTGTCGTGCAGCCTGTTGGCTGACGACGACTGGCCACGCGGTGGCTGCCGCCCAGTCGACAGTCCCTGGAACCCGTCCAGCAACTGGAAGGTGCCGGTCACCGTGAAAGTATTGCCCCCCGAACCTCCACAGTTGGATGTTCGCTCTGGCTGCGGTTGCACGTCACTACAAGTGTTCCTTTGGAGGGCAGGGCACGGTTGTGACACGTCGTAAGTGCCGCGCCGGTTATTTTGCTGGAGCGCGGGGCACGGCTGCGACACGTCGTAAGTGCCGCGCCTGTCATTTTGCTGGAGCGCGGGGCACGGCTGCGACACGTTGTAAGTGCCCCGCCGGTCATTTTGCTGGAGCGCGGCGTACGGCTGTGGCACATCGTAAGTGCCCCTCCGGTCATTTTGCTGGAGCGCGGCGTACGGCTGTGGCACGTCATAAGTGCCGCGTCGGCTGCCCTGCGGTTCTGGCTCCACGTCGTAAGTGCCCCGCCGGGCGTTTTGGTCACCACACCGTGGCGGCTGCACGTCGTAAGTGCTGCGCCGGCTCCGAGAAATCCTCGCCGGTGACGGTCCAAACAGGTCCACCGGTCTATCCTGTATCCTGGGTTGGTCAGGCCGGTACGGACACCCAGAGCGCACAGGCTGGGCGGATTGGGCGGCGTTCTGGTCCCGGAACACAGGCCTAGACGGACGTCCGATGTTTACCGGCTGACTGTTTCGGCGTCCACAGCTCTGGCCGTCGTTATTGCAGTAGTTATCGCTTCCAGCGCTGCACCTAGAGTAATGACTATACAGCGTGATCAAGTCGTTGTGATTTTCGCAGTCGGATGGGTATGGGTCTATACCCAACACCTCAGCGATTAGACCAGAATGGAGCATGATACGTTTTGGTGCAGGATACATTTTGTTCGTCATGACGAATCGTTCGTCCGATACCGGTCGGCATTTCATTTCGTCAATCGAGATTTCCTTGTGTTGCGTGTGATAAGAATATGGTAATTGATCTTTCAATTTGAGTAATATATACCTACCGTGTAATAGTATTTTGAGTAATTGAGTAATTGTGTTAATTGTATTGTAGTGTTGAAAGTTTGAAGTGAAGAGTTTGGTTTGTTGTTGGGATTAGCAAAATAACAAACTCTATACCTACGTGTGATATTATACTAATTATGTATTTGGCCAACATGGAAATGTATGGATAACAGAAATAATTATATAGATTTAAATAATCACGTTTCAATATATTATATAGGTACCTAGTGTATTAGGGCTTACATTTACGTTCTTAGTTTAACATAAATCTTGACATTAAAATATAATATATATATTATCTATATAATACATATAGAGACTACGCGTGTGTATGTGTTTGATATTTTCGTCTCTTTCCAATCACCCAAAGTTCAAAAACATGAATATTGGACGGTTAGTTGTTACTTGTTATTATAGGCACATTTTAATTCAGAGATAAATCTTAAGGTTAAAAAGAAATTCCAATAAAATATACTAAATTGACTAGGGTAGCATAGGGGTACGACAGTGGATATTTTAAGGAATTATCACCGGGCGACATTAAAAAAAATGTCACAATGACTATCAAAATAAACATATTATGAGCTTATAAAACATTTTTCAGTATTAAATATTATAGAAAACATTACCTATATTTAACAATACCATCAAAACTCACAACACATAAATAATTACAAATAATTTATGAGTTAGGTAAATTAATTCTTTTTAATTACTAAAAATGGAATCAATATTGTTAATAAAAGTTAAGTTACTTTTAATTAACTTAAATAACGAGTTACATTTTTTCCGTGTTTTTTAGTATCTTATGTCTTATGAATTAATTTATTTTACTGTCACGTTAAGTTAATTTTATTCCTAAACCACACATAAAAAAATATTCCATTTTGTAAAAATGAATTTAAAAAAAAATATGTAATAATAATCCAAAATATTAAATATTATATTAGTTAATAAAAAATAGTTTTAAATAATACTTATTATATTGAATATTCACAGAAATCCACAAAATATTAGTAATATTACACCAATACGTAATACCATTGATTATAAATACTACTATTTTTACTAGTATTTATAACCAAATGTAATACGTTATACGTATGTATCATATTATATGCAATTATATAATATTTAATTTAGTATTATTGTATTTTGTAATATATTATAATTATTGAAAATTGGTACTGTATTTAGTTTAAGTCCAAGTATAAAATATTAGATTTTAAATTATTTTATACTTACCGAAAGACGAAAGTTGTCGTCGAGCTATGGTGAATAGTCAAGTGCAGGGGTTTCCATCCTCAATAATAATTATGTAATGATATACGCCATAAATAAATAAAAAATAAAAAATAAAAAATAATTTATAAATAAAATTATATATTAATTTCAAACATCGAAATTGTTCATCAAATGAATCATGCACATTCATCATTAACATCAAAAAGAAATTAACATCGACTCAATTTAATACTTTAATTGGAAAAATAAATAATTCCTATAAGTAAGGTAAATTTTTCTCTGAAAACTAACACAAGTTAAAAAAAATGAGAGTGTATTTCTATTTTATCCAGAAAAGCAGCCCGGGTTTTCGGGCTCGGCTTTTTCGTGCCAACCCTGTAAAAATATGTTAAATTTGAAAAACCTGAAAGCAGCTGTAATGATAATACAAAAATTAATATAATAATAATAATATATAATTATAAAAATGTTTAAGGCAATGGTATGAGCATTTATATTTTTGGCAAACACATTTCATCGGCCTGCGAGGCTGCGATCAAAGTCTGCGCTTGCCTATGTAAGTTTGGTATTACCTACTACAAAACATTTATTTATAGTGTTAATGTAGGTAAATGGTATGTAATTCTTATTTATGTATAAATATTACAAATGTAATAAAGGTTATAGTATTGTTTGTTGATATCGTCTAGTAGGTGCGACGCGATTAAACATATTTTACCTGGCAAAAACGCAACACGATTGTGCAAAAAAAATATACGGTTCATACCCACTTTGTCGAATCTCAATTCAGCGACAACTCAATTCGCCGCCAAACATTCCAGTTTAAGGGGCCTGCTCGCGATTTTTCAAATTTTCCGCAATTCTAAAAAGTTGAAATTAAATTTTATATTTTAGTTGCCACCTCAATTATAAGACTTTTCCACTAATCTACTACCCAATACCTATTTAGGGGGGGTTGATAGGGTGTATTATATCGGGCAAAACACAGTTTACAGGAAAAACTCTCACACCTCGTAGATTGGTCCGATTTCCGTAATTTTTTTTTTGTTAGATAGAGGAATATTTTTTACAGGGCGCATTGGACTTCGATTTTTGATTATGTCGCTAAAAACAAAAAATAATACAAAAACTAAAAAGTTGTAAAAATTGATTAAATTCAAACTTGTAACATAAGATTTAGAAAAATAATGTTGAAAATCCAAGTCAATGCGCCCTGTAAGAAGTCTTCCTTATCTAACAAAAAAAAATTACGGAAATCGGACCAATCTACGAGGCGTGAGAGTTTTTCCTGTAAGGCATGTTTTTGAGCAAAAAAACAGGTCGCGTGCAGGCCCCTTAAAAATATTTTTCAAAACATTCCTATTTTGCCGACGTCTCGGTTCGCCGACAAATTATACCGGTTCTATAATATAGTTTCAATTTTACCGATTCACCGGTGACAATAATTTTATCGAAGATGGATATGACAGCGATAATATTATAGTACGTTGTCGATAAGTTCAATGTTTTTCCACACATACAATCCATGGGAGTATAGTTTGGTAAATTTAGTCAATTCCCGATATATTGGGTTTCGGAGACGTGGGAAGACACCAATTATACAGGTTGTCTTTTTTTACCTACCGCAAATACAATACGATTGCGCACCAGACAGTTAATGTACAAAAATAAAATAGTAAAGTTAATGTTATAATTTTAGATTCTGAGTGAAACAATGAATGTATTGATTTTACAGTGATGTGTGTTTTTTTTAAAAAAAATTTTTGTGTCTGTCATCAAATTTTAGGACAGTAAAAATGCTTAGATATTCTTCAACAATATCTTTTATGAAAGAAAAGTGAATCTAGTTTAAGGTGACCATACGTCCTGTTTTACACAGGATTGTCCTTTATTTCGGCTTTGTGTCCTGTTGTCCTGACAAACTTCTCTTCGGATGCTTTTTATCCCGTAATTTTAAGTCTGTCCCATATTAATCCCGTTTTTTGCCTTAGGTTTTGTTAATGTATATAATTGTTGAATTTTTTAAAATGACATTATTGAATAGAATAATATAAAATTCTATACTTTTCAATTGTATTTTTGTATTTTTGTTTTTACCATTATTATTGTTGCATCACATTGTTGTCGGCGACGTAAACCGGACGTATAATAGTATATTTACCGACCGGTGCGACCCGTTCGTAATCAAATGTGAGCATATTTGCGAAATAAATAAATATTAATAATATATGTATGTCGTTCACAAGCGTTATCTTATTGGACACCTAAAAATAAAATAAATACTTATTAATTTAAAAATATTATATATTAAATTATTAAAATATAAAAATTTGATAATATTTTTTTCCTGTATTTTATTTTTTTAAATATGGTCACCCTAATCTAGTTGATACTTTGGGGGGTCAAAAGTAAAAATTTCCCAGTTGCTTTTAAAAGCGCCGTTAAAAACAAAAGTAAAATTAAGGAAAAACGGGAATTTGTACTCAACATCTGTTTTCGACAAATCGTTTTTGGTTTTTGGTGCAACTCTTAAACAAATGAATGTATATACATGAAATTTTGACTGAATGTTTATATTAGCATTTTCTATACACCATAACATTTCCCAAATATTTTGGCCTATATTGAGCTCTTTACGGACATTTCAAGTTTCCATTTTTTTAGTTTTTTTTTCTATAAATATCAATAATATTTTATCTGTTGAGTAAAAAATCTTGAAAATTTAATGCAAGGCTCCTGATATATTGTTACAATAGCGGGTGAAAAATATTAAAAATACATAGGCACATTTTTTTTTTATAAGCATTTAAAGTATTTTGACATAATTTATCACATTTAAAATTTAATAATAATTTTGTAGTTAAAAATTTATGAAATGTTCAAGATATACAAGATTCCATGTAAATAGGTTATATATAAATTACTTTATTCACTTTAATAACATCAAATATACTTCGTAATATCATAGGCTGACTGACGGTTTTCGCTCAAAATCGTTTGTCTTATACAATGATAATATTATATCATTGAATTCAAATTTAACACTATCCATTACACATTACAGTGATCAACTTGTAACCTACTGTACAGAAGAGCGACTTTTTTTTATACATTCATATTAAGAGTTCAGACATTAGAGTACACATACAATACATAATTATCTAATATAATATATGTTACGGTAATGTTGACATTTGGATAAAGTCGACATTAGCCATCCGTTTTGGCCAATGTGTAATTTTTCGTTTATAAATATGAAGTATCAACATTATCCGGATAATGTTAACTTTACCCAGTCAATATTGGATAATCTTAAAAGTAATATATTTTAATAGAGTTTTTGTGAGCATTCTATACAATAATAAATCTTTGTACTGCCAGAGTATAATAGTATCTTAATTAACCTATAACCGAGTTAGTTACTGAGTTATCTTACCGATAAAGTGAACAATATAATATACATAAATATTAAAAATATTCTTAGTTGCACGACATTTATGTTATAATTTTATATGCTATACGAAATACGACGTCTGTTTTTTAAGAAACTTTAGACTTTCTAATTAAATATTTATAATATAGGTAATAAATACTTATAGTAAAATAAATTACTCAACACCAAAGTTTCATAAAATATATTTGATATAGATTAACATACCATATACCGTCTCCGCTAAGAATCGTTTTTCATATACATTGTGTATCATTAAATTCAAATTTAATATATCCATTATGGTTATATGACATACACATAAGGGCCAAAGGTACAAAAATGCCATATCTTTTGAGCCAAAATGTGTAGCACCAATCTAATATTATGTACCTGTTATACCCAAATTATGACAGAAGCTCCAAAGGTGCAAAAATGACATGTCAAATTAATATTTTATGTAAATAGTTATTTAAAAATGTCGATCTACACAACATTTTCAATAAACATAATAGAAATTAATAAATTATAATTTTAATAAATTGGTTTATTTTTTTCGATCTTATAATAATTGTCAATAATAAATTGTTAAAATATATAATATATCGTTCTAAATTTATAATATGTTATTTAATATCTATTAACTGTAACACACAGCTAGTATCTATTATTTTGGCGCATTCGTACGACCTTCCACCGATCTCATGTAGATTGTAGATTCTACCAATTACGAGCTTTTTAAATATTTTTTCATAGAAATTCCACTGGTAGGTACTTTCTTACTACCTACTTGAAAAAGTAACGTAAACTAATCACCGGTAAATTCTACCAGTTACCTTTAATTAAAAATTAAACTTTAGGTATATAGGTAATAGGTGCATTACTAATGGCTGTGCATCGTTCTCTGTGCTAAATTCAACTCCGCATTCAATAATGCTCGTCTAAATGTTTTTAAGTCATTGACATAACGACTGAAATACAAACGGAGAAACAAATTAAAGCTCAAAGTCATGTAAACAACATGTCAATACACCTAAATCCAAAAAAAGGAACTCATATTGGAAACAACATTGACGAATTTTCATGGAATGAAATAACGTTTGTACTAAATAAAAAAATTGTGCCTTTACAATTTACCCAATGTATGATTTTATTATATTTTTACATTTTATTTTTTACTTTTTTAACGCCAAAATGTAATATTAAACATTTAATTCACAATTTATGATTTTTTTATATAAATAGATAGTTTACTTAAAATTAAACCCTAAAAAAACACTAACACATTTTTAACCGGAACCATCGACGGGACTACGGGAGCCGTTTGCGAATCAACAAGTGAACTAGTCAATAGTATACTGATTCGTTGACTCTTTTACGATTTCGGTAATTTATTTTCGAATTATAAATTATAATAATCTAATTTTTTACACAGTGTTAAATGTCTTGGTAAATGTTTGTGTATAACGAAATACTATGGTAGTTTATGACTTAAAAATATTGTACCTTCAAAACAATTAACTTTTTTTTAACTGAGATAAGTTAATTTTATTTTCTATCTTACCTTTGAACTTATCTAGTTAATTTGTTTTTCTTTGTTAACTTTTAACTAAACTGAAGGCAATTTAATTTGAATTAACTTAACTTGAAACAGTTAATTATTTTCATTAACTTGCCCACCATTCCCCAGCTGGAACCTACTGTACAGCAGACCGACGTCCACTTACCCACTTTTTTATTATTATTAATTTGTAAATGAGCCACTCAATATACTGCCATTATCTAATAAAAGTGAATGACATGAAATTACACCACAGTCAGATTGACTTTCATAACTATTAAATGTACTTATTTTTTTCTATAAATCACATACTTTTATCTAGTGCCTTGTACTTTAGGTTAAATTATAATCAAAACAGTTAATCACGACTGATGATTTTTATCAAGAATTTGATTTTGAAATTTATAAAATTTAATAGGTTCGAGACATATTAGTTTTCTAGTAAGGTATGTTAAAAAGCGAAAATAATTCAAATCTGCAATCGTAGGGACTGCGACGTGCTGAATGTCGATAACCCACACGGACTATACGTGCCTGGGCTCTGTAAATCACGATTGATTGAGATCTTCTATTAAAATGACCCTAAAAGTAACACGGTTACATTCGATTTTATGTGGAATGTTGCCATTTATTAATAGGTACTGTATTATAAGTTAAATTAAAATTTTTCTAAATAACAACCAAGAATTTTAAAACTATATTTCTACATTATTATTAGAAATAGTAAATATAATGAGTATAGTACTAGTTTTTAAATTAACTGGAAAAAGCTATGCATGTCAATTCTTAAACTAGTCAAACTATTAAGAGGACGTTACACCGACATTTGTTGCCTTCGTCTTATAGATGCGTAACATGACAAATTTTGAGCTCAGCAAATCACATTTAACTCTTTTAGTTTAAAATTTGAATTTACCTCTTATAAAATATAAAGGTACCTAATATTGTTATCTAGTGCATCTCATTGGCTTTTCGTTATATTTTAATTTCAAAGTGATTTCTGAGTATTTTAAAATTGTAAATTGTTTGTATATCTTAGAATACTCATGACTCGCTTTATAATTGAAATATAACAAAAAGCCTATGAGATGCCCCAGATAATAATTGTATCTTAATTTATAAAGGTAATTCAATTAATTTTAAACTAACAGAGTTAAACGTGATTCGCGGAGCGTAAAATTTGGTATGTTGCGCACTTGTAAAACGGAGACAACCAATTCCCGTGTAACGTCCTCTTAAATTTATTATAGAAAATATACGAACTAGTTATGTTAAAAATTTAAAATCTTCGTTCATAAATAATAATAATTAATAAATTAAATAGTATGTATAAAACTTACTGCACAGAATTTAAAAAATTTAAACAATTATAGATCAATACCTCAGTATAGTTTTACAAATACTCAAGAAATATGTTAGTTTAATAGTTTGATCTTTGTATGTCATATTATAATATACTGATGTAAATAGCTTTTATCTTAATTTTTATTTAGAGGTATTGTTATCATTAGATCAAATTAAAAAAAAATTACATTGGGTATACTTATTGTTATGACAAAAACAAATAATTAAAAAGGTGGGCAAGTGGGTGTCACTCTGCTGTACAGTAGGTTACAAGTGGGTCACTCTAATGGATTGTGTTAAATTTGAATTCAATGATATAATATCATTGTACCTATAAGAAAAATGATTCTGAGCGAAGACAGTCAGTCAGTCTATGATATTTTTAAGTAATAAGTATATTTTGTGAAATTATTGTAAATAAAAATATTCAAGCTTATTAGAAGTTTGAAACTGTCTTTAAACAGTTCAAAACAAATCAAAATATTTTATCGTGTAAGAATTTTTCTTTAGTTTTTCACGGCGCTTTTGAAAATTACTTAAGAGTTTTTACTTTTTACCCCCCCCCCTCTAAAGTATCAACTAGATTAACTTTCCCATCGAACAAGATACTGTTGAAGAAAATCAAAGCAGTTTCACTACCTTAAACGGCGATGACAGCCACAAAAAAATAAATAAATAAATAAAAACACCCATTATTGGAAAATCAATACATTCATCGCTCCACTCAAATTCTAAAATGAAACTCAATACATTTTTATATTTTTTATATACTCGTAATATGTTTGGTCAAAAGTGCTAATTAACAAGTACGCAAGTTACGTCGACTTCAAAACATTTAATTATATAGGTATAAAATGTAAAACGCTAGAGCCAAACATCTATAGAGTTATGGAAATCTGGCAACAATGCACAAAAATCATAGGTAAAAAACGTACGCAATCCTGTAGGTAGGTACTTCAAATAAGATTGTATACTCAATTGTTTTCTACCAGATTTGGCGCTCCGGAATACTGAAATCGTGTACCGATTACCTGTGATTACTAGGGGCCCATCCGGCGGTGTGCGTGTGCGAGGCAGTCCGTATATGCACCGAACGGAGGCCGATAAAGGTAAACGCTACTGCAATACGTCTTTTAACTATTACAATAAATTAACATAATTAATTATTTTAAATTTCAATAATACATATTATAATTAATTTAATTAACACATTCATAAACCATTGACCAACATCATTGAACCTTGCAGACCGGCTACTGCAATCACGCCGATAACCCGAATATCCACGCACGGACTTCAGGCAAACAATCTTTGATTTTTTTTTATTATTTTATAGTTTATACGGAGGCCAACATATTGGACTGATTCGCGTTTCCCAAGTACTAGGGACCCATAAAGCGAAGTGTGCGCCTGAGTTTTAGAATATTGTAAGTTGTAACTCAGTGTAGGAAAAACGTCCGATTCGTTCGATATTATTATTCGATTCTTTTATTTGTTTTGAATTGTGATGTGGGCGATTCAATCTTTTTTTTTTAATAAATCTGAAGCTTGCACAAATTTTTTCATGTATCAATACTATTATACTTTTTTACTTTTATAGTTTTACTTATATACTTTTACTATTAGAGTATGAGTGACGAGCGTAGCGATGAGTATATTGATATTACAATGATTATGTTTCTTATTTATTTTTTTGTAGTGTAATTTTAAATTTGTTTGTAAACCGCGGTCTTGATATTTTTTTAAAATTTATTTGTAAATTAAGCAATATTTCTGAAAATCAATATTTTCCTTCCATTTTTCACACAGACGCATTCACAGCTGGGTCGTATATCGGGTCTTGCGTGGTCGTGGTAACCATGGTTACAAACTTACAATTAGTAACAATATTGGTTTAAAAGTTGACGTGTCGTCAATTGTTTTTATACTCGGTTCGTCGAGTGCAACTTGATTTGGTTAAAATGTATTATAAAACAATTGTATAAACGTATGATAATATCATGTATACAAAGTCTAAACGAATAATTGTTTTTGTTTGCAATTCTTTCATTTTTTATTGTAATATAATTGATGTATCTTTTTTTCCATAATTTTCTAATTTTTTTCCCAGATTTTTCAAACTAGTATATTATGCTTGAGTAATTTTTTAATCTCTTGGAATTTAATTTATGAACGTATCAAAAATACCCGGTTCGCAGTAAAAGTAATATAACTGCTTTTTTCGGAGATGTAATTTATCTATTCGTGTAAAATAGTAACCGGCTGAATCAAAATACCTTTTTAAATAGATAATGTTTCGGTATAGTCGTTAATTGCATAAATTCAATAGATTTTGAGGTGAACGCATTTACTGCATTTTTTTGTGACCGGAAAAATAAATGTTTCTGATAGCCGGTACCTACTAAATGAATGCATACTTTCCAAATATTATATTGCATAATATATAAATGAATTGAAAAAAATAATACAACCTAAAATGCTCCAAATTATAAAGATATTCTTTAATATTTTGCGTTAGGTTATTGCGTTGTTTTGCTACTTTTATTGTATATTATGTTTACGGGAATAGCCGCATTTTTGGTATACTATATTCTTTTAAGAGTGCACTAATCGCCAATTGTATTATTGTAATATTGTGTATTATTTCCTGTGTCTTGTGTGTGTGAAAATATTATAATTTTTGTAGGTTATAAAATAGTAAGTATAAGTAAGTACTTGAATTTTACCCTTTTTCTGTGTTGCTGAAAATTATATTGTTATTATTTTTTTTTTTTACATCAGTTGAGCCAAACGAGCTATATTTATTATTGAATTATCAGCAACATTTATTACCAGACACTCTTGTTACCATTTTGTTATAATATTAAGCACTCATCCAGTATAGGTATAATTGACACATTTACACACATACACAGTTATTCATATCATAGCTTATCGGTATTCGTCTGTCAATCACGAGCTATACCACACTAATACAGTACTACACTACACATACATAGATACCTAATACAGTAATATGTTATACAGTTTTTCACAAGTTATTCTGTGTATCGTAATTCGTAGGTACGAGACAAAATACTAGGTGACTGGGTCTATTATTGTACTTTCCGGGCCATCCTCTCACTTGACTTGTTCCGGTAAGTTTAAGTACTAACCAGTCAAATAATTTTTACTAGTTCAAGTAATATGCCTTGCAAATATAGTGGAATACAGCACCACTAATTACCTACAAGCTACAACTGACTAAAACTGTTATTGTTATTGTTATCACATTTAAAATATTCACCATAGACAAAATTACAGTCCAATAGATTGCTAAACACCGGCCAAAAAACTATTGGTCATGATATGGACATACCGATTTGAGGTTAAAGTTGTTGTACCCGTCAATCTTCGTTCTCATAAAAGTATTGTCCACGATGTCAGAATATCATAATCTATAATTAAACTCCACACTGTTGATCGCTGTACAAAGGTTATGAGTTATGCTTATGACTTATTGGTGATTAACAAGGATATTATTTTTATACCAATAACGAGATTATTTTTCTTACTCACGACACAATTGAGACGATAAATCATCAGACAAATAATTATTTTTAATAAAGCCTTAATTTTTATCTATATGCTCAAAAGTTGTGCTAGGAAGGTAACTACTGGATATCTCTAGGTTTTAACTCTAAAACTAGGTATCTGTATTTTGATACGTCACGGCACATATACCTACTGATACTAAAAGTTTGATTTGGGAAAATGTATTAAAGTAGGCAGTTACCTACCTACGTCTAAATAAAGCATTGTATCCACTAAACGTATCGAATGTGCACAAGGGCGTAGCCAGTAAGTAGGCTTGGTAGGCCCGGGTCTACCCAGGTTTTCTATCAATAAAAAATAAATAATATTTAAAATAATATCTTTACAGATAATTATTTACAGTAATATTATGCTAAGGTCACACAGATAGCTACGTACGATATATTTGCTATACGAACGAAAAATAGTTTTCTACATTGACAACGTAAATGCAAATTGGTGTACGCTGTGGTTGCTACGCTAGTTACCTACGTTGGCTACATCGCCTACATCACGACTGCGACTTTAACTTAATAATAAATTAAAATCAAAATAATGATGTCCCTGAATCGGTTCCGAGTGTTTTGGAAATTGATTTTTCGAAGCATTGTATATCTACTACAGTAGTTGAATCAGTAAAATCAGATTCAAAATAAACAAATTCAGATGAAATTTTTAAGATTTAAGTTCAACTTGTGGCGAAAGTACTGTGCAGCCTGTTATTAGTTTTTATCATACAGTGATTTTTTGATAAGGGGACAATTTATGGATAATCCCTCCGCTCTTATTGATGAGTCTGTTGTCATGAAGAAAAGAAGATTGGAATTTTTACTTTGAAAATATATTATGATAATACCTAAGCTATAGTCTATACTATAAATTATGAGTATATTAACTAATAAATATATATATTTGTATTTTGTAAAACTCTGTTGTATTCAGAATTCAGATAAGTAAAAATTGTAACTTTTAAAATCACCTACTTATTTTTTGGTTCACTTTGTTTCAAGTTATTAATCGTTGATAAAAATTATGAACAACAAGGTGACATTAACATAGGCATAGAATGGGGAGGGAGTCCTCTTAGAATTTTGTTTAGCTCTCGTTGGTAATTTTTTTTTTTGTTATTTTTTTAGAATATATGCTGTTTAACAGAAACATAATAGGTTATAGCCCACCTACATAAATTCATCACGCTACGCCTATGGACATCAAACGTCGGAAATCGAACTAATTATGACTGTCTGAGCTGAAATAACAGATTAAAACATCTCGTGGGTGTACACTGTACAGTGTATCCTAGTGTATCCTACGATATAGAAGTTAATTGATAAAATGTGACAACAAAAAGTATTGATACAGCAAAATAGAACCGATTGAACAGTTTTTACGAAGTATAATCATACATTTTATACAAAACGCAGTATAAATTAATATAAGTAGTCAATAATAATATTATAATAACTGTAAAATAATAATCGGGAATAAAATAATAGTAATAAAATATAATTTGTATTTAATTATTTAGGTATCCTATTACTTTTTTACCTTTACTCATATTACAGTTGTTATATAAGTTGACGAGACGTACCTTTTTGTCAACCTGCATAAACTGTTTACATATGCTTTAAGAGGTACCTACTATTTTTATGTATGCCCCTCCACCCACTTTTTTGCAATACGATAATATTTGTGTCATTGTATACATATTTGTAACTATGATAATATAGTATAATACTTAATGAGCTTAACATTTCAGGTTGACATGTGGAATGTTGTATTGGATTTTTTTCAGCTAACCTTACTTATATTGGATGCCAAATATATTTGATCACTCACGTCATTAAAACTGATATACCTAATTATTAATTGTTATAGACATTAGTTATTGATTTATAATTGACACACTATCGAAGCCATTGAGGATATAACGTGAGCTCATACTATAAGCTGGGATAAAAATAATTGCACCCAATATAATATATTTTAGATTTAATAGGTTGCATCAAAAACATTTCAGGAATAAATTTCTATGTTGTACCATTGATTACGAATATATAAGAGTATTTATAATAAACAGTTGTATCTACATTGTACCCTGGAAAAGCTATTTTCAATTCATATTATTTTTATGATAGCCATTTAATATTCCATAGAACACCACGAGGAGGTGACTCTGACTGTCCTTCAAAAACGGTTTATGGTTTAGTAAACTTTAGTTAAATAGAAAATGGAAAATTTAAAACAATTTTTAATTAAATAATATGGGTAGATAATGTATATATTAAATAACAAAAAAAAAATGTTATAGGTTAAATTATATAATATAGAGTAAAATAATAACATTATAATCAGTTATATTCTTATTTTACCATATTAATACATCATTAAAATAGATATCTATAAACTCGAGGTTACTTAAATACCATAATGGGTTCAAATTACCATATCATTTATTTTTTTTTTATTCGCTAAGTAATAAGATAGTCTAGCCTATACGGATATTTACAGAATGTTTTTTCCTTTTTGGCTATTTGAACACGATAATAAGTAATACTATAGGTATACATGACAAAGTCCGTATGGTGGCTTAATGGTAGGCATTATTTAAACTTCCACTTCTAAGTTGGAGAGGTGGTCAGACTTGAAAAAGCTATCAGCCAAGCTTATGACTGACGCGGAACCGATGATTGAATCAAGGTTGATTATGGTCCGGTCAAAGTGTCTGGTCAGGATTGAGGTGATGAAAAAACACAACACAAACTTGAAGAATGCCACAAATTGTGTACTCGTATTATAATATTGCGACCAAATAATAATACATGACGTGCCATTCGGGCGATGAGTTTAACGTCGGACGATGTGCTATCGGTCCGACGGTCCGATGATCGAATCTCGGACCGGCCTTTTCCGCCGACCTTTGTACGTCTAACGGGACCCCGCCATTACCGGCTAGGTGGGAGAGTCGACCCGGTAGCGCTGCTTGCATCCCGCAGTGGTGGATGGAGATAAGATAGACTGGCCACTATAGTGTTTGTACATTGTACTTGCTACTAATGCGGGCCTCGTCATGATGCGGTCTAGAAATATTTCTTTACTAATTTTGTATACATCCATTTTCGAAATCAAAAAGTGCCGGATGTCATTACTACCAGATATACTCATTTTACTAGGTACCTGTTCACTGTGAGCGAGATTTACAATCGCCCATAAATTCGTTAATACAGACTGGTACCTACATTTTATTTCCCCATCAGTTTTTGTTGACGAATTTATAGATAATGTTTGATCAGTTTTGTAAATATATAATATGCCGTTAAATTAATGACAATAAGCACCTATTATTTTAATATATTTTGATATTTTATATTCGGGCGACGTTTGTATGCGATGTAGGAGAACTGAAAATATGTGATAACTAACGCTACATAAAGTATTACAATAAGTTATAGTGATTTAGTGATTATAATAAAATACCTATGATATAATAATATTTCTCAAATTTAAACTAATGTCCGTCTATTTGTAGTTGGTTACGAAAAAACAATACGAAGGTCAATTGAATTTATTGAAATTATAGGAATGAGTGATAATTTTAATATGCTTATAAATTTATAATAATAACAAGTATTTTAATATATTACTTAAAATATTTAACTATAAAACCTGGCAGTTTAATACTGCAGACAGAGTATAAGTATATCAATTTATTAATTATTATTTAGGTAAGTACCTACGGAATATTTTATGGTTTTATGTCGAATGATAAAATAGTAAAATGATTTGTAATATTATGTACTGTTAAAATAGGAATCTACCATTAAATTGTAATATAACCATTTTCAAATGGCAATAAGGCATATTTAGGTACCGGTAGATACTAAATAAAAGTACTGATTTTGAATTTGAATATTACAGTAAATTTATATACCAACAAACATAAAGGTCTTCAAGTTATCTATATTAATAATAATATTAACTCAGGGCTTGCAAACTTTACAATAACGTTATGATTATAACGTTTTACTTGATTGAAATTTGTAAACGTAATTAAAACGGAAAGCGATGATTTTTAATCATTAATCAATAAATACCGCAAAACAAAACATAAATATAATTAACAAAATATATTATAAATCATTATATACATTTTTAACATTTTTTACGATATTATACTTGGAGTAGGCACCTATATACGTATATAACATGGAAAATGGTATATATAGTGCGATTATGATGTTAATATAACGGGGCTAGGTAAATTGAGTCCGAGATAAGTTTGGTACATTTTGAAAGCGGTAAATTGAGTCCCGGGAAAAAAATGTAGTAAGTAAATATTATTTATATAAGGATATATAATATTTAGATTTATAAAAATTAATTTAAAAAAATTATTGTCGTTAAAAATTATCATTATTATTATATATATATTATGTACTTTTTAAAAACTTCATTGATATTGATTTAATAAACTCAAATCGGGTTATAACATTACCGGTGTATTTGGTCATTTGCTCACTTAGGTTTTGTTCGTTATCGAGCGTGCTTTTCTTTTTTTAATTTTTACTTCTTAATTTTATTTGTGTCTCTGACTGAACTTAATTCATCAATAAAGTTAAAAATATTCGGATGTGGACTGTAAACGAATCGGTTTAATCGCGAATGATACGATTCACAACTATTGGTTGTACGCACGGTTGTAGCAGCAAAAGCAGACCAAATATTGGGGGGAAATCGGTGAGATAGTAAGATACCGTCATTTACGTATATATATATAGTATATACGTACGAACAAGTCCTTACTTATCGGTACCTATCTTAATTGTGTTTAATCAAAGGTACGATGTTACAAAGTTATGGACTTTTATTGACTGTGAATGCTTTGGTGTTGTTAAGACTTAAGAGTGTATCGTTGGGGAAAAATATAATTATATAATTAATAATTATTATTTAAAAATTGTTTTCCCCGTGACTCAACTTACCTACTACCTGTTTTTCCCCGGGACTCAATTACCGAGTAGGTCATTGGACTCAATTACCAATCCGATAAACAACAATAACAAAAAATAAAAATTGGATTTAATTGAAAAAAAAATTCACATATGGTATAAAAAATACAAAATGAAGTTGACACGACGACGACTATATTATTATATACATGTATTCGATGATATTGCTCGATGTACCGCTGAGCGAGCTATCCACGTCGACGTGCAGTAGCAGTTAACCCCTTGTCGAATCGACAATATCTGCTGCTTTATTATGGTATATATCTGCACAATCGAATAATTACATTACCATTTATTGCTATATTTCAGTACCTGCATGGTCCAATGTAATAAGGTAATCGTATCGATTTTTACCGGTTTCGTAACATATCTATTATACAGTTATGTATAATAAATGGTTTATGTATATTATATTATGTAGACAAAACATCTCCTTATATCGTAGTATGTATACCAAGTGTCTATACATTCATTATTTCGAAAAACATTTTTTACAAAATTATATGTAACTTCAATACACATTTTCTGATAATAATTATATTTTTTACTAGTTTTTATCGTTATCATTTTTTAAGTTTTTACTTTTTTGAATGACACCATACATGTTTAATTTCATGATCCGTAGAAGTAGTCTATTTATCAACCTATCAAGATCAAATTTTGCACAAGTAATTTGTCAGTTATAAGCATTTAAAGCAGAGCTTGCAAACTTTATAATAAAGTTATATTTGAAAAAGCGATTGAAATTTGTAAACGTAATTATAATCTATAACCGAAGCCGGAAAGCGATTATCAAAAATAATTTAATACCGCAAAACAAAACAACGGATAATAACGGATTAACTAGATATATTTATATCATTAACAAACATAACGCAAAACGTAATTTATAGAATATCATTGAACAAAATAATTTAAATTCCATTTATTTAAAAGTTATATTGGTTTCGTAGAAAATATATTTGTTTCATGCATACGGGCATTAGAATTGATTATACTATATTCCGTATCCGGGCCATTACCTGCCAGCATTAGTTATTATTTTAACATTTAAAAAATATGAACACTATTCTATACAACGATAAACGCAAAACTTTTATAACGTTTTATTTTAAATTACAATTAGCTCAAAACTTGTATAACATTTTAATTCTCAATAGCGATAAACTCAAAACTTAGATAGCGTTTTAATTCTGAATAACGATAAACGCGGAAGTTGTAGAACGTTTTAATAACATAAAACGGAGTTTTTTTGTTCAAATGTATGCCCAATAAATTGTACATTAAACTTTTAATATTTTTAATTTTTAACCTAGTGATTATAATTTTTATATTGTACATAATCATATTAACATACTAATATAGAATACACAAGAATAAAAATTTATCAATTTTCAAATTTTTTAATTATCACCTTAGCTAAAAACACAAAATTGGTTCTATGCTGTGTTGATCACTACTTGGATAAATAATTAATTTAATCATTATAATTTATAATCAATAATCATGTTAGGTATTTCATATTGATAAAAACAGACCGTTAGGGTTGGTATTCTCCATTGTATATCTGAGTGGTGTCTTTCCTATTCGTATAAAGTAAGTTAGTTAGTTTTTGTGAGCCATCTTATTTAGATATTGAAAAAAAATGCTCATAAGATTGCCTATAGTACTCTTGTAAATTCAATATGGTAAACAAGCGTTGAAAATTTATTTAAAATTGTAAGTTTTTCTACATTTTGTTATAATAAAAAACTACGTTAATAACGACCTTACAATAGGTACTAATAGTATAGTTATTTATTATAATAGTGTTGATTGTATTAATAAATAAATAATTTACATAATTAGCACGAGGTATGTGCTTATTAAAAACGATAAGACAAAATATGGTGGAAGAAGGTGTTAAACAGTTGTTAGTTATGGATCTGCCAGTACCTATTAATACTGCCTTAATTATACCTACATACTGACAATGACCTGATGATCGAATGCTGATTGATCGTGGTCCGTTCGCAGTTGTAGATTTGGGTTGAGATGATAAAAAGCACAACACAAACACTTTATGTATGTGACCGGCACGATGGAAGAGTCTAAAGGGTCACGCTGCCTGCGTCATAAACCTATATTGCGCTAGTCAAGAGCCAAGGAGGTCTGCGGTCGATGGACGGTGGTTTTACCCGCCGGCCGCCGTCCGTCCGCCAGAGATGGACGACATATCGCCGGTGGCCGTTACCCATCTACCGTGTGTAATGCGTCATCGGTAGGACATGCTTCGACGACCGCTATAGTCTACCGACTTGTGGGGCTTTCACGGGACCAGATACGGCAGTCCAAAGCTCCCCCGCCGGTCCTAGGAGAGATTGGCTTGACGAGTGACGACTCATACTGGGACGCGTGGCCCACTAACGGGTTGAACCGGCGCCAGTACCCCCGGAGAGCTGGAGGCACCACGGAAAGGGTCGGTGGCCCTTTCCGAGACCGTGTCACAGGCCAGGTACCACTGGTCTGAACCACAGGTCATTTGCTTGTAGCTGTCCACGGCTGGCTATTAGTTATTCACAAGCGACCCGACCTAACCGAAGTAAAGGAGAACCGGGCTTATCCTTGCCGCAACCCGGAGACGCATAGCTACGGCTGCTACTCCCACAGATAAGGTGGGCTGTGGTGTCTGTGGTGTATTCTTATTATTCCTTACATTTAAATGACACAAAGAGTAGGTATAGCCACTGACTTTTCGCGTTTTTACGATAACATTTAATCTTTGTATTCTATGAGGTACCTATTAACTAATAGGTACATAGTACCTATATGTATAACACTCCAATCATAATTTTATATTTTTGTTATCTGTTTCACTGGTGGCAATAAAAATATTACGTTATCAAAATAATGCTGTAGGAAAAACAAACTATAAACGATTCTCTGGTTTCAAACATTGCCGTTACTTTGATCAACACAGAGGTAATCAAACTGGGTGTGATGGCTCCAAAAGAGGCGAAAAAGGCTTAAAAAGTGGAGCTGTGACAGTGTGACACGAAAAGAAAAAATTTATAAGGATAATGCTATCAATATATTATTTTATTCTAAACGTAAAACGTTTAATTTCAGTTAGGCATAATTTATTACCTATTCAATTTTGACGCGGCCCGCATTAGTAGCGAGTACAATGTACAAGCACTATAGCGACTTGTCTATCTTGTCTCCATCTGCACTACTACGGGACACAAGCAGCGCGACCCGGTCGACTCTCCCACCGAGCCGGTAACAGCAAGACAGGACAGGGGACCGTGTCGCATAATGGTCGGGAGAAAGGCCGGTCGGAGATTCGAGATTCGATCATCGGACTGTCGGACAGATATCTCATCGTCCGACGTTCAACTCATCTCCCCAGCGGCACGTCGTGTATTATTATATTTTGGTCGTTATATTCTAATACATAATTTGGGACATTCATAAAGTGTTTGCGTTGTGTTTTTTCATCGCCTTAATCCTGACCAGACACTTCGACCGGACCACGATCAACATTGAAACAATCATCGGGTCCGCGTCAATTTGTTGTCTGAATATTATATAGGTGTGTTTATATAAAAAAATATATATATTTTTTAAATAATTAGACATTAAATTTAAAACATTATTTTCTTATTATTTGTCTATTATTTTAATGTTATTTGTGTTAATGTATTAATTCAGTTAGTACATTTATATTGGTATATTTTAAGTTATAACTTTATTACTTATAGTAATATACAGAATAATGAATGTAAATATCAAAACAATTATTAATTGATAAACCGACTCTTATAGTTCGATCATAGTAATAATTGTTTTGATATTTACATACATTATCTTGTAACATTATCTTATATTTTGTAACTTATTATATTTTTCAGTATATTATAACTTATATTTTCTTATTATAAATTTATTAGTTAAATTAATACACTGACACAAAGACATAATGTTGAAATAAATGTTTGGAATGTATTTGATGTAATATGTTAATTGTTAGTAGGTACATATAAAGTCGTGAGTCGTACAGTATAATGAAAAACATGAAGAGCCTAGAGCAAGACAAAAAAGGTTCTCAATTATCTTAAATAAGATATAAGATATCAAATGTAATAAAATGTGTAGAATGCGAAGCAATATAACAACGTACAATAATATGGGCGGTTTGCGTTTGGGTGAATTGCCTTTTTACCCGTATAATAAAAGTTATGTGTTTGGGCGAGTTAACCGAGTTTCTTATAATGTGTTTGGGCGAGACAAATTTGGTTTAGACAAATTCAAAAAAACAAAATATTGTTAAGAGAATATGGTACCAATTCCGAACTTGGTTTTTGGCTTAAACATTTTTTTGGATTACCATATTTACCATCCAATGAAGTAGGCGATGGTTTTTTGGAACTCATGTCAATTGCTCCAAAAACTCAAAACATCATCGAATCTACAGATTATATACTTGATACATATATTTCAGAGGAGGCTATTTTTCCTCCTTATTTATGTGCAAGAAAACCAGGAAATGATCCAAACACAACAAATGGAGCCGAATCATTCTATGCACATTATAATTCCTAATTTTATTCATCGCATCCAAATGTATTTCAAATAATTAATATGTTACAACAAATTCAAGTAGAAACTAACACAAAATACAATGCTTTAAATAAAAATATTTACAATATTCGACGAAAAGTCATATTAGAAAAACAAGAATATTTAATAACACGCTGGGATAAGTATATATCAGGTGAAATTAAGCTCTATATACAATACTACAAGGTTTTAATTACGAAATTGTTTACTTGTATGAATAAATACAATACGTTACGTTTTTTTGATTCATAATCCACATCATCTATAAATTGGAGTAATAATTAATAATTGCGTGTTTAATAAATGGCATGTGCATTGTGCAACGATACAATTCCCTATCCCAAGCACGGCTTTGTACACTTACAGCAATACAATTATATAAATTGTATAATTTATATACTATAAAATTATACAAAAAAATGTATAGCATTATACCAAATCCATGTCATGAGGTATTATTGCATACAGTATAATATACTATTGTAATTGTGGCAACCGTCAAAATGGTTGGTATTTACTAACTTTTAGTAAGCAGGTATATGTTTATTTGTATTGTCAGGAAAGCTTAATAAGTTAGTCAGAACGCGAGTAAAAGATCTTGTAAAAAAATGTGTTGGTAGTTATACGTACCTACTGATACTCTGTTTACCGAGAGGGCACGCCGATTCAGCGCATCCCCCCAGATCACCATGCTATCAAACCCCGTTCCCCAATGACAGGGTGTTGCGTTGGGGAACCAGTTTTAGTCGGTGCTCGGCGCGGTCTCTCGCTGAACAGAGTATATAGGTATAAGTTTTCTTTATCAAGAAATTATCTTATCTGAAATTATAATTGACGAATAAAAAATCCATTAAGGAAATGAGAGATTTATTTTATTTCCTAAAAAGTAGTGATTTTGACTTATTCCCTTTTACTCGCGCATCGTCCAAATTAAAGTTAGTGGTTGGTTTACTGTTAATCTTCCATAAAAACATCTTTCACCATATACTATATTATGTTAATAATACTTAATAATATCTAGTTCTAGCTTAATAGTTTAAGCTATACATAATAATAATAAAAAAAATAATAAACTATGAAGTAGGTACCTACAATAATAGGTAGACCTATAAGTGTATAACTCTTAAAGAAACTACCAAACAAATAATGGTATAGGTACAATATAACTATAACTTAAAATTATTTTATCACACACACGAATAGTTTAATAATAATAATAATATAAATATAAAATAGGTTCTTCATATAATAAAGAATGTGATATTTTATTTTTGGTTAATGTAAAATAGGTATACATAATAAATTCTCACTATCTATTCAAGAGCGGTGCTGTATAACCTTTGTCGTATAACATGGTATATCGGAAAAGGGGCGTACAAAACAAACATTTTAAGTTAAGATGACATTTTCAATATTTGAACGCATACTGTGGCAATGGGGAGTTAAGAATACTCAAACAGCATTAATGCACAATTTCTTTACTTATACTTGATTAATACTCTACTCTAAATACCCTACTAATTGTTATGAACTTATAGTTTGTCCACCAAGAGAACATACTACACCCCAACAAAAATCTGTTCTTCATCCTCACGCCACACTCTGCCATGGTGGCAGGTTTCGATGGCAAGGTGTCGAGTGTGGATGCGCTGAATTGACGTGTTTCTTGGCTGAACAGAGTAGGTATAGGTATACTTATTTTTTCTAAATATATTTTTTTTTTGCCAATAGATGATCTCCGGGCAGAGACACTAGTTCGAATACAAATTATTGATAAGCAATAATGGCACTCCAAAATAACAAAAAATATATATATTTTATATTTTATTGTCAAAGTTATAAAACCCAAACTCAATACATTAATATCAGAAATTATTCTAGACATTTTTTTTTATTTCCTTCTAAACTTGGTTTTAAGATTGGTGACATAAAAAAAGAGTATATTATTATGGTATTAAAAGTAGGTAGTTGCTAGTGTTACTGCCTTAGAGTAATAATAAGTTACATTACATTAATATTATTAAGTTTTCTAACTAGCTACAAACCATATTTTTATTAATGATAAGTGTTAAAAACTGACAAAGAATGAGTACCTGTACATAAAGGTAGCAGTGTTTAAAATATATAAGTTATACAAATTATCTTACAATAAATTCTAAGAAGTTAGAAAGCTAGTTTTAATAGCTTGGTATGTATTTGAAACACCTGTTCATCTGTGTCCCCAATTTAACAATATAACATTATAACCCACCCATCACAAAAAAAAGTAATTTAAAGAAATATGTATTTATGTTGTTAATTGAAGAATTTACAAAAATAAAAAATATGGGATGCACAAAAATATCTTAGTAAAGAACACTAGTTTACTACCTACTATACAACAATGAGGGCTTATACTTGAAATGGAAAAAGTTCAGCTAAGTAGGTAGATAATATTAGTTCATCCGTCATCTTCAACGTGTATTACATCATTTACTCTAAAAAGGCAGTTAAATTAAGTGTATAATTTACATAAAATGTAATATGAATAATATCATAATACTAACTGATATTGTGCATCGAGTTGGTATTTCATATCTGTTAATTTTGCCTTTAAACTTTGATTTTCTAAAAGGTTTATTCCTGCTTCAAAAATCACACGTACTAATGATGGGTGTCCGTACATATACTCAAATTTCATGCAATCGTACCATAACTCTATAAGGATTAATTTAAAATTATTATTAATTTAAATATATTCATTAGGTACCTATTGGAGAGATCAAAAATGCCTTACCAACGTCCACTTGTCCAAATAAGTCGCATGCTTCATTGTATAATTTCCTCATATAATTAATATGTTTGATTTCTTTAGGAATTATATTCAATGTTTCATATTGTAACATTCTTTTATACAATTTGTGACATTGTGGCTTTAGACATTTTAAGGCGTTGAAAAGTGTTCGTGCTCTCCCTATGTCATGTATTAGAACCTGCCTTTCTAAATATGCAGGTCGGAATCTCAAATTAATTACTTCAACATTCACAACGAATGAGGATTGATTGTAAAAATATTCGATCTAAAAGCAAATAAAAAAAAAAAAAACTATAAAATAATATTACAATATTACTTCAATTTAATATTGGATGGGACATTTTTCAACTCTAATAATTTAGTGTCGAAATATCGTTTTATTTGGAAGTACCTACAATTTAGTATAAAATATAAATCACCTAACCTGGACTATATATTATATAAAATAACTTATGTAGATATTATAATACAAATTATATATTCGTTTAAATATAAAAGTAAGTTGTTTTAATTTGCAATAAAAATGCAAAATTATAAACACAAAAAAGGTGCTCTGCTGTACAGTAGCCAGTAGGTTACAAGTGGGTCAATGTATTAATAAATAAATAAATTTTTAAGAAAAACGATTCTGAGTGGAGGCGGTATGTCAGTCTAGGTATAAGACATATTATATACCTACTTATCTATGGTATTAAAAAAAAATTAATTATAGTGATACTATCATAGATATATAATAGTGTACTTTAGAAGTTTCAAGTTCCCACGAATAATATTATACAACCACAACAAAATAACTAAAATAGTAATTCTAGGTTTTTAATATGTAATTTCGTCCAAATTTGAACTTAAAATGACTGTAAAAATAAACTGTGCTAATATAGTTTTTAGATTTTTTAGTAACAGAATTAACTACTAACGTGGAATCTTGTTTTAAATTTTCAATCCTTAGATATAAAAGTTGAACATTTTATACATTTTTAACTACAAAATAATTATTCAATTTTAAATTTTGTAAATATTTGATCTTTAAATGCTTATAAAAAAAAAATTGTGTCAATATATTTTTAATATTTTTCAACTAATATTGTAACAATATATCAGGAGCCTTGTTTTAAATGTTTACACTTTTTTGCCCAACAGATAAAACTTAATTGATATTTATAGAAAAAAAAAACTAAACAAATTGAAAACTGAAAATGTCCGTAAACAGCTCAAAAAGAGTCAAAATATTTTCAAAATTGTATAGTGTATAGGAAATGCTAATATAAACATTCAGTAAAATTTTGATGTACCTATCTACAGTCATTCGTTTTGAAATTACAACAAAATAAGGAAATCGCTACACGAGAAATCGAGTGAATATCCAATGTTGTAAAAATTTGAATTTCAAACGCTAATAAAAATTTAATTTGACCTTCTTATAGACATTTTTTTTTTGATGAAGTTATCTAATCTTATAAAGTATTTTGTATTACATTTTAAAATCTTAGATTTAAAAAGAAAAATTTTTACGAATTCTTAACTCAAAATAATTTGCTAATATTCTTGATTTTTCCATATTTTGTCAATGTTTGAACTTTAAATGCTTATAAAAAAAAAACTGTGACTAAGAAATTTTAATATTTTTTATCTGCCTTTAAAACAATATACTAAGAACCCTCTATTAAATTTTCAAGCTTTTTTAACCAACAAATAAAATTTTATTGATATTTATAGAATAAAAAACTACAAAAATTGGAAACTAAATTGTCCTTAAACCGCTCAAAATAAGTCGAAATATTTTAAAAAAGGCATGGTGTATAGAAAAAGCTAATATAAACAGTCAGTAAAAATGTATTCTAAATTCGTATGTATTGATGTAGAATAAATATAAAAATAGGAAAAAAAATATAAAAGCAATGCAAAATGTTGGTTCACCGTAACCGCGGTTCGAATTATAGACATTCTATACTAAAATACACAGAAGTGTCACTGCGCCAACAGGCTTGTTACTTTAATATTAATAACTATTATTAAAACCAATATCAACCATTTACAAACAAAAATTTCCTTCCTAAATCTTATAATCCCTGTTTGAGCACCTCCCCGGGTTGGAATTACCCTTTTAAAATTAGCCTATCTTGTCATTTTTACAAGCAACGGAGTGCGCGGGTAGTGCTTTATAAAACTCTGTCAAATTCCAATGTTTTAAATACATCGGAGAAAAAAATCTGTTTTATTTTATTATTTAAAAAACGGTAATATTAATGAAACACAATCGAGTGAATTTGTTATTAAAATAACAACAAAGAAGTATAAGAATTTTCTAAACCCAATATTTCAAAAATATTTTTGCTCTAATAAATATTACTAAATAGTATTATTATTGTATGCTCAAAGTAGGTAGGTTTACAGGTACTTCAAGTTAATAATCATATACATATATTTAGTTTATAATGGTACCATATATATACCATTTGCTCGCTACAGCTTAAGGTATATAACTCCATAATTTCCCATAAAGGCAAAGCTTTGTCTTTAAGTATATCAACAGATTCCAACAAAATTTTCATTGCACTTCTCACACGATCATGGTGTAAATAATATTCAAACAACTTTGTCCACATCTCAAAGTTATCGTTTGAAATGTTCAGTCCTTTCCTTAGTATCGCTACCTCAGCGTCTCCGCCATTATTACGTTCTGCCTACATAAATAAATAAATACATATTATGTCATTTAAATAGAAATTTCAAATTAGATTTCGCCTTACCCAATAAAGAAAATGTCTGGGATGTTTCATAAAATTAGTGGAATATGCTAGAGCATATGTTCGATCAATACATTTATTCATAAAATCTTGAGTGACTTGATCGTCACTATCAATTGAACTATAAATATCTAAGATATCATCCAAAAACAAATGCCATATATTTTGTTTGATTTTATTAGATAAATTCTCTGTTAAGGCTTTATCATAGGTATTAATCCAGTTCCTAGAAACTAAATATTTTAGTACCAAATAATACAATTATTTTAATAATATATATTCTAACCTTATAGAAATGTGTAGTCTCATGCTCTGAATTTTATGTAAAGTGTCTCCATCGTAGTTGTAAATAAACCCATTTAAATGGATTCTAGCTAATTTTTGCCACATGAGTTCATTTCTTCTGTATTTATTCACCATATCTCTATAAAGTTGATCATCAATACACTGATAATTTTTAACTTAATAATTAGTCCATAGGTACCTGATTATAATACTCTGTAATTGTGTAATTTTTATGTGTTCGTCTAAAGCTGTATCCACCAAATCAAAATGTAGTTCAATATCATCTTTAAAATGCTGAATAATAAAGTTATATTTTTTTAAAGTTGCTTGAAGAGAAGTGTCACCTGTTTGGTTTAAATGTTTAACTTCAATCCAAAATTCTTCAACATATAATTTTTTTAAATCTTCATGATATTTTATTCCAAATGAAATATATCGCCTGGCAGATACTATGTCGTTACAATCATCTAAAGCATGACTTGCGCCTGTTATGTATATATCTGGATCACTATGAAATGAATCCATTATATCATCCAATACAATTTTGTAGTTTTTAGTTAATTTTTTCTGAAATTATAAATATTTCATAGTTAAGACAGTTAAGTGAATATTATGTTTAAATATTATTTTATTTAACCAGTATAATTAATTTTATATAATTAGGTAACATATAAGGAAAGTGAGCTAATCTAATACTATTCTTAAAATACTTAATAAATATCTTAATATCTAGTTAGGTAGGTATACTGCAACAATTTAACAACTATTTAACAATTATTTATTGTGTATATTTAGTTTTAAGGGAAGTGGAGGATCTTAATCTTATAAACCTGAACCATCTATTGATTCTTCTAAGGCCGAATTGAACCTAATATATGGTACGAATTATATATAATATAATATATAATCCGGAGATTTGGTCTCAAGGAACTTTGATCGTCCAAGCTATTAAACCATATTCGACTTCATTTGAGCTTTATAGACTCTTTCCTACTAAGACCCAAATAAATTACATAATAAAGATAAACTAAAACATATTATATATTTTCCAAAATAAAAACGTTCTTACGCACATCAATGCGCATTATGACATGTGCATGTGCGTATGGGTGCGGATGTTACGCGTTTTGAAAGTGTTTGCACGCACATTAATGGTAATTTACTACCTAAGCACACCATCAATATTCGTATGCACTTTCATATTTCCTATATTGAACTCCTTAAAAACGAACTGTTTGCAATAAACTAAAATAGAACTAGACTACTAGAGCAAAGTATTTGAAACGTTGAAAATAATTGATTTTCTTTTCAAATGTAATTTTATAAGTCAATAGGTACTTAATAATAACTAATAAGCATAAAAATCCTCAACTATTCCCACTACTTTTCCCAATACTAATTAATCTAGTCAATAGTACAATGATAATACAGGCAATACAACTAATAATTTATTTATTATACACTGATAAATAATAGAATTAAGATAAATATATATAATCCACTTATAATATAATATCGATTGAGTTGCATAAAAATAAAAAAACAAAATTACTTAAGTAAAGAGTTATTGGTGATTTCTCAGTTCACCAAAACCCAGTTAGCTGATTAGAATTCATGTTGTTAAATACAATTAACAAAATTATTTATTTTTACACATAGAAAATATCTGGTATAATAAAAATAAATATTATATAATATAATAATTTGAGGTATCACACCATTGGGGGTGTCAGCACCACTGGGTTCACAAATTTCGATACTATTATAGTTACATTGCTTTTTATACCAAGAAGTACGAAGCCCATATAAATTCATCGTTGTCGGTGAATTAGGTATTTTTAAAAACCATTAAAAACTGTATTTTTGTTCGACAAATTAAGTGTTGGCAACTAACCATAACCAAAACTATAAAATTAAATTAAAAAATCTTTTTTTTTGTAAATTAGGTAGGTACTATAAATTTTTATTCAATTTTAATCCATCAATTGAAAATAAAAAAATCATTTGTATAAACTATAATATTATACAATAAGCCTTATAATCTAAACTGTATTTTAACTTACATTTTCCAAACAAAATTGAATATATTTTGAAACCAAATTTACATCATATCTGAATGTCTTAAACAGTGTAATGTACATATCGTGTATTCGATTAGATAAAATAGATTCAACTTTTGTGATAATATCTTCAGTATAAGCTTCCCGCATTACTTGCTGCACATAAAAAAAATTGTAAATATCATGTTATTCTAATCTGCTGTAGGTAACTTTTATAGTCTATACCATTGGTTTTCAAACTTTTATTGAACGCGGCACACCGTGGTCCACAAAAAATGTTCAAGGCACACAGACCTTTTTATTTTTTTGCACTAAATAATTAGATGAACAAAATTATTTTGAATTATAATCATATAAGTACATTTAATTAGAAATGAGTGCTTGGCGAATGACGGGCTAACAAATTTTTATTATTTTATTCTTGGACGAATAGTTGAACTTTCCAAAAGACCGCGGCACACTCAGTGAATTCTCGAGGCACACCAGTGTGCCGCGGCACCCAGTTTGAAAACCACTGGTCTATACTATACACTTATAAAAACACAGACGTTCAATTACTGTACGTATTATTTATTTATTAGTTAATATATTATATTCTAGCTTTCTGAAAATGTATAAAATATAAATAATCAAATTCTGAATACAACTAGTATCTCAAATTCAGCATAATTTGCTCCATCACTGTAATAAAAATTACTATTTGCTACTGGCTATTTGTAAGTTTAGTAAAGTTCAATAGGGATTTTAACTACTATTCTTAATTGGTAGGAAAAAAACGATTACGCCGTTGTAAGTATTCTGTTGCCCAGTGGCACCGAAGTGTTTAAAATATACTATGACATCATACATCGAGCCATCATCTCCCCCCCCCCTTTTAAGTTACCCATTTGGGCTGGTCAAACTTTTGCCTCCCTTTTAAAAAACTGAAAAGACGCCACTGCTGTTGCCCAGTTATTATTTTTGGGAACCATTTATAAGCGAAAAATTATGATACTCTATGAACACACATTACATAATAATTACAGTAGACCTCTATAATACGAGCTTACTTTAACTTTCTGTTCACATGTATTTAATATCATCGATTCGAGTGTTATTTGCACCAATAATTCCTCTCTTGTTGCTTTTCCGTTCAAAATATTCTGGTTAAATGATTTACGGTTGGCAGTGAACTCCCTGTTAGACAACAAATAATTACATTTACATCAATAATGTAATATGTAATCCAAATTTTATCGTGGCTTACGTAAATTCTTCAGCGGTCATAATTTCGTGGGTGATTAGAAAATATTTTTCATCGTCAATCAATCCAGATGATATGGCCTCAGAACCACTGGCCGTTTCCATCGCAAATTAATAAAATGATCACGTTCAAAACGGGAAGAAATTCACGTAAGACTGGCGAAGTTCCCTGCAAACATCGATTGGCAAAAAATCTCTCGCAAATGGAGAAACACAACACTTGACGCGAGTGTTTCGAAATACCGACTGACGTAAATGATGAAAGACCGGTCGCAGCGACCCACTTGGCCCAATGGTAGCTAAGACGCGGGTATCCGTTAGCGGTCGATCGCAAAAAAACACATGGAAGAGAAAATCGACGCGCACAGCGATATTACGGCCGTATTATCATCCATCGAATTCTAAACCGTACGAGCGTGTGTTATCAATTTTGTATGCGATGACCGATAAGGATGACCCATAATCCATAAGTATGTATACATTTTTAGTATGCTTTCATTTGCACGGACTTAGCTTTTAAAACAGGCGTTTATATATTATAGGGAACCACACCGGAACGAAAATCACCAGCGATAAAGCAGAGGTACAACACCGCTGCGGGAAACTGCTGAGTGCTACAATTTTACAGCCACCGTGGAGAGATTTAGGTATACCTATACAACTATTCAGATAAAGGCTATTCAGGTTAACAGGGGCCAATATCCTGATCAACAAGGGCTGAATAAGATGAACTTGAGGGAATTGAATATTTTATCATACAGCCACTAAGGAAGGTACTCATAACAATATTCATAGATATTTTTTATTAGTGGATTATTAAAGATTTGGTCGTCTGTGCTAAGCATTATAGAACTTTTAATGGACAACATGGAACAATGGACTACATTGGAATTAGTTTATTAGAATTTGTTTTATTAAACCATCTAATATTTATTAATTTGTTCATAGAAATATACAGTGGCAGATCAAGATCATTTGACGCCCAAGACTGATAAAAAGTGACGCCACTAGATATAATACCTATGTTATGTTACGTCTTTCATTTCACAGTACAAAACATAATATGATTACTATTATCAAAATGGTACATTTTATAAGTTTAATATCCTTTTATACAATATTTCATATTTAAATAAAATTAAAAAATGCTCACTTATTAGTAATTATAATATTTATAATATACATGCATATATTAATGCACGTATTTTAATATTTTAAAAACGTATTTCTCCAGCTTTTGTCGCAACCAACATGTTTATATTATTTGATTTGTCTTGAAATTGTATACTCTAATTTTCTATAAAACACATTCAAACATAATATAATCACATAATAGCAGTTTGTAAGTACATGTACATACAGTATACAATAATTTAACTGTAACTAAATGGTGAATGCATAGGTAATATTGTTTTTTATACATTAAAAAATATAAAAAATTGGTATTTTTAATTCAAACTAGGCTTTTAAATTTTTTTTTGTAATTAATATCAGAACTATAAAAAAAATGCCAGAAATCCAATATTCAAATTTCCTACTCCACTAAAATCGGTACTGAGTGTATATGTCATTATATATAAAAGTAAATAGTGTGTCATATTATAAGATGCGTATGATAATCTGCGTATGATAATCTGCATTATATCGATATGAGTGATTTCGCTTAATATTGTAGTTTCAGGTATACTAAAAAATTGTTGTCAGCGAGCTATTACTTCACTCAAAAATTAGGTATATCATCTTCCTAATCGATCACTATACTCTCGTATTTATTGAAAACATTTTATTCATTTGGATCGTTTATTTTTTTTATCAAGATTATGGCGCTATCCGTATACTTCAATAGAACTCTATTAGAATATTTAATTGATAGATAGTACTATAGTGCTAGTTAGTTCATATAAAAACAATTTAATAGAACCACCGACTAGGTGCGGACAGAAGGCAACTGCCGGTTGGCTGCCTTCGTATTATGGTTTTGTAGCCCCTATGAGGTCTTTAAGCCTTTCTTTGAAGGCCTGAAGTATAAAAAGGGCTGGTTGGTCTGTAAACCAATGCCGTCCGACCCTTTATTAAAAATGCTTCGGATGTTAAATCATTTTATCCACGGCTTAAAAAATATTTGGTCTCATTAATTACAAAACATTGCATTTGAAAAACGAATCTGTGTACATGGAGTCGGTCTGCCTGCTAATATAACTTACTATACTTTTTTACATACGTATTTGTATTGCTATTAGAGTAATTTATTTTAGTATAGATATTAGTAATACGGTAGTTTGAATTATTTTTTTCAAAACCATTGCATTTTTTATAATATAGTATAATACGTTTCGGTAATTTTTATTAACTTTTAAAAACTGTTTTTTTGGTCGATAAATTGTATGTCATTATTAAACTGGGCATAGAACATAAGCCATTAGGGCTATTTGGTTGTTGAATTTATTGTAGGAATATACCTAAAAATGACTATTTGGCCTGTCGTTATTTTTCCCTTACATAAAATTATACTAAAGTGTAAAGTACTTAATATTAATGACACCAGCTTGATAGTCGGGGCTTTGCTGACTCAGTGACATTATTGTGTCGCGCATTCGCTCGTTCGCCTGATCCGAAGGATCGTATAAATGGCGGCAGTGCTCCCCCTCCATTTCGCCAGTTCTCGCTTGGCCACCGAAACACACCTGACCTTTAACTGGAAATGCTTGGGATGGGTAGCGGCCACGCTCCTTGGGGTAAATTCAAATGAGTAATGACTCAATATAACATTCGTTTCTATATACCTATGTCGTCTTAGTCTCGTCGTTAAAATGCCATTTCCTTGTTCCCTGGCAACGGCGGTATCGATCGATTTCGCAAGTTTTCATCAACGCCACGAAGGCGATTGTTACTGGTTATGTCGCACGAGTGTGCGCGGTGGTAGGTCAAACGGCTGCCTTTGAGTTCAATGACATCTGGATTATGCCTCCCCTAACTTAACGCGTCCGTTATAGGCTGCATGGTGAGCCGGCTGTCAAGCCATCTACTGGTATAATGTATGATGTTAGCACAATGGTGGCGTCTGGCACGGAGAGTAAAATGTATTTTTAATAAGGGGAAGTCTGGTGTTTTCAGCTGTCCAGGAGTTTTGACTGGTATAACTGTATAAGTATAGTTATAGTAAAGCCTATAGTTTATTACGTATAATATACAGTATAACGGTCATGGGGGCGACTGCGATAGCACAGTCTTGCAAAAGAAAAATCTACCTTACTAGGTAATTATGTTTTTTTTATAAAACATACTTTGTGATCATGTATAGTGAATGTTTTGTTTATAAAAATATTGTCAATATTGAATAATTTTATTGTGGATGAATAAGGAATGCCTTCTTTTCAACAAAATGTTTTGCTTTAAATTTTAAAAGCCAACTCACAATCTTAATGCTGGTTTATAATGAGTTCGATAACGTCAATCATATTATATATTATATTAATCATCGATATTTAACACAATCTTCTTATCAAAAATAATGTTTGGAAATTGGTCCACAAATAGTATGTTATATTAATTGTGTCCGCAATTCGTATGTAACCTTTTGAGATTTCGTCCGCAACTCATATAGTTTTTATTACTCTGTCCGCAATTAAGGAATACGGATTCGAACAACGGATTGATCAAAATAATTAAGTATTTTATAAAGTGGTCTGCATTATTCGACGATGAATTTTTCAAGTATAATTAGAAATCATAATATCAATATGCACTTTATTTTACAATATTAAAATATAATATAATTATACAACTATTTATTATTTCACGTAATGAGAAAACCATATAGTTTATTTCGAATTGAAGCCTTATATTTTCATATTCTAGAAACTGGAAAGATTCTACGATTTTGTACAAATGCACGTTTTACTTCGATCTAGTAGCGTACACCGTTATTATAGCAGTTATATTATCAAAAAATTATGTAAATAATGTCTTCGTTACAGTGAATAGTACCGTGGTGTTAATGATATGGATAAATTAATAAGGCAAGTATATTGATATATTGGCATCAATAGATAATAGTAAACAGTAAACGTAAAGTAAATAACTCTACAAAACGATTAGTTTTGTATTTTAAACTATAATCGTTTTATAATATAAAATAAGATACGTTATAAAATGATTGATTAAGCCAATTGACATATTGGTATCAAATATCAATAGTAATAGAAATTGTATAGTGAATAATAATTAAAAATATAATAAAAAAAAGAAATTGGATTATCGAATTATATTATGGATCAATTATTTTAATATTTGACAATTAATTGACACAGTATTCATTTTATTTCATACCTATCTTTTATTATTGTAAAAAAATATTTTACTATTTAAAAGTACAATTGTACAAACTATTTAAATAGTTATCATAGTTATGATGCATTTTAATGAAAATATATTTTATAGATATTTTATTTTATTAATTATACGTTATTTTGTGAACCAATGTGTTTGGATGCAATCAGTATACTAATATTTGGGATAAAATACGGCTACCTGAGTTCGGGCCGCAATCGGGTATTTCCGATATTATGTACCCACATAATGATTTAAGGTGTAAGTTTGTTGAACTTCCTGTTATTTGATTTAGATATTTTTTTATAACTTAATACAGAATTAAGTAAGTATAGGTAATATACTATAAATTGGTTTAGATTTATTTTGTATTTAAATTATATTTCTTCCATAATAAGATTTTTAGAACCAAACTTGGTCTGAAGTCCAATTTAGTTCAATAACCATCCATTTTAAATTGAATAAAATCCAAAATAATTGTCACAATTTTTCACCAAAAAATTCACCATATAGTTCTCGATCTATGTTTAACATTTCATAAAAAAATTCCACATAAAGCAGGGACTTATACCCACCTATACTGAATTGTGAAACAGTTTCAACTTTCAATGGGAACTGCGAACCGCTTTGATTTATTAGGTGAATTATATTATTGTTTGTACTGCATGTTTTTAAATAAATGTTTCTGTGTCTTGATTTAAGATTATAATATAAAATAAACTTGGTACCTTGCAAACGTTATTACGCTCATAATTGTACACAAACATTGTGTGGTGATAAAAAAAATCTTCAATTTATGAGTTTTTACAACTATTAGATAAATTTATTTCATAAAAAATATATATTATGATAATATAAATATTATATTAACATATCTGCAGTATTATTTCTTCTAAAATTTCTGATTCATAAATATTATTGCACCTATTATCACACTTCATACCTTAAGGATTAAGTAATAAATACATTTATGATGCACACAATTGTATTCTTTGGATAGGTATGACCTAAATATGAGTGAAATACAGGTAGACAACGCATAATAGTAATTAGTTGAATACAGTTTCACTGCGTTATTAATCGTTTTTATATAATTATTTTCCAAAATATTTTAATTTATGCATATTTTATTGTGTGTTATGAATTAGTTATACATTATTTGTTTACTGAAAAAATATTTTGAAAAAAATAAAAAACATCTCCTTCTAAATGAATGCTTATTGTCTAACCCACAAAATAACTGGCCATGAAAAAAAAATCATATAATCCCCACTACTGAATCTATGCTCCCCGTTGTTCCCGCTGGAAACTGCAGGCGCTAAGGCTCTTGTACAAAAAACATACTGTAGTGTGGTAGTGCCTATTGCACGACAGTAGAAAATAGTGTTTCTATTAATACTTTACACTGGAAATAAAATGTGACGACCACAAACATTTTGCTTTCCATTCACTGTCGTCTAAATTGGTCGCTCGAGGGATTGATAAGATAACAATTTTAATTAGTATATACATTTAAAAAGTACGATAAATACATTTTTAATTACCATCGCCTACGCATTCACAATTTTAAATAGGCAGTCGGTGATATGGGATTATTCTTGCATTTTTACAGAGATTGTCGCTGAATATAAAATTATTCACAAAACGAGCTTAATCAATTGACCACTACATTTTGGGGTGAAACCCGCGGAACGGGTTTATATTGTTTGTTGGTTAATAAAGGGCTCCGGTACTCGACAATAAAAATTCTTTCTAATTTACTTTGTTTAATTGTATACCTATACAATTGAACACATAACAAACACATTTTTAATAATATATGACTTATAATACCTTCCTATTTGTATAACTCCAATATTCGTACAAAAAGTTCCAAAGTTGGCTACAAAATTGGCTAAACACAGTGTAAAACAAAAGAAAACTACGGTGTTTTGGGGGGGGGGGGCAAATGATCTTTTGTCCTCCCCCCTGGATTCGCCACTGGAGAACACAGATGCCAGAGAATGTTCTAAATATAGGTTTGAGATTAGGTCAATTCACTCTAATATCAAAACTAACAGCACACTATTGAAACTGGTGAACAAAAATTTGCTTTGTCGTAAGTGTGTTAGACGGAGACAACATAATATTCGGGTGCGACGTCCTCGTAAATTAGAATATTCTAGAATATAGAATATATAAGAATATATTAGAATATATAATTAGTATTCAACAGGTATTAAATTATTGGAGGACATGGTAGGTATTTAAATAGGTACTTAATAACACTATTTATTACTTCAGTCATTACTGTAATCGACGGTAACAGCTGGCATTAGGTACATGCAAAATAAAATGTTGTAATTTATTTCTATTATATTTATGTATCATTTATAATATTATATAGTGCATTGGAAAACGTACTGAAAATATTTATTATTTTATTCATTTTTTAAAAAAAAAGTATTGTCCCAACTACAGAACTCAAAAATCATATTTGGGTGTGTTAGATATTGTATTTTATTGTTATAGGTACTGAATACTCGTATAGTCGTATCTACTGATTCATCTATATGGACAATTCCTACTTAGCATTCCATTATTAGTCCGAACAGTGACGGTATATTTTAGTATTACTCTGATAAATTATTGAGATTACAATGTACATGGAATTTTAAATATATTTTTAATGGTTTCGGTGTTTTTTCATATACCGTCTAATGCTATATCACTATAGCTATATTACTATGTAATATTATTAATTATTACAAGAATATACTTAATATTAGGTAGTGATGTTTTTATAAACTTGTTTATAAATTATTATACACCGCGAAAAATATTTTTGATATGTCGGAAGAAATTATATATTTTGTTCACTAATTTGTAAATGACGAAGTATATTATACATTATACCATTTTGCCTCTTTTGATACAAACTAACACATATTTTTATTAGCCATAATTACGGGTGATTAGGTGAGCATTAAAAATTCAATTAAGTACTTAAATACCACTTACCAGCCATTATCGATATAATATCGACGATATTAACGAATGACTGATTGTTTTTTTTACCTAATTTGGTAATATGGCGAGCGTTGTAATACAAGTAAACGATAGTCGTTAACCGATGAAATATGTTGTATAAGACACAAGTACACAACAACGAAACAATGACATTAACACCAAACATGAACTAAGATAATCTTAGCCATCAAACAAAACATTTAACCCTTCCCTGTTTTTCGAATTCTAAAACGCAGTGTCATAGAAGGCGCTACCGGTGTTATAGACAATAGCACAGTAATCTAAGACAATGCCTGTGGGGCTGTGGCCGACAAAAAATAATATATTATAAATATATAGGTAACGCAAAAAATCTTATTTACAAAACATAATTTTTCGTCGATCGCAATAATTATTCTAGTCACGATGATCATTAATATTACAAAAATGTGTTGCGCGACGAAGGCATTAGACCATTAGACACTAAATTATGGTTCGTTGGTGCGGGCAACAGTGCAACGTAAACAAAAATCCATGAAGCGAATGCGAAACGCGATATGGCGATAGGCGCCGCGGGGCTGGCGGAAATACGGAACACGGCCGGGAAAAGCATTGTTCTCTCTTGCTCGAACGCGGCCAACAGATTTGCCGATGCGCTTTCTCTCTCTCTCCCACTAACGCGTGTTATTATTATTATTACTACTAACGTTATGCTCTGTCTGGCTGTCCGCCTGCCTCATCGGTGCTCGCCGGTTGAAGGACGCAACGTTGCCGTGTCGTGGCACCGCTCCGAGTCTGCAACGTTGTCGTTCACCGGTCACGGTAGTTTACTGGGGTCGATTCATAGTGGTCGTGCCACATGCACGCGTTAAAACGATCGAAGAGCGGAGGCCGCGGGACGCTGTCCGCAAAATATTGCGTTTTACATCATGGTTCCTGCTACTTTCACCTAGACCTAAAAACGTGCAAAGCTGTTATTTTGTTTTTGTTCACATTCCGTCGATAAATTCATTCCTTCCTCTTGCCACTACCACATTTCCACACACCACTACCGGCATTGCGATTTCAATATTTCATTTAATTTCCATATCATTTTCTTTTAAACGTCGACCTATTATATTTATATCTATACTACTATATAAAATTGTTTTCTATGACCGCACTAAACAAGAAAGCTACTGAATCGATTTGGCTGAAATTTTTTACTGTTATACCTGACAGTCTGCTAAAGGTTTTAGTACCACTTTTGTTAGTAAAAAATAAGTATAAAATTCATGAAAAATTAAAAAACAAAGCTAATCTAATCCTTATATATAAATAAAAAAAACAGGCCATTTTTATGTTCCAATTGTGTGACCACACTATTTAATATATTTCCAATTTTTTTTTTTACAGAGTTGTTCCAAATACCTTCCTGAGTGTCACCACTTCCCCGATTTTTCATTTTTTTTTGTCGGAGGGGAGGGAGAAGGAATCTAAATATTATATACCTAAAATCCAAATTCCACTGACTCACTGATCACTGTATCTCAAAAACTACTCAAAGTACGAACTTGAAATTTATAATCTTCTAATACTTTCATCGTGCAATAAGAAAGGATTTACCAAAATTCGCATTTTAAAGAGGTGCTCAAACAGGGACATAAATGTTCACATTGGAAATTTTATTAATAGTTCCCATTGGTTAACAGTAGTAATTAGTGTTGATTTATTATCGGTTGCCATTGGTTACAAATCAGGTACAAGCTTGTATCAAATCGAACTATTGAACATTGCCTACCAAGGTGAAAGAGTTGCCCTTTGTCCGCTATTCAGCTTAGACAGATTGCCTACCAAGGTGGCTGAGTTACAATTACTGCAGTAAGTTACACCTAAAAGTAGTTGAACAATTATAATTTTTATAAGATTTGCACTGGTTCTGCTATAAAAATGTATTTACCATTAATACCGCGAGAAACATTTCAATACGTTTTCATTAACCATTTTTTATATTTACTTTCCAATCACATTAAACGATAACATTTGAATAAAAAAATATACATATCATCGTCCGAAGCCAAAATAAACATCCAAACACGGCTATGACGGGTCGGCTAGTATACTAAATATAATATATACCTACTAAAAATTCACCAGACCAAACCGGTGTGAAAAATAATGCATCGGCATGTTTGAACCATATCATTTACATGGTTCATTGTCCCGGTGCGGAATTATGTGGGAGAATTTTAAACCGGTCTAGTTTAGCGAACTTCTAGACAGTGAACTGAGTCACTGTCTTGTCTACACTGATGGTGGAAGAGGGGGGGGGGTGGTGAAGAAAATAACACGAAAGGATAGGAAAAGGCTCGCTATATGTACCTGTAATACAGTGTAGGTAAATCGACTATACAGTCCTTTATATAGTATGCTCATTGCAGTTCATGTAAACGAACCCATCTCTTGATACTCTAATTAGTAATTTACATTACCTATCCTCCAAGTTGCCAATAGTTGGGTCCTTCTTCGAAAAATATTGACCCAACTGAATATGCACAATATTGCCATTGTCCCGGGAACGGAACACTGAAGGTATTAGGGAATCTAGTTATAGAACTCGGAACTTGTTGCACTTAAACAGTACTAATAAATTATAAGCTATTATAATAAATTTATAATAATATATTTATAATTTATAATAAATTATAATTAACTGTTACAATTATAATAATTGAATAAATGAATTATAATACTTGTTTAAGTGTACCTTGGTGTTTATGGTGCACTCTGTCGGTTTACTAAATCATCTGAATTTTAATATATCGTAGTTGGTGATTATAATACTATAATATTATTGTATAATATAATCACAGATATCTATGCCAACTTCCAAAATTCAACAATTATGGAAACGCTGTTTGGTGGTTGTTGGATACCGAAATATCTACATTGCGTTGAATTACGGAACATGATAATGTGATTGCAACATTTTTGCCGTGTTATCATCTTATCAATATTGATAAAATATTTTAATACATTTCGGTATTTCGCTTTATAAATCAATAGTCAATTTAAAATCTTAGTCCGTGATTTAAATGGAATTTATTTATGCTAGACATTTCATACTTTGTAGGTAGAATACTAGAGTACAATTCCACTATTATAATTGAATACGGTTAAAGTATGAGTTTTAATGACTCAATTATTTGTGGGAGCATGCAATGCGTTATGAGTTTAAGAAGAGTGAACATTGAGTCTGGTATACTAACAAAGTCGTCGGAAGTAGATGAACTACTTATCCTAAAATGTCTCTCAAAGTTTCATAAAGCTAGAACACTCAGTGATTTTAAAGATAGGCAAAAAATTAAAAATTATGTGGCAACTGTTTGTAGACAGACTCCAGCAGAATTTAAGTTTCACTTTCGCTTATTACTATCAACATTTGAAGTAAGTACCTACCTAATATTTACTCTCTAGCTTATTGTATCTTATTTTTTATTCATTTTTATTATATTAGTTTTTGCTGATGAAATTCAGTGGCGTACACAGCTATTTTCAATGGGGGGGGCTTACATATAAAAAATTTTATACATATATAATATATATTATACATTGATAAATCAAAACGATGTACCTATAGTAATTATTTTGTACATAATGAGTAATCAGCTCATTAGCAATGACTTAAGGTGAAATTAAAAATATTTTTACAATACTCGATTATTATTTAAAAAATATATACCTATTATCTACAGGTAATTATTTAGTATAACTACAAAGCTACACGCGTACATACAATATGTAAATAATAATATATATAGCCCTATACCAAGCAATAATACAATATGGACTATTAATTTGGGGTGGTCTCTCAGCAAATGCACGGAAACATCAAAGACAAATAATTCGTATATGTTTACATAAATCCACTCTCGAAGGTTCAACTTTTACTAATTTCAAATTATTTAATGTATTACCAGTAGATCTACTATTCAAAAAAATTGCTATCTTATGGGTAGTAAATAACTCAAATAACTGGTTAAATCTAAATAAAAGAGAAACAGTAGCTTATGATGCAAAAGTTAATTATTTTAAAAAATCATTTGGTCAAAAATTCGTGGACTACCTTGGTCCAACCTATTTTAATTCTATGCCTATAATTACAAAAAAAAACAACATTGTCTGTAAAATTTTTAATGCCAAAACATTAGTTGTAAAATGGTTGTTAATGTCTTTAAATCAATAATTATTTATATTTGTAAATGAAAACTCTGTTATCTGTTATCTTTTTTTTTTTCTCTTAAAAACCTAATCTATAAGAAATATTGTTCATAATAAGTATGTAATCACCTAAAATCAAATTGTAAATTTACATATTTTATAATATATAAAATAGTTAACTCTATACCTTCGACACAAGCTATGCTTACGGAAGGTATATAATTTTTTATTCAATTGTATGTATTTAATTGTATGTATAATAAAAATTAAAAATTAAAAAATTAAAAAAAAAAAAAATTCAATAAAAGATAGGTGGGTATAAAAAGAAATTTATTTTTATCATATTAATCATTTTTTTGTACCTAGGTCCTATTATAGGTTGATAATATAATCATTATATTATCAACCTATAATATTTACCTGGTTCCTCCGAGTTAATTGTATCACAAATTAGTGAGTTAGAAAAATATTCGTTTATTCTTTTCATTTTTATTGTTTTATAAAATATTTAAACAGTAAGTACAATTTACTAAACGTCCAAAGAGTCAGGAATTTGATTGAAAACTGAGAAATAGATTCTATATCTATACTATAGTATTAGCGATACTGAGATAGCTATTAAGGCATATTATATCGGATTACACGATTGTCGACCCTCATGTTGGTGTTTGAACAAATTTCCCAATAATTTCATTAATTTGTAACAAGTTATCAATAATATCTACAATATATTATAACAACAAACTGGGTTGCTTATAAGTTATAATATAATGGAGTATAATTTGGAATATAATATTTTTTTAAATTGTCATCATTTTTATTATACATTTTTACGTTATTACGTAAACTGAAAAAATACTAAAGGGGGGGGGTTTGAACACCCAAAACCCCCCCCGTGTGTACGCCACTGATGAAATTACCACCAGCTGAAACAGTTATAAGACAAACCCCTATTGCAGTTGATTGTTGTTTGCTCTTGACATTATGGGTTTTAGCCAATGAAAAAGAGACTTTTAGATCAGTGGCTGAATGGTTTGGGGTAAGTGAATCAAGCGCTCACAGAGTTTTCATTTCAACCGTCGATGCTATTCACAATCATCGTCACAAATACATAGTTTGGCCTCAAGGTACATTATGTCAATTACACTCTAATCTAATTTTAATTGAACTCTCCTATAACTCACCAAACTACATAATATTAATATTTTTAGGAGCTGAATGAGTACATTTTCCCTAGGCTTTCCAAATTTGAGAAATATTCCTTTTCCTGGTGCTTTTGCAGCAATTGATTGCACTCATATTCGTATCAGTGGTAATATAAAAGATAATAGCAATCTTAATCGGAATAGATACCATAGTGTAAATCTACAAGAAGTTTGTAATTTTGAAGGTAACTATTAGTCATATGAATACAACATATTATGAAGTCAGGTAAAGATATATTTTAAGAAAAAATTTCAGTGTCTGTGACTGATTGTAAAATCAGTACATTTCGCGTTAAGTTTGGAATCTAATTATATAATTATTCATGATATATATTATAATATATTATAATTCAGTTTAGTTTAAGTGTCGATTAACGCTAACCAGCTGATTAAAGATTTTATTACCTGCAGAATTTGGCCGGCTAAGTGCCGGTTAACTTTAACTGGACATTGTAAAAACGTCCCTAAATAGTCTTTTTTTTTCTGTTTTAGGAATATCTATTGCTTTTGTAGGATTCCCTGGATCCTGTCATATGAATATGTGTTTTCAAATAGTCCATTATATCAGGCTTTAGAAGACAATCCTAGATTACTTTTACCTAATGAGCATTATATATTATTATGTGATTCTGCATATCCACTCAACATATTTGATGAAACCCTATCGTCTTTCAATACTATGGACAAAAGTTATTTAATACAGTTCTTTCTTCTTCAAGAACTTGTATTGACCAAGCATTTGGAGGTTTAAAAGGACGTTTTAGACGTTTAAAAGGAATTGAATCAACTGATATTAAATTAGTTTCTGAAACTACAGTGGCATGTTGTATTCTTCACAACTTATGTGTTAAAAAAGGTAAAATATTATATGTACTGTCCGGTATATTGGTTTGTCAATCATGATTTTTTTAGGGGAGGATATTGGAGAATATGTTGAAGTCAAAGATGGTTATGATTCAAATGAACGAGAAGCTGTTGATTATAATCAAATAGAAGAAGAAACGTGTGGTGATGATATTTGTAGAATTTTATATAATACAATTTAATTTTTTATACATTTTTATGATTTTAAACTTGTGTATACAAATTTGGTCAGTATTGTTTTAATTTAAAACCCAAAAAGATAGAATAAGGTACCAAAAGATAAATAAATAATTCATAAAATTAAACCTTTGTAATCTGTGCTCAATTTAATACAATTAATATTAAATTATTTAAAAAAAAAAACAAAAATATTCTCTAACTTAATTTTATATACTTTTATATATGTCTATTATTATTCTCAAGGTATTTGAATAGTTATTTTTTTATTAATTTTTTTAAGAGCGTTTGCAATACTTGATATTTGTGAGGTTGTGCGATAATTTTCAATGTTAAATATTTTTTTGATTTATATAGCCCCCCAAATCTGTCACCTTTTTTTTGAGTTATTACTGACATTTTAAAGCTATCTGGAACAGATTCCACTATTAAAAATTAAATATTCTAAATTATTTAATTGTTTGTGTGTTGGTGTACTCAATAACCATTTATAAATATACTATTAATTTATTTGAAATTTGTAAAACATATAATTTAATATAATTTAATTTATTGAGTTATAGGTAGAAGGTCTGGTTGGTTCATTACAGTTAAAATCTGTGGAATGTTATGATCTTAATTTTGACACATGGAGACCAATTTCAGAAATGTCTGTATGTTGCAATGATGTTGATGTAGGAGTCATGGACGGTGTTATGTATGCTATTGGCGCCTATGATGGAACAGTGGATCTTAATAGTCTTGAGGTTTATAGATCAAGTGATGGAGTTTGGTCTTCTGTAGCTGCAATCCAATCACCAACACTTGGACCATTGAGACATTGTCAAAACATGGAATTTAATAAAGTTAATATAATAACAAGTTTATAGATTTAACAAGTAAGAAAAGAGATTATAGTTAACAGTATTGTGGTCTCAGTTGTGTTGGCTTACAGATTTTTATATAATACCGCATCCACGAGTTTAATATTAATAGAGTAGTCTGGCATAATCCAGTAGTCCATTTAAATAACATTTATAGGGTTTTCTTTTGCAGGAGCTGTCATGGACTTTTGTCTATAATATTAGCACTTTTAGGGTTTTCATATTTTGGTTACAGAAAATAGAATAGGCAGGTATGTTAAATTGAAGTTTTCTAAACCGACTTCTGGGACAAAACAACTTCTGCAATTAATAGTTGTTATAAATCTTATATTTTTCAAAAACATCAATACCTATAATGAAATGTTATTTCTTTATTTCTGTAATCAAAAATATAGCAGCAAGTTACAAATACTAGACATTATGTATAACCATTATTTAGTTATTTCACATATTAATACATTGAACTCAAATTATTATACTAAAAAGTTATAACTCATAAGAATTCTCATTCTTATATTAATTTATTATGCTCACTTATGTTCAAAATTGTATGAGTAAGATAGCATGACTAAATAGTTAAGAATCTTAATGGAAATTGTTCAAACTGCTTAATAATTAGTAGTAGTTTGTGAATGATATATTGATATCTTTTATAATATTTAAAAATGTTTGTATTTCCCTATCAATATCGACAATATCTTTTCTTGACAAACATACCTATTATGTGTATTAATTTAGTTAATATTACTTTCACACGGTAGTTTCAAATATCCATAGTTTATATAATTATACTTCAATTAAGTTTAACAATTGTATGTTTTTGATTAATTAAGTATTATATTGGCTTCATTTGTGAGTTGTAACTTACTACTAAGGTTATTTATAATTTTGAATAATTTTTTAGGTCTGCCAATATGTTGAGTAACAATGGCATTCCTTTTTATTATGTTTTTAAATACCTACTATAAATAATTATTAATTTTATATTGTATTTGTATTAATTCTCTCATGTATTCAGCTTTGAAATGTGTGTGTGTGTGTGTGTGTGGGTGTATTTTTAATGTATTTATCATCTATACAAATGTATAATAATAAAATGAAATGACAAGTGGCATAAACTTATCAATAATGCAATGTGATAGGTAATATAATTCTGGTGGATTTATTTATTTAGTTTATTTCATGGTTAAATGTGGTAAATACTTTATTTTATTCTTGTACCTAACTAATTTAATCAAATTATCGTTGACTTTCTATTAAAAAATGTGAAAATGTAGTTATTTTCACATACAGAATAAAACTAATTTTTAATTTTTAATGTGATGAAAAGATTTTGTTTACTAAGTTTTAAAAAAAGTTTCTTATTAGTTTTGAATAGAATAAGATAGAATTTAGTTAAGAAATTTAAGGTTGAATAAAAGAAAGCATAACACAAATTATAATAACATGGTCTCCAGAAGAAGTAAAATTTTTATGACTTCATTTTTATTTAAACTATCAATCGTTTTAGATTCTGAACAAAAGGTCAGTGGCGGAACTAGGGGGGTGAAGCCGGGGATTGATCCCCGGGCGTAAAATTTTAGTGGGCGTAACTTTTCTTTAGTTCTTTATTTAATGCTTGGTGATAGAAGTTAAGAAAACATTTTTATTTCACATTATTTGTTTATGATGTTGTAGTGATGACGTTGGAATTAATGAAAAAAAAAATAAAGTTAATGGTATTATGAATAGATTCGTATTAGTATACTAAGTATATACTTGTATACTGGCATTAGCATACCTACTGCAAGCATATACAACTAATATACTATAATTATTAAGATTCTGAGTGAGAATGTAACTAGTAACTATACCTAGGCATTTATTGATGCTGTGTTTTCGTTAAAATTTCTGATACCTACACAATAACTGTTATAAGATTATCAATCAACGTACGATACGTATATTATATCTGTATATTAAAAATGATGTTAATATAAAGTTTATAATATTTACCAAGATAGTTATACATTTGTTTATGTTTAAAAAAAAAGATTTGATTTTAAATATTTACTTTTTCATTTTTTCTATTATAAATTGTTTAATTAAATACAATTTTTTACTGGTGTTGTGTACCCTAATCAGAATAAAAGATTTTATATTTTACCATAAAAATCTATTATAATTGAAGGCTGAGGCGCATAGAACCAAAACAGCAAAAGGGTTTATAATTATTATACAGGATAGGTAGGTACCTAATTAAAGTTTTGATTATTTTTCAACATTAATATATAACTAATATTATTATTATTTCTAATAATAAATACAATTAAGTAACCACTACAGTATTTCCAGTAATTAAAAATGTATCAACAATATGTTAACTAAGTTTTTAAATTTAAAGTGTTTTTGGTGTGATAGTTTATTAGTATAAACTTGGTTACACCACAGTCCACAGAATATATTAATTACTATATATTATTATGTGTTTAAAAGTTAATAAGTATGTTTGTAATTTTAGTTCCAGTTATGATAAAACAATTGTAGGGAATGATATTGTATTTTCAATCTTGGTCTATGATTGGGCTTAATTTTAATATTTTCCCCGGGCGTAAAAATTCTTAGATCCGCCTCTGCAAAAGGTTGGTATAGGTTTAGACATGTAATGCATAAATTATTGTAAATAATTAAGTAGAAGAACTCAATTAATAGTTTAAAAACTGCATTCCAACTGTAAAATGATTTTATATTAACACCTACTATTCATCAGTCCTCAAACAAATAATTAATATGTCCAGTGGCCAGTATAGTAACTAGTTAGTAACAACTGACACTTAAGCGCTAAATACTTTTAATAATAAATTTAAATAAATATATTTTGAATAATCCTCAATAAAATGCCTGTTAAAAAAAGTCGATAACGAGATGTGTTGAGCCCTGTAATACTATATTATATAATAGGGAAAACGGGGACATTTGACAAGTGGGTCACTGTTTAATGGATGGTATTAAATTTGAATTCAATGATATAATATCATTGTATAAGAAAAACGATTCTGAGGGAAAACGGTCAGTCAGCCTATGATAATACTAAGTATATTTGATGATATTATTGTTAATAAAGTAATTTACATATTTACCTATTTACCTATTAGTATTATTATTTTTTACCTATTTATATTATAGACCCTTGTTTTAAATTTTCAATCCTTAGCTATAAAAGTTGAACATTTAAAATTTTTAACTACAAAATAATTATTAAATTTTAAATATGATAAATTTTGTCAAAATTCGAACTTTAAATGCTTATAAAAAAAAATTGTGTCTAAGAATTTTTAATATTTTTCAACTGCTATTGTTACAATATATCAGGAGCCTTGCATTAATTTTCACGCTTTTTTACCCAACAAATACAATTTTATTTATATTTATTGAAAAAAAAAATTAAGAAAATTTAAAACTGACAATGCCCATAAACAGCTCAAAAAGAGTCAAAATATTTTCAAATTTTTATGGTGTATAGAAAATGAAAATATAAACATTCAGTAAAAATTTTACGTATCTACAGGAATTTCGTTTTTGAATAACAATAAAATAACAAAACCACTACATGAGAAATCTCATATCTCATATATTGTGAATATCCAATGTTGTAAAATTATTATCTTCAAACGCTCATAAAAATTTGATTTGCTTGTAGACATTTTTTTTTTAATAAAGGTATATAAACTTCATAAATAATCTTGTATTACATTTTCAGACCTTAGATTTAAACAGAAACATTTTTATGAATTCTCAACTCAAAATAATATTTTCTAATTTTCGTGATTTTTTCGTATTTTGTATAGATTTGAACTTTAAATGCTTATAAAAATAAATTGTGACTAAGGATTTTTAATATTTTTCAACTGCTATTGTAACAATATAGTAGGAGCTTTGTATTAATTTTTCAAGCTTTTTTACCTAACAAATAGAGTTTTATTGACATTTATAGTAAAAAAGACTAATACAATTGGAAACTGGAAATGTTCCTAAACAGTTCAAAACAAATCAAAATGTTTTGAAAATTTCATGTATATACTTTCATTTGTTTTAGAGTTAAACCAAAAACCAAAATCGATTTTGTGGAAAACCGATATTGCGTAAAAATTCCCGTTTTTCCTTAATTTGTATGTTGTTTTTCCCTTCGTTTTTGAAAACTATTAGGAAATTTAAAATTTTACCTCCCGAATGCACCAACTAGATTCACTTTCCCATCGAACAAGATACTGTTGAAGAAAATCGAAACAGTTTTACTGCCCTAAACCGTAATAACAGACACAAAAATCAAAAAATAAAAAGAAACATAAAGTTGCATCCAAAAACGATACACTTATGATTTCGTCTCTAAACAAGTCAGTACCTAAACAAAAACCGCAAACTTTATCGGTTCATTGTATTGTAAAATACCGTACATTATTTTTAATCTACAGACCAATTTTTATTTCAATTCCAAACGTCAAAAAGTTTACCAAACGTTTTGAATACGCAAGACACTTTTTAAATTGTGATATTCATACCACTCAAAATGAAAATAATACTTATGCTTACAAATAAGATGAAATTGTATTGCAAACAATATACAATAACCAAATATATATTTCTAATGTAATAAGTGTACTTAGCCAAGGGGGTTAAGGGGGCTATATCCCTTCCCCCATTGACTGTGTTCAGTAGCGTAGTCAAGAGGGGAGTGGGGGTCAGATCTCAATCCCATTAGCTTTGGAGTGGATAATCTTCCAAATTGGGTTTGATGTGAATTTTGAATCAATTCAAATTATATTCATTGTTCCTTATTGTTAAATATTATACTACAGAAATAAAAAGTTTTGAGAAGGTGGGGGATTTTCCAATTTCCCGCTCCTATGACATTTTATTTTTTGACTGGTTGATCTTAGAATTTAATCAAGATTAATAAAAAATAAGAAGTGTAAATAAAATACATATTGGATTTGTATACTTAGCCCCCTCACATACAAAACTCCTGGCTACGCCACTGTACTTAGCTGACGGCAATTTAATATATGAGGCGCCTAGAACACAAGGGGTTTAAATGAAATTTTTCAGTTAAAATACGAATTTTCCGTTTTATTTTGTGTTAAAGTGATATAAGTAAGTGATTTATTCGTTATGTGCGGCCATCTGGTAGCAAATTCATTCTGGATTATCTATAAAGAGATAAAAGTGCACTTATTTCAAAATTAAAATAATGTCACTTATACCCCTTGTGTTCTATGTGCCTCATATGCCGTTTTATTTAAGTAAATCAGTAATAATATATTTCACATTTAGAAGTACCTATATATATTTTTAAGTAATAATTTCTATTAATAATTTGGGATTTTGGATACAATCTGGTTGTACGGGTTTAACATGTATATTATAATATAAAGTGTATGGTTTTGGGATTCAATGGAACATAGTATTTTATGTTATTAAGTTTGTATATGAGTCAATGTGTAATCGTAATCACACGTTTTATCGTTCGTCAAAATAAAACACCTAATCAATAAACTAATTATATGAGTCATACACTATTAAATTAAGTTTGTATGAAATTTATTCTTATCATAACCCTTAGTAATATTTTGAATTCTAATAAAGTCCTTTTTTGCCTTTTTCTTTATTTTCCCATTATTAACTAAGGTGTAATAAATCTTGATTGCATTTGTGTTTCTTTTAATATTTGAATAACAACATTTGTTGAAGGATGACCACTAAGGAATTTTGCATATGAAAATTGCCAACAATGCGTAAACATCGCATGCAATCGTGTAGTTAAAAATCAAGTGGCATCGTATGCAATCGTGTAGCTTAAAAATGTATCACCGATAACGAACGTACGAAATAGTGTTTTACCCCTTTATTATAGTGTCCTAAACTAGGTAGGTACCTATTATTGTATAATAATTACAATTGTTCAAACACTATTCGTATCTTCACTACTTTTTCATTTATTAATTATTTATTACAACTGTATAATAACGTGAGAACCATAGGCGTAGGGGGATCAAATATATTGGGGGGCTGCAAAAACAATTAATAATAATAATAAAAAAAACACTATTAATACAAATAATTCTAGGGGGGGGGGCTAATATTCACACTGATCGGACCTAGACCACCCCAAGCCCCCGTAGATACGCCTATGGTGAGATCTGTAAAGACTAATCTAATTTTTTTTAAGTTATGATTAATAAGAAAAAACACACGAACACCGAAACTCATGAATAAGTTCATCGGAAATCAGAATGCTTGTAAGTGCTTGCATAAACCACAAGGCCCGGATCACAATTTATTATATGTTACTGAATGTCCGCAATTGGTGAGTGCTGACAGTCACCGGTTAATGTCGCCATACACCAAAGGTCCAAAGCCATTGGTGAATGTTGGCATATTGATTAAATGTGTACCTACTGTTTTTAAACATTTACTAGTGAATGTCGACACTTATATATAACGATATTGGCGAATGTTGGTAATGCCGATATTATTTAATCTGATCTAATCATACTATCTAATATTCTACTACCTACCTACCTATTACCTAATATACAAAGTATTGTACAAGTTGATAATTTCGATAAAATGTTTTATTACCTTACCCAGCGACTTATTATATTTGGATAACCGCCATAGTGCCATACTATACTGCCTCGTTAACATTTAGTATGATATTGTCATTCAACGTAGGTAGCTATAGGTACCTATATTTTACGATTGATTTGTTCAATAACCAAAACTTTTTTTTTTTAATGGAAAACATACGTGAAGTATTTTATAATTATTATTTAGTATCTAAAAAAATACATAATGATTCCCAATTCAATTAGTTTGTAGATAAACCAATTGACAAAAGAAAAGAAAAAATAATTTTGAACAGAGAAGTAGCATCACAAGTCTCCAAGTATAAGATGTAAAAATGGCGAGAAGTTCAAAACAAAAGTTTCTTCCTCCTAATGTAGGGGAAACTGTCCGTATTCGAGTTCCAGATGTCGATCGTAGTAAAACGGATCCTCAAAATATTTCAGCTGTAGTATTGGATGTTCCTAGTAGATTATATTTTTTTAATTTAGGGTATATATATATAAGGATACCTATTATATTATACTAGCTGTGACGCCCGGCGTTGCCAGTGCCAAAAATTTGTTTTTTTACAAAAAAAAAAAACACATGGGTCTAGTGTTAGATCGGTCCTGATTAGTGAAATTGTGGTGTTTGATAGTTAGATGAATATTGAATATTTTATTATTAAACTGTTAATAATATCATATAATATATTTTAATATATTTTGTTTTCAGAGTAAAGTATATTGAACTATTAATGATAACTTAATAAAATAATGAACTTATTTATTAATAACTATTATTGTTTATTGATCTGAGTTAAATGCATAGGTAGGTATTATCTATATAACCCTAGAATAAAAATTGTGCTTACTTTGATACTTAACGGCACAAAATGAATCATCATGAAAAGAAAATTTAACAAAAAAAATATATTGTTCCGGCCTAACAGGTAAAATCCGAATGTACCTAACCTAACCTGTGAGTCACAGGCTGTGACGCCATTGAGTTGGCTGTCTCCGCGTGGCCGGGTGGCAGGGGCAGGCGGTCGCAGCAAATCGTATGAAAATAGTCTGCCAATAAAATTGCTAAATATATTATTTGTTATATTCATTGAAGGGAAACTTCTTTATAAAGAGTACGAAAAACCAAATCACCGTCCGTCACAGTCGACTGTCACGACTATAGTTTTTATGGTTATACCTACCTAATAAGTAATGATCTTCGTCTCTGAATAATTTTATATAATAATAATACTAATAATTTAATTGAAATTGAAAATATTATCTTTTATTTTTCCAAAACAATCTTTTTATTCGACCGTGACGGGCGATAATTTTTTTTTTGTACCGTCTATAAGTAGTTTCACTTCATCGAAGCGTACTTTTTATTATTATATTATGTATGTTTATTACTGATTCTAATTTTATATTTTATTTTTAGTTTACAAAATATAATATGCAATACAGTAATTCGTCAGTATACGTTAGTAACCTAACACATTCGTCAGTATACGTTGTCGGCTTATTGTCGTTTAATATTTGGTTCCAATTTCCAAGTATAAACTTTACTTCTAACTTGTAATTTATCACTATTAAGTCATATTTTAGTGTATTTGGTTGTAGTAAAAACTAACAATATAGGGACACCAATTTCCCAATCGTAAAATTCGCCTATTCGTTTCAAATAACAGACTAATTTTTGTAAGCTCAACAATCATTTACCTAATATTCAAATTACAACGTGTTATGTATTTCTATTGAACGAGTCTCTTGAGTCATGACTATAGGAATCTTTATTAGTTTATACTATTAATTATTATAAAAATACATGTAAAGATTTAAAATGTTTAAAATGTAATTTTAGATATTATTTCATCGAATTCTGAATTTTTAAGCCACAAGATAGACTAAAATCACCATAATATATAGTACCTAATATATGAAAATGGTTTTCATACCCTGTCTACCTATATAATTTTTTTTTAATAGACGTTCATTTTTTATACATAACTATTATCTATGTATACAATTAAATTTGTCCTGGCAGCTGATTGACTGACTGCTCAACGTATAGCCTAAACGTCCTAAACTATGATAACTATTAGGCATTAGCTAGAGATTATAAATTGTTATGGTACCTTTGTAATGGTTACCCCTATGTAAGAGTGCACTAAGAAGGGATTTTAAAAAATTCGCATTTAAAGAGGTGCTCACAGATTGTTTGCCAATAGTTACAGTCCTCACGGATAATAATAGTAATAGTTGAAGTTAGTAGAAATAAGTATATTTTTGCATATAAAATTATACCATTTAATGGCTACTATAATATTTAATATTTATTACTCAGACAGATGGGGTAAACGATCCATCAAAAAATATTATGGCCTCAAATAAAGAAATTATAAAGAATATAGATAAGAATATGAGACAGCTCGATTAAAAACACGAGGCACATTTTGTCACCGTAACAACGTGGGACTGCCTACTTAAGACATTTTAAGGCGTTGAATCTAATATTCCGCTAATTCAACTACCTATTGATTTCTGATTCAAACACGTATAAAAAATAGATTATCATTTCGTGTACCGAGGTTGTAAAATTTTCAAAATGTAATATATAATACTATGAATAGATGTCTGTATTATTTGGTAATATAATTTTTTAGGACGACTACTACGCCCAAGGATTCTCATATAGGCAACTCCTACGGTACATTGGTTTATTATTATGTCGCAAGCGTTTTAACATTGACTGTCCCGTGTCCCATATTAATATCTATGGTACTTGTTATATCTAATAACAATAAGAATATAAAAGTTTATTTATAAAATTATTCAGTTTTCTTCTATATATGTTTGTTACTTAATAGACTCAAAAATTACCCGACCGATCTTGACGAACATTTCAAAGATAGTTCTTATATATATAGTTATATACTTATATCACTATATCGGAAATGGTTAGAAAAGTGTTAGAACCACATTCAAAAATATACTAAGATCTGAACTGAGGTAGGCACCTACACTAAAACCAAGGTACGCCAATACAACACAATATTTTATATTTGTTCATTTTTTCCGGGGCAAAGTTGGCAACCTCATTCTAAAAATAAACTTGTGTTTTTAAGATAATATTATTTCTTCATTTGAGGCCATACGTTCGACGATTTAATATTACATTTATAGTTTTCTCCATGTTTGGAAAGTATAATAAAGTAAAGTTTAAAAAAAATTGTATGGCTGCAGCAAAGATAAAATTCACCAAGTTGATGTGTTAGTTAATTTGTTATAGTTTATACTTATTACAATTTTAATTGTACTATATTATACTATTATCGCTATTATAATAATTATAAATTTAAAAAAAAAGGCAGGTAAGTGGATGTCGCTCAGCTGTACCGTAGGTTACAAGTTGGTCATTGTTTAATGGATTGTATTAAACTTGAATTCAATGATATAATATCATTGTATAAGAAAAACGATTCTGAACGGAGACGGTTTGTCAGTCTGTATATTTTATATTGTCATTAATTATTTTATTTATTTATTTAATTATTATTTTTTTTATTCGTTGCTACGGTGATAAACAAATTGTTGGAAATTAAAATCCCATTTTAAGTGGTTTTTCGTAATTTTTCAGTACTTTTTCCCGTGGCATTAGATAACTATTGAGAAAATCGAAAAATGACCTCTCTAAAGTACCATCTTAGTCCAATTTGCTAAAAGATAAGGTACTATATGTTGAAATCAAAGCACTCCTTCGGGTAGAAATTTTGTATACAGGATATAAAAAAAAAATAAAAAAAAATAAAAAAAAATAAAAATAAACACCATTGTAAAACCACTAGCTTCCTTGCTCCGCTCAGAATCTAAAAAAAAAGTATAATATACCTACATTATACTTAACATTTCTTATGTCTTATACCTAATCGTTATACAGTTCTATACAATTTAGCCATTTTATACGTTTTATACGTGTGGAGTATTAAACTTGTAACATATAAAATGTTTTATACGAGTATATAACCAACCTTTACCTCATCTGCCCTTGTACCCCTTTGAAAAACAGAAAAAATTTTCATAAAATTTACAGCAAAAAAAACAGTAGCCCTCACATAAAATGTTGGTCTGTGGTACTAAGTATTTTTGGGGGCCCTATAGGTTATACAAATCTCCAGTAATAAAATTGTGGTTTTATCGATTACAAAGTTTTAATATCGATTTCGCAGGTTATCGATTCCGAAAGAAAAGGATGTGGATTCCTATGACTGTTTATTATAATAAACGATAGATCATATTATACAGAATTTATTTGATTAACAGTATAGGTACACACAGAAGTATACCATAATACTAAATATATTTTTAATTCCGAGTGGCACGATGAATGTATTGATTTTACAATGATGTGTGTTTTTTTATTTTTTTATTATTATTTTTTTTTCTTGTGTCTGTCATCACCTTTTAGGACAGTAAAAGTGCTTGGGTTTTCTTCAACAGTATCTTTTCTGATAGGAAATTGAATCTATTTGGCACTTTGGGGGGGTCAAAAGTAAAAATTTCTCAGTAGTTTTCAAAAGCGTTTGAAAAAAAAAAGAAAAATTAAGGAAAACGGGATTTTTTAAGCAAAATCTGTTTTCGAGAAAATCGATTTCGGTTTTTAGTGTAACTCTAAAACAAATGAACATAATATATGCATGCAATTTTCACTGGTTGTTTATATTTGCATTTTCTATAGGTACACGATAAAAATTTTCAAAAAAAAAAAAATTGTGCCTATGTATTTTTAATATTTTTCAATTTCTATTGTAACAATATATCAGGGGCCTTGTATTTAATTTTTACACTTTTGGCCCAACAGATATTTATAGAAAAAAAAAACTAAAAAAATTGAAAGCTGTAAATGTCCGTAAACAGCTCAAAAAGAGTCAAAATATTTTAAAAATTCTACAGTGTAAAGGAAATGCTAATATGAACATCCAGTGAAATTTTCATGTACCTACAGTTATTTATTTTTGAATTACAACAAAATAAGGAAATCGCTATATGAGAAATCGAGTGAATATCCAATGTCGTAAGAATTTGAATTTCAAACGCTCATAAAAATTTAATTTGACTTTCTTATAGACATTTTTTTTTTGATAAAGGTAGATAATCTTTTAAGGAATCTTGTATTCAATTTTAAAATCTTAGATTTAAAAAGAAATTTTTTTACGTATTCTTAATTCAAAATAATTTGCTAATTTCGTGATTTTTCCATATTTTGTCAATTTTTGAACTTTAAATGCTTATAAAAAAAAATTGTGACTAAGGATTTTTAATATTTTTCATCTGCCTTTGAAACAATATACTAGGAGCCTTCTATTAAATTTTCAAACTTTCGAAACCAACAAATAAAATTGTATTAATATTTTTAAAATAAAAACTAAAAAAATGTCCCTTAACAGTTCAAAGCAAATCATAATATTTTATAAATTTTATCGTGTATAGAAAATGCAAATATAAACAACCAGTGAAAATTGCATGTATATACTTTCGTTTGTTGTAGAGTTACACCAAAAACTAAAATCGATCATTTGGAAAACAGATTTTGCGTAAAAATGCCCGTTATTTCTTCATTTTTATGTGTTTAATCCCGGCGCTTATGAAAACTATTAGGAATTTTAAAATTTGACCTCCCGAATGCACCAACTAGATATACATAAAATTCTCGTGTCACAATGTTTGTTCGGGATAAACTCCGAAAATACTGGACCGATCTTGATAATTTTTTTTACACTGTGTCCAACTTAAAATAAAGGCAAATTTAAAAAGAGATCCCTCCTAGCCACTCTAACATGCCTAATAAACAAAATCCCACTCCTCCTCACTCCTACTCCTAAATAATTAACACACATCACACGAATATGTAAATAAATTATATATATTTCCAATTATCATGTTAAACTGCTAAACTATGTAATTTGTCAAATATCACTAGATATAGATGATAGCCTACTTTTTACCTTTAATATTTGAGCAAATGCAACAAACATTGTGCAAAACAAATATTTTGTTTTTTTGGAATAAATTAACAATAATTGTCCTATAATATCTTTAATGATTTACTTACTATATTAAAACTTAGTATAATATAATATACAAATAATACGCAATAAAAATTCAAAAAATTTTCCAACATTAACAATAACGTAAAGTCAAAAATAAAACATAAGATAATACATAAAGTCAAAAATAAATAATTATAATATAATACATCACAATTACCTCCGGATAAACGCATAAAATAAAAATAGAAAATATAACAAAAATCAAGTTTTTATAACTTTTTAGCACAAAAACGTGGTCCTAATGTCAGTAAATAATCATTTAATGATATCTCATTATTTTTATATTTTTTCCACGTATTAATTAGAAATATAATATTTTCTTCTTGTTCTTTACGAGGCTTGTTAATATTTTGTTGTTTTATACTATATATTTTTAAATAAGATTCACTTTGAATATCTAATAAAATATGTATAACTTGGTGAATAGATGGGTGAGATTCATAAAACTGAGCATTATAGTGGTTATGGAAAGATTCTGGCCCATTGGTCGTTCTTGCCTCTGTTGAAGGTTCAGTTGCCCATAAAATTGGTGGAAAAGCGGAATCAGATGATATGTAATTGTTCAGTATATAATCGGCAAATTCAAAATTATCAGCAGGGCTATTTTCAATTAAATAAGCAAAACCTTCTTCTACATCTTCTGAGGGTAAAAATGCAAGTGCAAAAAATTGTTTCAACCAAATCCCTAGTTCAGATTTTGAATTATAGTTTTTTAATAAATTATTGTCATTTTGAATTTTCCTGAACCAAGATTGGGCTAAATGAAATCTGCAGGTCATAATTTTGCAGTTTGGGAAAAAATATCTAATAGCATTGTGAGCACTTTTTTCAAAATCAAAATGAAAATTTGAATGATTTAATGAACTTTTCAAATCTATGTCAACCAATTTCAAACATAAATTAATAATTGTCGTCAAATTAATATTTGGATATTATCGGATATTATCGGATGTGAACACGTTAGAAAAGTAATATGTTTGAAAACACAGTCACTAACACTTATCAGTTATTGGTAATAAAATATTATTTGCAGATCCGTAGCTGCCATAATATAGTATCCGTAATATTATTGTATATAGGTACAAAGTACTATTGGCGGGTAGTGTGTTTCTTAAAGCTTAAACTATAATAAATAAGCCAGCAATATAAAATAAAGTAATATGTTTTCTCAAATATAAAATGGTAAAAAGTGCGCAATCGTGTTACGCCCCTAGATATAGATAATAGCCTATGGCTAGGAATGTCTTATGTTAATTAAATAAAAAAAAAGGTGGGTAAGTGGATGTCGCTCTGCTGTACTGTAGGTTACAAGTGGGTCACTGTATAATGGATGGTATTAAATTTGAATGCAATGATATAATATCATTGTATAACAAAAACGATTCTGAGCGGAGACGGTATGTCAGCCTAGGTATAAGACATATTATATAGTACATACTTTTCTATGGTATTAAATAATATGGAATTTATGAATAAATTCCTTAAAATATGCACAGTCTTATCATGAGCATAATTCTTATTCCTTATACTATGGTAGATTGTATGGATAGGCCATAATATTTTGATTTTTCATTTTCATATATCCCCGAATAATATTTTTAAATTACCACAAAAACAAAGATCGTTAATATTGATTTTAATATGTAATTTCGTCCAAATTTGAATTTAAAATGTCTGTAAAAAATAACTGTGTTCATATATTTTTTAGATTTTTTGGTTACAGTATGAACTATTTATGAGCACCTTTGTTTTAAATTTGCAATCTTTAGCTATAAAAACTGAACATTTTATAATTTATTAATTACAATGATTGATAATTTTCGAGATTTTGATAAATTTTGTCAACATTTTATGTTTAAATGCTTATAAAAAAAATTGTGCCTATGTATTTTTAATATTTTTCAATTGCTACTGTAACAATATATCAGGAACCTTGTATTAAATTTTTACACTTTTTGGCCCCACAGATAAAACTTTATTGATATTTATAGAAAAAAAAAACTAAAAAAATTGCAAACTGAAAATGTCCGTAAACAGCTCAAAAAGAGTCGAAATATTTTCAAAATTGTACAGTGTATAGGAAATGCTAATCTGAACATTCAATGAAATTTTCAAGTATCTATAGTTATTCGTTTTTGAATTACAACAAAATAAGAAAATCGCTACATGAGAAATCGAGTGAATATCCAATGTTGTAAAAATTTGAATTTCAAACGCTCATAAAAATTTAATTCGACTTTCTTATATACATTTTTTTTTTTTGATAAAGGTAGATAATCTTATAAGGAATCTTGTATTATATTTTCAAATCTTAGATTTAAAAAGAAAAATATTTACGAATTCTTAACTCAAAATAATTTGCTAATTTTCGCGATTTTTCCATATTTTGTCAATTTTTGAACTTTATAAATGCTTAAAAAAAAATTGTGACTAAGGATTTTTAATATTTTTCATCTGCCATTGAAACAACATATTAGGAGCCTTCTATTAAATTTTCAAGCTTTCGTAACCAACAAATAACATTTTATTGATATTTCTAGAAAAAAAACTAAAAAAAAATGAAAAATGAAAATGTCCCTAAACAGTTCAAAATAAATCAAAATATTTTGAAAATGTTATCGTGTATAGAAAATGCAAATATAAACAACCAGTGAAAATTTCATAATTTCGATTTAATAATAAAAACGCTTTCGTTCGTACTGTACTACCCTCGTCTATTGACAGGCGTTGAAACTTACAGCAGTTATTTATCTAACACAGGGGTCTTCAACCCGCGTCCCGCCTGCAATGTTTATTTGAGACCCTTGCCCACATTTCAAGCATAGCATACATTATTTAATCATTTAATACATATTTTTTATAGAGGTTAAAGATCGTTGCTCAAATACTTACGCCACCGACATTTTTTATTTTCATACCTACGGTTTTTGAACCCTCTTTGTGGCCCGTTTTTCGAAAGTTTCTCGTTGTATATCAGTTTATCTTTATAATGTTATATTAATCAACAGGAGCGCCACAACAACATAAAAGAAAACGGATTGGAATTTTGTCAAATGAATCCCGAAAACGCCCCTGCCGAGGTTGTCGAAACCACCAATATGCCCAGCAGACATCAAGTGATGCCGATTATTATAATATTATGGATGTCGATGAATATAATTTTTTTAGATTATAATTTTAACTGTGGCATGCCAGCGTACATTATTCAAATATTTTATTATTATTATTATTTTCCTATACACCATACAATTTTGACTCTTTTTGAGCTGTTTACGGACATTTTAAATTTTAAATTTTTTTAGTTTTTTATTTTATAAAATATATCAATAAAGTTTTATCTGTTGGGCCAAAAAGTGTAAAAATTTATTACAAGGCTTATATAATATTGTTACAATATCAGTTGAAAAATATTAAAAATACATAGGCACAATTTTTTTTATAAGCATTTAAAGATCGAATTTTGACATAATTTATCAAATTTAAAATTGAATAATTATTTTGTAGTTTAAAATTTATAAAATGTTCAACTTTTATATCTAAGGGAAAAATTTAAAACAAGATTCCACGTAAGTAGTTAATTCTGTTCCCAAAAAATCTATAAAAAATACATAAGCACAGTTTATTTTTATAGTCATTTTAAGTTCAACTTTTTTTTTGTGTCTGTCATCACGTTTTGGTACAATAAAAGTACTTGGATTTTCTTCAACAGTAGCTTTTCTGATAGGAAAGTGAATCTAGTTGGTACTTTGGAGGGTCAAAAGTAAAAATTTCCCAGTAGTTTTCACAAAAACAACATAAAAATTAAGGAAAAACGGGAATTTTTACGCAAAATCGGTTTTCCAAAAAATCGATTTTGGTTTTTGGTGTAACTCTAAAACAAATAAACGTATATACATGAAATTTTCACTTGTTGTTTATATTTGCATTTTTTGAAAAATTTTTCAAAATATTTTGATTTTTTTTGAACTGTTTAGGGACATTTTCATTTTCCATTTGTTTTTAGTTTTTTTTCTAAAAATATCAATAAAATTTTATTTGTTGTTTACGAAAGCTTGAAAATTTAATAGAAGGCTCCTAGTATATTATTTCAAAGGCAGATGAAAAATTTTAAAAATCCTGAGTCACAATTTTTTTTATAAGCATTTAAAGTTCAAAAATTCACAAAATATGGAAAAATCACTAAAATTAGCAAATTATTTTGAGTTAAGAATTCGTAAAAATTTTTCTTTTTAAATCTAATATTTGAAAATGTAATACAAGATTCCTTATAAGATTATCTACCTTTATCAAAAAAAAAAAATGTCTGTAAGAAAGTCAAATTAATTTTTTATGAGCGTTTGAAATTCAAATTTTTACAACATTGGAAATTCACTCGATTTCTCATGTAGCGATTTATTTATTTCGTTGTAATTCAAAAACGAATAACTATAGATACATGAAAATTTCACTGAATGTTTATGTTAGCATTTCCTATACACCATACAATTTTGAAAATATTTTGACTCTTTTTGAGTTGTTTACGGACATTTACAGGTTTCAATTTTTTTTTTTAGTTTTTTTTTTCTATAAATATCAATTAAGTTTTATCTGTTGGGCCAAAAAGTGTAAAAATTGAATACAAGCCTCTTGATATATTGTTACAATATAAGTTGAAAAATATTAAAAATACATGTTCACAGTTTTTTTTTTATAAGCATTTAAAGATCGAATTTTGACAAAATTTATCAAAATCTCGAAAATTATCAACCATTGTAATTAATAAATTATAAAATGTTCAGTTTTTATAGCTAAGGATTGCAAATTTAAAACTAAGGTTCTCATGAATAGTTCATACTTTAACCAAAAAATCTAAAATTTATATGAACACAGTTATTTTTTACAGACATTTTAAATTCAAATTTGGACGAAATTACATATTAAAGAACCTAGAATAACTATTTTAGTTATTTTGTTATGATTGAATAATATTATTCGTGGGTACTTGAAACTTCTAAAGTGTATATATCTATGAATTATGATAGTATCACGGTTTTTGTTGATGTATAAGTACCTAATGGATATTTTGATATGATTAATTTTGAATTTATTATAGGTCAATTTTTTGTTTAATACCATAGATTTGTATATAATATGTCTTATACCTATACTGACATACCGTCTCCGCTCAGAATCGTTTTTCTTATACAATGATATTATATCGTTGAATTCAAATTTAATACCATCCATTATACAGTGACCCACTTGTAACCTACCGTACAGCAGAGCGACACCCACTTGTTCACCTTTTTTAGAATTATACTAGCTACACCAACATTTAAATAATGTAATTATGCATTTTGATAGATAGGTATATTTATATTATAATAGTTGTATGTATACAATTTTTATTAATTATAATGAATGTAATTATTTTAACTTTTAAGTCTTCTAAAAGTTCAACAAATTTTTATTTAGAAAATGGATAACTGAGTACTTATTTATGATTATTATAATTAAATATTATTTTCTTTTTCGTATATTTAAAATTATACATAATATGTATTTACAGCCTTTATTAAATAACATGATTCAATAACCTTCTTTAACAAATTATATTCTTTTTGAACTAAATTCCTACCTAGTTTAAATTTCAAGAAATTTTAACTTTAAAACTGTATAATGGATTAGACTCTATTTTATTTTTTTATGATTTATAAACCTAAGTAAATTTTTTTTTTAATTTAAACTAGGTATGAGCTTAGTTCAAAAAGACCATAATTTGTTAAAAAAAGTTATTGAATGATGTTATTTAAATCTATTAATTGTAATTTGTAAATTACTATAGTTACTTTTAAGTGGCTTAGGAAGTTCCCCGTTGACATTTTTTGTCCTTTAATCACTTTTGAACAGTTTTTGCATTGTGCTGTTAACTTAGGTCCATCACATTATTGTATGATGGTAAAGAATTGACCATTAAATAAATACGATTTTAGTAAGTTTTCTGGTGATTACTTCTGTTCTTCTATAATATTTTGACTGAAACCTGGGTCATCTAGATCACTATCTTCATCTTAGATTTTTCGCTTATGGGTATTTGACTTAATGCTATTATAATATATTAATATCAATCATTATTTTTCAACGTAATGACTAATGAGATATTTGTCCATTTTGAGTCTTATGAGTTATGAATAAATTGTAAATTATGATAAACATTCATTCCAATGGCAATTATTAATTAACTCGAATTTACATCAGTAACAAATAACATAAATGATTTTGAGTGCACATTGAGTGCAGAAATTTCATAATAATAAAATTATATTTATATTGCACTATGATCTATGCAGTACTAAGTAGTATTACTAAGTTAAAGTACCTTCAAAGTACCTACCTAACCACACAATTTGTGAACGTCAGAAAGTCGGAATAGTAACAATCACGATTTGTAACCACTGAAAATCGTGGTAACAACTAACAGCGGATGAACAAAAATATTAAATAATATAATTATTTTACATCGAAGATCTTGGGCATTAAGGGGATTCAACACCACCGCTTTTTAGAGTAAAATAGACCTATATGCGTTCCAACGTACTAACTTGAGTTTTACTCCTATAATAATAATATTTGAAAACATTTTTGAATTTATGAAGTCTATTTTAAATCCTTCGAAAAAGATTAATAATAAAAAAAATTTAAAACTATTTATGTCCATTGAAATTTTTAAGAATACAAGTTTTTTTTCTAAATTTCAAGTGAGGTTTTTTCTTTTTAAGAATAATAAATCAAAAATGTGGCTCGAAGGATCAAAAGTTGATTGAACAAAAAAATAAAATTTGTTTTCAAAATTATTATCGGTGTAAAACTCGAGTCGGTTTGTTGGAATTCGTTTAGGTCTATGATTTACAACATTTCGCCATGAAATAAATTTGTTGTTAGGCATAATGTGACAGGTGCATGCGAGTGCGAGTGCGCAACGCTTATCTAGATTCTAGGGTACAGGGAAGTCACTCACACCAATGATCATTTACTACACACCACATTCATGCAACGCACACACTTACTATACAGATTGTCTAAAAATTGCCTATACTAAACTCCTTAAAAACGGTCGGTATGGAATTTGGAATCCCCTTAATAGAATATTATACGATATTCGATTTCCGATTGGTGAGGCAGTGAAGGGAAAGAGCGCAAGCCGTATCTTTGTAAATTCATTTATGTACATGCGAAAATAAATAATAATACCTACTTTATGTACTTGTGTGAATTTGGAATTTAATGTTTAAAAATAGTACCTACTTAGATAATAATACTGAAATAAACACCAATACTCCATGTTTATTTTAAACTATAATTGTAATAATAATATATTTTGTACATATTATATTATTAACCAGTGCCAAGGTCGTGTCGAGAGCTAAGTAAAAAAATAACTGTACGACCGTGTGTGTAGGTATATTATATCAAAGCAGGAGTTGCCTATTTAAACTGTGAAAATACGGATAAATTTGTTATACGACATAACTAATTTTCTAATTCATTATGTAACTCCTACTAAACTCCAAAACATCAGAAATATTGTGTAGAATGTGCTTTTGTAAAAATCATGAAAACTGTAAGCTTATAGAAATTAAGTTATAAATGAAAAAGTGTGAACTTTTTAATGGAAATTTATATTAAATTTAGAATCACGGTAGCCGTCGTCGTCGTCGTCGTAGCAACAGCGTTCAAAATACATCATACTAATAATAGTATCACTACTTCGTAAATCTTTATTTTTAAAAGAACAATTCTATTAAAAAATATTTTAATTATTGTTTAAAAACTCTATAAGATGCTTTTTTTGATATCTAAAATCGTGACCGGAAAAACCGGCCACGATTTTATTATCATTATTATTTACAAACTCTGACGTACCCCTTTTTTAGGCGAACGTCAGATTTTATGTAAAAGCCCATTAACTCTAGTAAATTCTCAGTTATTAATATTTCTTTTTTTAGTTATTAATATCATAAGTATTATGAAAAATATTTTGATTATTATTGCATTTTGATTTTAATTATTAATAATTAAGTTTTGCGGAAAATATTTTTATTATTTTTGCATTTCAATTTTTGAAAAATATTTTAATTATTATTGCATTTCATAAGTTTTGTGAAAATTTTTTTAATTATTATTGCATTTCGATTTTCTGATCTTTTTGTACATTGTTTTCTTTGTGATCTTTTACTGATATAAAATGAGGTGCGCCAGGATTGGTACATGTATACTACTCATAGCTTACAAAATTCGAAATATTAACAAAAAGAAACATTTTACCAACAAAATCAGTCTAATGTAGGTATGCAGATGCATTATTTTTTTTCGTCATTCAGGTTCTTCGATAGACTATATTCAATATTACCATATATGATGATTTCATACGTTATTTGTTGAACTCGAGATACAATTAAGATCATACAATACATAATTATCTTTAATACGGTTCGAAATTCAGAAATCATAACCACTAACATACGAACACGACTATATTTTACCTCGCTAACCACTCCACAATAACCAAAAACACTAACATACTTGCACGACTATAATTCACCCTTCACCCCTACACTAGGTTAGTTATGTGTAGGTTAGGCTAGGTTAGTTTCCTGTGTTTTAGAATGAGAAAGAAAAAATTGACTAAAAAAAAAAGAAATGTTACTTCATCTTCAACGTTTGAAGATGTAGTCATGATAGATCATGACCTTTCTTTTTTCAATTTCATCTTTCTCATTCTAATTTTGCTCTTTCTCATTTTTTAAATTAAATTAATTAGACATAAAAACAATAAATTGTATTATTCAAAAATTATTTAGAATTTTAATTACATATATATATGTACACATTTTTGGTTATGTATTACATTTAAGTCCCAGCCCTAGTTATAAGTAAAAAACACAAGTCTTAGATATATACATAGTATAGATACTACTATAAGTTATAAGTCAAAAAACACAAGTCTTAGGTATATATATGTCGGCATGTCGCATCCACATCGTGCTATTGTACATTTCACGAAATGGACAACGTTTGCATCCATTTCGTTAAATGGAACTGTGGTTTCTCCACTTCACGTAATTACACAATATGGATGATATTTCATGAAATGGATACCTAAACCATCATTGACGGAACTTGTTCCGTCATTTGGATCTCCAAATAGCAAAACTTAAAAAAACTCTAATTTCTATACAGAGTGATCCATTTAAGTGGGTACACTTATTATCTCGAAAAGTATTAACTTTTTTTGAATTTTTTTTTTTTAAACTTCTAGGTTTATGTTTTTCTAAAACCGTATAATATTTTAATTTTTTCACCCTTATATTTATTAGTGAAACCACTATCAACTTTTGATTTTAAAATGGTAACATATAATAAAAATATCATCAATTAATAATCCCATTTTTAATGTGAATTTACGCGTTAACATTTTTATTTTTCGATGATTCGTTTGCGAGATACAGCTCCTCAAAATATTGGTTGTTTTCAGAATGTTTTCAATAATTGTAAAGACCAGGAGCTAAACATAAATTTGATATCGTTGAATCCAAGGTGACAAAATAAATAACAATTAATTATAGATTACCATTGTACTTTGGACATACCGAATTACCAAAGAATGATAAATAAAAACTGGAAATATTATTATAACAAATTTATTTTAATCACAATTTCACAGATAATTATTTAAAAATTAAAATGGTATCACCACATAATTATATCTTATTACCACTAATGACTAAGGTATACCTTGATAAGTCCGTGACTGGTAATATGATTATAATATTATGTAGAAAGTAAATAATAAATACCCATATTTAGGTGATAATGCACAATTTTATTGTCACGATTTAAGATAGTCCTATCAATTATCTTAAATAAAATTGTTCTGTGATATTGTGAATGTTATGAATGTTGTATGATAATAGTAGAAAATAAAATAGAATAATACTATAATAGGTATTATAATTTTACAGCACTATTTAAGAGTTTAATTAATTAACAACCTATCTATAATCGTGTTTTAAAGTTACACTATTAGAAATTTTATAATTTTTTTTTTTTATTGTACAAAAACTAATATCAAATTAATGTAGTGATATTATTTGATTAATAATCAAACCGGAATCCCAAGAGTCCAAGACCATTAATTAGTAAGGATTTGAAAGAAAAAATGTATGAAGATCCAACTACATAAAATTTTTGGTTTATTTATTTTTAATATGTGTTCAAAATGTTGACCATTTTGTGACATACAAAATGTCATACGTTTTAAGACATTTTCAGTTGTACATTTTTTCATAATATCAGCTGGTATATTTGAACAGACTTCTGTAATTTTTTTTATCAGCTCATTTTTACTGGAAGGCATTATATCATAAACAGTATTCTTCACAAATCCCCCCAAAAAAAATCCAAAGGTGTCATGTCTGGACTACATGCTGGCCATTGAATTTCTGGACTCCGGGTACCCATCCAGTTATCTTAAAAATACAATTTAAATTAAATGTAATACTTATTTGTATAAATTGTATCCATAACATATTGGGTTAATGTAAATAATAAATACCTATATGAATATAAATGAGAAGAAAATTGTGTAACTTTGAATATTATATGTATAATATTAAAATTTTTATAAGTAGCAATCAAACAAAATATGATGATAATGATAATTACCTCCGTAAATGTTGTTTAAATAGTCCTGAACCTGCCAGCAGTTATGGGCCAGAGCACCACCTTGTAAGCTTATGTAAGAATAGGATCTCTAGGTGGGGCTATTCGTTTGAAAACCGAAATTTTTTTTTCTAACTGAAGGTATACCTTGGTCCTTAATTAACTTACTGTTACCTATTTTTTCAGTTAAATTGGTTATAATAACCAAAATATTGGTTTAATAATCTATTTGAAAATGTAATTTTATTTTTTAATTCTTTCATGTTTGTTAATTGATTAATGATTAAATTTTTTAAGCATATGGTATAAACATTACTCATTACTCTTAAGTATACACTAAATATGTAGGCATATTGGTAAATGTTTTCATAGTATAGGTACTATAATTATAAGGTCGGTTAGATAACTTATAATAATAAGACTAAACTTGAATAATAAGAAAAACTAGTTGTTACAATTATTCATGATTTTGTTTTAAATAAACTATAACCCACTACAATAATATTTTAGTATATCTTTAGAATTTACACCTATTTTTTAAATTGTCAAATAAAAATCAATTACAAAAAAATATAGTATAAAAAAAATCAATAGGTATGGTACACTTTAAAGTTAACAATACAGTATACACACATATAAATACTAAACAAATAAACACCAATATCTTATAAAAATAAATTATTGAGTTTGATGTCTTATAATACTGTCCAGCAGTGATGTACTCACCTCCCAATTTTAGATCAATGCGTGTACCCTTAACGAAAATCGTTGTTTGAGGGTACACGGGCCATGAAAAATACGTATTAACGTTACCCAATTATACTTAGTCCATAAAATGTATAAAATGTAAAATAAAATGTAAATGTAAAATTGAGGAAAAATTATTGGGTAATATAATATAATAAATTACAAACAATAATTCAATAATAAAAAAAAGATAAGCGTAACTTGTTTATTATAAATAGTAGATAATAGTAATAAAATTTTCATAGAACAATATAGAAGTGAAACTCGATCAGCTGATTAGGTTTAAGTTTACCTACCTATGATCTGAAGTCTAAACCTAGGAAACGAGCCCGGTAACCAACATGATGTTACTATGTTAGATCCTTGTTTACCCATATTCAGAAAAGACTATCGAAAGTTGGTTAACCTCACATAGAGATGCTGATGGCAACAAGTCAAGAAAAGTTAACATTATGTCAAAATTCGATCTTTAAATGCTTATAAAAAAAATTGTGCCTATGTATTTTTAATATTTTTCAACTGATATTGTAACAATATTATATAAGCCTTGTAATAAATTTTTACACTTTTTGGCCCAACAGATAAAACTTTATTGATATATTTTATAAAATAAAAAACTAAAAAAATTTAAAATTTAAAATGTCCGTAAACAGCTCAAAAAGAGTCAAAATTGTATGGTGTATAGGAAAATAATAATAATAATAAAATATTTGAATAATGTACGCTGGCATGCCACAGTTAAAATTATAATCTAAAAAAATTATATTCATCGACATCCATAATATTATAATAATCGGCATCACTTGATGTCTGCTGGGCATATTGGTGGTTTCGACAACCTCGGCAGGGGCGTTTTCGGGATTCATTTGACAAAATTCCAATCCGTTTTCTTTTATGTTGTTGTGGCGCTCCTGTTGATTAATATAACATTATAAAGATAAACTGATATACAACGAGAAACTTTCGAAAAACGGGCCACAAAGAGGGTTCAAAAACCGTAGGTATGAAAATAAAAAATGTCGGTGGCGTAAGTATTTGAGCAACGATCTTTAACCTCTATAAAAAATATGTATTAAATGATTAAATAATGTATGCTATGCTTGAAATGTGGGCAAGGGTCTCAAATAAACATTGCAGGCGGGACGCGGGTTGAAGACCCCTGTGTTAGATAAATAACTGCTGTAAGTTTCATCGCCTGTCAATAGACGAGGGTAGTACAGTACGAACGAAAGCGTTTTTACGAAAGCAAAATTACGGTAATTATATTGCTGTCGTTGTTTAAATATTACTTTGCTTTGGTACAACTATAATAATAAAGTATACCCCCCTTATTGTATGGCTTGTGGTTGCGTTATGCTGTGAAAAGCTTTCATAGGCAGTCATTTCCTGGGACCTCGTATAATATTATAATTATTACCTATACTACCATAACCATTATTGCCATCGAAATCTTGCCTGTTAAAATAGATTTGACAAACTTCAAATATGCATTTTGTGGTATACTTCTTAAAGCGTTCTAATACTGATGGTAAATAAACATTATATATATATTTGGGTTGACCCAGTTAACCACATCCAAGTCCATAATTTTATTTTTTTCTACCTTACGAATATTTAATCAGTTTAAAATGATTCTGTACCAATCATTTAGAGTGAACATGATATTTAATATATTTTCTAGTAAGGCATAACAGGAGCAAAAAAAATTAATGTTTTTTTGATAGGTTATTAGGTTAACAAAAGTATCGCTGCAAATAATATTATAGACAAGTTACAAGTACTTACACGTATAAAATGTACATTATATGGTGATGGTGGTGGTCCATTATATGGTGGTGATACCACTTCACTTACGTGTGTGTTTATTTTGGTAGAATTTTTAAGTTTGCACCAGTAGGTATCTGCCATGCCCGGGTGGGAATGACGGGCGACGGCCTCTCTCTCCGGATACCGTGACTGCTATAAGAAAAATGCCGCCCGTGGCTGAGTTCGAACCGGCGACGGTGCGCATCGTAACCTACTCCTTAGTCCGCTCGGCCACTCCGTCTCCCATTAAATATTTATTTGGCACTTATTTTATGATTTCTAGTGGTTATAAATGAAAATATCATTAAACACGAATTATGCATAAATCCAATTTTTGACATGCTCTAACTTGGTCAATTTTGAAAATAGAAAAAAACTTTTTAGGTAATAAATGTTTAAAAAAAAATACTCTACCCGAATCTGTAGGAAAAAACTGTGGTTGCCGTTTAAAAAAAAGTAAGTCGTATTGCGCATGTGTGCGTACCGAGTGAGCTAAAAATTTTAAACTGGTCTGAAAATATGTATTTAAGTGCTCCTTATCACCTCCCGAAAACCCCATTTCAATACAAAGTCGCCCATCTGAGATATTCAGTGATACCCAATATCGTGATCACACTTTATATATATATACATATAAGTATATAACTATTAACTATATATCTAAATACACATACTTTACAGACTATGCTCTGGAACTACTATTATATATATGTATATTGACAAAAGATAATAATACAAATCAACAAACATTCCCGATTAACCAATAGAAACCATTATATTCTACACCGGTGGATTTTCCTAAGATTTTTTTTCATATAAACCTCCTCCGTGGAATACTCTTTCGTTTTAAAAAAAAAATCAAGAAGATCTGATAAATAGTTCCAGAGTTTAGTCTGTACAGAGATTTTCATTTCACATTTTTATAGTAAGATATTATATTATTATAATTTATATTTAAAAAGTAAAGCAAATAGTTTTTTTTATTATTATTATAAGAGCTTAAAAGTACATGGAAACCACTTATAAACAAAAATTTCCATCGGAAATTATTTCAAAATTCCCGTTTGGGCCGTTTGAGCACCCCCGGGGTTTTTTCAGAAAATTGAATTTGGTTTTTGGTGTAACTTTAAAACAAATGACCGTAGATACATGAAATTTTCACTGGTTTATATTTGCGTTTTCTATACACAATAACATTTTCAAAATATTTTGCTTTATTTTGAACTGTTTAGGGACATTTTCATTTTTCATTTTTTTTTAGTTTTTATTCTAAAAATATGAATTAAATTTTATTTGTTGGTTTTGAAAGCTTGAAAATTTAATAGAAGGCTCCTAGTATACTGTTTCAAAGGCAGATGAAAAATATTAAAAATCGTTAGTCACGGTTTTTTTTTATAAGCATTTAAAGTTCAAAAATTGACAAAATTTTGAAAAATCACTAAAATTAGCAAATTATTTTGAGTTAAGAATTCGGAAAAAAATTTTTCTTTTTAAATCTAAGATTTGAAAATGTAATACAAGATTCCTTATAAGATTATCTACCTTTATCAAAAAAAAAAAGGTGGGTAAGTGGATGTTGCTCTGCTGTACAGTAGGTTACAAGTGGGTCACTGTATAATGGATGCTATTAAATTTGAATTCAATGATATTTTATCATTGTATAAGAAAAACGATTCTGAGCGAAGACGGTATGTCAGTCTAGGTTTAAGACAAATTATCTATGGTATTAAAAAAAATTGACCTATAATAAATTCCAAATTAATCATATCACATTACCACAATATCCATTAGGTACTTATAACACGCTATACATCAACATCAATAACAAACCCTGATACTATCATTGATATATAATAGAGTACACTTTAGAAGTTTCAAGTAGGTACCCACGAATAATATTATATAATCACAACAAAATAACTAGGTTTTTTAATATGTAATTTCATCCAAATATGAACATAAAATGACTATAAAAATAAACTGTGATTGTATATTTTTTAGATTTTTCGGTAAGAGAATAAACTACTTACGTAGAATCTTGTTTTAAATTTTCAATCCTTAGCTATAAAAACTGAACATTTTATAATTTATTAATTACGATGATTAATAATTTTCGAGATTTTGAAAAATTCTGTCAAAATTCGATGTTAAAATGCTTATAAAAAAAAATTGTGCCTATGTATTTTTAATATTTTTCAACTGATATTGTAACAATATATCAAGAGCCTTGTATTAAATTTTTACACTTTTTGGCCCAACAGATAAAACTTTATTGATATTTATAGAAAAAAAAAACTAAAAAAATTGAAAACTGAAAATGTCCGTAAACGGCTCAAAAAGAGTCAAAATATTTTCAAAATTGTATGGTGTATAGGAAATGCTAATATAAACATTCAGTGAAATTTTCATGTATCTATAGTTATTCGTTTATGAATAACAACAAAAAAAGGAAATTGCCACATGAAAAATCGAGTGAATATCCAATGTTGTAAAAATTTGAATTTCAAACGCTCATAAAAATTTAATTTGACTTTCCGGTAGAGATTTTTTTATTGATAAAGGTAGACAATCTTATGAGTAATCTTGTATTACATTTTCAAATCTTAGATTTAAAAAGAAAAATTTTTACGAATTCTTAACTCAAAATAATTTGCTAATTTTCGTGATTTTTCCATATTTTGTCAATTTTTGAACTTTAAATGCTTATAAAAAAAAATTGTGACTTAGGATTTTTAATATTTTTCATCTGCCTTTGAAACAACATATTAGGAGCCTTCTATTAAATTTTCAAGCTTTCGCAACCAATAAATAAAATTTTATTGACATTTTTAGAAAAAAAACTAAAAAAAAATGGAAAATGAAAATGTCCCTAAACAGTTCAAAATAAATCAAAATATTTTGAAAATGTTATCGTGTATAGAAAATGCAAATATAAACAACCAGTGAAAATTTCATGTATATACGTTCATTGGTTTTAGAGTTACACCAATAACCAAAATCGATTTTTTGGAAAACCAATTTTGCGTAAAAATTCCCGTTTTTCCTTAATTTTTATGTTGTTTTTCCCGGCGCTTGTGAAAACTACTGGAAAATGTTTACTTTTGACCCCCCAAAGTACCAACTAGATTCACTTTCCTATCAGAAAAGGTACTATTGAAGAAAATCGAAGCACTTTTACTGTCCCAAAACGTGATGACAGACACAAAAATATAAAAATATAAAAATATAAATAAAAATATAAAAACATACATCATTGTAAAACCAATACATTCATCGCTCCGCTCAGAATCTAAAAAACTATTTGCTTTACTTTTTAATTATAAATTGTAATCTAATATCTAACTATAAAAATGTGAAATGAAAATCTCTGTACTACTTATCTCTGGAGCTACTTATCAGATCTTCTTGATTTTTTTTTAAGCGAAAGAGTATTTCATGGATAAAGTTTATATGAACAAAAAAAATGTTAGGAAAATCCACCGGTGTATAACATATTGGTTGCTATTGGTTGATCGGGCATGTTCTTGATTTGTATCATTATACATATATATATATAATAAATACAAAAAGATCTGATAAGTAGTTCCAGAGTCTGTATAGTTATAGTCCGTGTATTTATATAGTTATATATATATATATATATATATATATATATATATTAATGTTTGTGGGTAGTTTAGACGTCTGGGAAGAAGATAAGCTAATTTACTAAGGGTTAAATTTGTTTTTTTTTTCATCGGATTTTAGTACGGTTAGGTTAGGATAGGATTTTGTATAAAATGACTATAATAATCCACCTTAGGCGAAATTAAGTAAAAACGATAAACTTGGTATAACTTTGATACTTTAGAGTTAAATCATACACTTACGTACAAACAGCACAGGGTCCGCGATCTATCGCAGGTAGATTACTGTTGCGAATCAGAATTTTTATTTGGGGCAACGGAAAAGTTAAGATTAATTTTGAACACCGCATACACCGAATATTAAATAACGAATTGAACAAACTTTGAGACATATAGAATTGATACATTTAACGGGGCAACGAAGTGCACGGGATCAGCTAGTATATATATATATATTATAATCGTACTTTACCTAATACAATATAATATTTTATATATTATTACTATTATTAATATATACGTAGTCACAGCTCGTTACATATAACACAAATCCAATAAGCCTTGAATTCATATTCAAGTAAGAATGATCAAGTGCCCCCCACCACCAATAATATTGTAGGGTTGTGCATATTATATTATAGACTATATTATGTAGTATATCTGATAGGTAACAAATAACAATATAAAATGAAATTGTAATAAAGACAAACATCTACTTGGAGAGCTTAATATATAATAATATAATTTTACACTTGAAGTTTGAGTCATAATAGAAATATAACTAAATTCATAATTCATACGGAGTATACAGACAGGGTTTACTATTTAGTATTTAGTACCTAAACATAGCTATAAATAAAGACCGGATTTCTGTGCAGCTAAAATTTAAAAAAAGGTGGACAAGTGGGTGTCGCTCTGCTGTACAGTAGGTTAGAAGTGGGTCACTGTATAATGGATGATATTAAATTTGAATTCAACGAAATAAAATCATTGTATAAGAAAAACGATTCTGAGCGGAGACGGTATGTCAGACTAGGTATAAGACATATTATATACATATCTATGGTACTAAACCAAAATTTGACCTATAATAGGTACCTATAATAAATTCCAAATTAATCATATCACAATATCCATTGGGTACTTATACCGCGTTATACATCAACAACAAACGCTGATACTATCATAGATATATAATAGTACACTTTAGAAGTTTCAAGTACTCACGAATAACATTATTCAATCACAACAAAATAACTAAAATAGTTATTCTAGGTTTTTTAATATGTAATTTCGTCCAAATTTGAATTTAAAATGTCTGTAAAAAATAAGTGTGTTCATATATTTTTTAGATTTTTTGGTTACAGTATGAACTATTTATGAGAACCTTTGTTTTAAATTTGCAATCCTTAGCTATAAAAACTGAACATTTTATAATTTATTAATTTATTACAATGATTGATAATTTTCGAGATTTTGATAAATTTTGTCAAAATTCGATCTTTTAATGCTTATAAAAAAAAACTGTGCCTATGTATTTTTAATATTTTTCAACTGATATTGTAATAATATATCAGGAGCCTTGTATTAAATTTTTACACTCTTTGGCACAACAGATAAAACTTTATTGATATTTATAGAAAAAAAAACTAAAAAAAATTGAAAGCAATAAATGTCCGTAAATAGCTCAAAAAGAGTCAAAATATTTTCCAAATTGTATGGTGTATAGGAAATAATAATATGAACATTCAGTGAAATTTTCATGTACCTACAGTTATTCGTTTTTGAATTACAACAAAATAAGGAAATCGCTAGATGAGAAATCGAGTGAATATACAATGTTCTAAAAATTTGAATTTCAAACGCTCATAAAAAATCAATTTGACTTTCTTATAGACATTTTTTTTTGATGAAGGTAGCTAATCTTATAAGGAATTTTGTATGACATTTTAAAATCTTAGATTTAAAAAGAAAAATTTTTAAGAATCCTTTACTCAAAAATTTGACCTCCCGAATGCACCAACTAGATTCACTTTCCAATCGTACAAGATACTGAAGTTGAAAATCGAAGCATTATTTCGACTACTTATCGTGTACACAGAAAAAAAAATGAAAAAAAAACACATATCATTGTAAAATCAATACATTCATCGTTCCACTCAGAATCTAATACTTGGAAATGTACATGATTATAAATTTTAGTCAAATATTGTAAAGTAAGTTATAAATATATATATTTATTGTCAGTTTATTATTATTTTATTAATAAATAGTAATAAATATAATTAGTAATAAATAATAATATAAAAAAAATAGTATTAAAATTAAAATTTGAAGTACCTATAATGAAAATTTTGTTTTTGCACGTTTTTGCACATTTTAGATTCTGAGTGGAACGATGAATGTATTGATTCACACTTCTAAAGTGTACTATTATATATCTATGATAGTATCAGCGTTTGTTGTTGATGTATAACGCGGTATAAGTACCCAATGGATATTGTGATATGATTAATTTGGAATTTAGTATAGGTACCTATTATAGGTCAAATTTTGGTTTAGTACCATAGATATGTATATAATATGTCTTATACCTAGTCTGACCTACCGTCTCCGCTCAGAATCGTTTTTCTTATACAATGATATTATTTCGTTGAATTCAAATTTAATATCATCCATTATACAGTGACCCGCTTGTAACCTACTGTACAGCAGAACAACACCCACTTGCCCACCTTTTTTTCTTTAAAATTATGTCTTCTGTCACTTAATATGTGTCTTAACTCCTAAAACACAAGTTCTACGTCGACACTTGTTATCGGGCATTGTTTGTAGCAGCTTATAATAACAGGATCTTCTTTTAAATCTAAGTCATTTCCATTTATTGAAATGTTGTATATAGTTTTAAAATATTGTTTCCGGGATTTTTATCAAATACTAATTTGAATTTTTCATACTTATTATTTGTCCTTTTTCATTCTCAATTGTCTTAAGTCCATCTCTTATTGCTTCAACTACATATATTTGATAATTTAAAGTAAAATTTTGTTTTTCAAGTTTTGTAATTGAATTTGGCAACTCGGACAAATGTGATCGATTAAATGTTAAATCAGATATAATTGATGAAGTAATCAAAATGGATTTTACTTTTTTGACAGATTGGGCGTCATATTTTCAGAGTAAAATAAAGCAGCTGTTCCCCATCTCGTTATTACAGTTTCTGGAGGAGGGCGACAGTCCATTTTCACAATTGCGTCGTATTTTATGGTTATATATAATATATAATTATATTGTTAGATATAAAAGTCCAAATAACAACATAATATAGCATCGATAAAAATAATACAAAAATACAAAAATATTTGTACAAAAGTACATTTTTATAAAAAAAAAAACCCCGAAACGTGCAATTTTGTGCAATTTAAAACTTTCTTAAAATATTATCTTGATTTGGATTTGTAGCTTGTTTCTATTGAATTTAGAACAAGCCATAAACAGATGCAATTGCACGGAAATCCGGTCTTTAGTTATAAATGTATATCTTATGTATGTTATCTATAAGAATATTATGGGTTGTAATAATTCTGCACTCGTAACATAAAGAATGTACGAAAAACAATAATTTGTTTTTCGAACAAGTCATTTTGAAATACCTAACTTCGAATAATAAGTTATTTAGGTGATAATTAATTGTTTTGAGCAAAATACGGCCTTATCAACAAAATGTGTTATCGAATGATTTCAGTTTAGCCTAATACCTATACTTCCTTGGAAGGTATCTATATAGAAATAGGTTGACGTAATGCGCATGACCAAAACGTCCAAGACCATGAAAACAATTATAATGTACAAACTACAAATTACATTAATATGAAATACCGTAGTAAACAGTTGATCTAGATTGTAGAGACGTATCATTTTTATTTTTATAACCATTTTAATTTAAAATGTGGACACAATAATATTTAAATAGATGACAATGTTTTTTTGTATTAAATGAGTTATCAGCATTCTTCAGCACAATTTGTCGTAGTTTATACTTTACACAATAATAATATGTATAATATGCCGAATTAGCTCATTTCGCCAAGATCGGGTCAAGGTCGCGTTTCACGACCATCGTTGCCCCTCTCGCCTTTCCTGGCCGTCCACCAGTCATTATAATACCTTATGTTGATGACCTAGCGATATATATAATAATATAATTATAATAAAGAGCGACCTAAGTAAAAACAAAAATAACTCCACGACGGTGTGTGTATAGTACTATAGTATATTATCGAAGCAGGAGTTGCCTATTTAAACTGTGTAAAATACAGGTAAATTTGTTATCCGACATAACTAATTTTCTAATGCATCAATGAACTCCTAGTAAACTCCAAAACATCAGAAATATTGTGTATAACGTGCTTTTGTAAAAATCATCAAATTCGTACGTTTAATCGTCATTTTTGTTATTTAAATATTAAATTATGACGAAATATGAACTGTCTACCAAAAAGAAAGTTCATATATTTTTCAAGGCCCGTCATCTATATTATATAGATAATATTCTAAATTTTAAATTTTATAATAAATCAATTCTATAGAAATTTGGTGTTGCGTTATAATAGCTATTTAAAGAAAAGTTTGTAGACATTTTTACTAAAGCTGAATGCTGAATTACGTTTATATAATATATATATATAACCTTTAGTTCTCAAATATTTATTATTTGTATTAATTTTTGTTCACATTGTGAATTATCAATTATGAGTTTTTTTTATTGTTAGTGTTGGGTAAATTATTTATCTATAATAAACTTATAAACTAAGAAATTTAAACTAGTATTAAGTAAGTAGGTATTATAAAAATTAAATTGTTTGTTGATAAATTATAGTTTATCATTTTTGTATGATTTTTCGTAAATATGAATTTTTATTTTATTAAATTCTGTTTGCCTCATAGTCAATATTTAATACTTGATTGGTACTCTATTGAGTTTATGTAAAAATTAATGTAAGCTTTTAACTTTAAATTTGCAGATGAAAATATGTAACTAATTATTCTCTATAATCTCTATTAAATATGTAACTAATATTGAGTCCCTCCCTATAAGTTCCTACATTGTTTTAAGTTGTACCTATTATGTACAAATATGAAATAGGTAAGTACTATAAGTAGGTAGTGGAAATCCAGCAATTAGTGATATTTAGAATTGAAATGACTAAATGATTGGTGCTATATTTTATATAGTTAATGAAATGGTGTTACAGCTTAAATATTTATTTGTAAATAGTAAAATAAAATGGATTCCTATTATATAGTATACTAAAATTTATAGGTAATGTATGTTGGTACTTGGTAGTATAGGTACCAGGCACGGATCCAGAGCAAAGATCTGAGGAGGGGGGCAACAATTTTTTTACAACACAAATACAATTATAATAAAATATTATACTTTACTGAAAATGTTGCCATAATAGTAGGTATAGGTAATAAATGTGATAAATAAATTATTGATTATTTAATATATAAAACGACAATGTGAAAAGAAGTTTAGATTTTGTTTATTTGTTATTTGATATAATATAATATTTATAACTATAAAAAATATGTCTGAGGGGGGGCTGGGCCCCTAGCCCTCCCTGGTGGGTACTGCATAAAAAATAAGATTCTGAAATTTATCGTATTTTACACCACTGCCCCAAAATTATTATGGATTATCCAAATAGATAATAGATAATAGTTATTTAGGTATAAAATATATAATAATTATTATTTCATATTTAAACGATGTATACAAATAATGATCTCAAACATGGTTGAAACATAAGAGCTACTAGGGTTGGGTAACATTTTGATGTGATAGAGGGAGGAGGGAGGGGCTACAGCTTGCCTTAAAATACAATTTTTATAAACCATAGTCAGTAGCTAATAATGCTTCGATTTTCAACTTCAGTATCTTGTTCGATTGGAAAGTGAATATCGTTGGTGTATTGGGGAGGTCAAAATTTAAAATTCTCAGTAATTTTCAAAAGCACCAAGAAAAACAAAAGAAATATTAAGAAAAACGGGAATTTTTGAGCAAAATCGAATTTGGTTTTTGGTGTAAATTTAAAACAATAAATGACCGTAGATACACGAAATTTTCACTGGTTATTTATATTTGCATTTTCTATACACGATAACATTTTCAAAATATTTTGATTTATTTACTGTTTGGGAACATTTTCAGTTTCCAATTTTATTAGTTTTTTTTTTATGAATATCAATAACATTTTATTTGTTGAGTAAAAATACTTGAAAATTTAATAGAAGAAAGCTCCTAGTATATTGTTTCAAAGGCAGATTAAAAATATTAAAAATCCTTAGTCACAATTTTTTTTTATGAGCATTTAAATTTCAAAAATTGACAAAATATGGAAAAATCACGAAAATTAGCAAATTATTTTGAGTTAAAAATACGTAAAAAAATTTATTTTTAAATCTAAGATTTTAAAATTGAATATAAGATTCCTTATAAGATTATCTACCTTTATCAAAAAAAAAATGTCTATAAGAAAATCAAATTAAATTTTTATGAGCGTCTGAAATTCAAATTCTTACGACATTGGATATTCACTCGATTTCTCATATAGCGATTTCCTTATTTTGTTGTAATTCAAAAATAAATAACTGTAGATACATTAAAATCTCACTGAATGTTTATACTAGCATTTCCTATACACTATACAATTTTGAAAATATTTTGACTCTTTTTGAGCTGTTTACGGATATTTTCAGTTTTCAATTTTTTTAATTTTTTTTTCTATAAATATCAATTAAGTGTTATCTATTGGGCCAAAAAATGTGAAAATTTAATACAAGGCTCCTGATATATTGTTACAATAGCAGTTGAAAAATATTAAAAATACATAGGCACAATTTTTTTTTCATAAGCATTTGAATATCGAATTTTGACAAAATATATCAAATTTAAAATTGAATAATTATTTTGTAGTTAATAATTTATAAAATGTTCAACTTTTATATCTAAGGATGGAAAATTTAAAACAAGATTCCATGTAAGTAGTTAAGTCTGTTACCAAAAAATCTAAAAAATACACAACCACAGTTTATTTTTATAGTCATTTTAATTTCAAATTTGGACGAAATTACATTTTAAAATCAATATTAACGATTTTGGTTTTTTTTTTGTAATTCAAAAACATTATTTGGGGATATATGAAAATCAAAAATCAAAAATCAAAATATTATGGCCATCCATACAATGTACCATAGTATAAGGAATAAGAAGTATGCTCAATTATGATAAGACTGTGCATATTTTTTTTTATTACCATTGATATGTATATAATATGTCTTAAGCTTAGACTGACATAATATACTGTCTGCGCCCATAATCGTTTTTCTTATACAATGATATTATATCATTGAATTAAAATTGAATACCATCCATTATACAGTGTTCCACTTTTAACCTACTGTACAGCAGAGCAAATTTTTCTTTTTATTTCTAACTTAATTATTTTTTAATTTTATTTTTTTTAGTAACTTTTTATAATTCTTGATCATTTTAAAAACTGTGAACTACTGAACTAGAATTTGAACTAGTTCATATTTAATGTCTTGAACTTGAACTTGAACTAATTCATTTTTAGAAAGAACTTTCCCATCACTGGGTTCAATTAAGGTCATTCGTGTGTACCTACCTATTAATCTTAAATGTATATTATATTATCGGGTATTATAGGTAATGCGCCGTGAGTCAGTGTACGAAACCTCCAACACCACCATCCGCACACTCTACCACCTCTGCCCGCAATCAAATTTTCGTAAATTAATTATATTAGGAATTAACACTAAGTATATTACCGGCCTCCCACCAATTGTTCCCAAGACTGACGACCGGATAACGACGGCCGTCGGTTTACGTACCTACTCACTCCTCTTCTCTTCCTGCCACCTACATTGGCGCCAACTATTATTTTATATCAGCGTTTTTCTTATGAAAACATAGAGAGTAGCGACCGTTGAAATTTTCTCGGCCATGCCCGCGGGAAAAACGTTTGGTGAAAAAGGGTGTCTGATCCCTTTTGTTACTATGTACGTATTATTATAATTATTATTTCTAATGTACCTGGCCGGTACAATGCGTTTAGTGAATTATACATTCATATATAATATGCGTTCTAAGCGAACGACCGGTAACAGCCTAGAGGAGCCGTTGGGGATTATCATATTTTATTTTTACTAGAACTATTATTAAAAATATCATAGTTTGGTCAAATGATATTATTGTGTTTGTTATTTTATAAGTCCGAGTTATACGTGCATGAAGATTTCTCGGCACCAACTTAATATATTTAATTTTATTTACATAGATATTGTGTATTGAGTTATATTTTATAATTATTATGGCCGGGATGCCTGTGGGTTCCATCCTTTTGTCGCCTCTCATTATATTATTACAGTAAAAAAAATCCACAACGCTCCGGCCTTTCAGCTCGTGGTTGGCCTTGCTCAAAGCGGTGGGCAACCACATGACTCTCGAGTCATGAGCAATATGTCTCTAGTTGTCCCAGATAGCGGATATTCGAAAAACATACGAGTCTCAAAATATAATTTCTTATAATATAAGTTAGTATATAGTATATAATATATTAATAATAACATTTTCTCATAGACCACTTATATAATGGTATCTGTATATACATTATATATGATTTTTCCGATCACGTAATTAATGACGACGAGAATATGATATTATTATAATATAAAAGATTATAACGATGCCGTCGATGTTCGGTGCGCACGCTATAGTCACGACATTGCCGCAGCGTTGCACTGAAAATTATAATGATTATAACTATAGGTAGGTTTATTACATTAATCTCCGCTATGCTGAATATTAGTAAACATACAGTACAAATATGATATTATCGTTTTATTTGCATAATATGGTGTAATAACTAATAATATTTCTGTTGTGCATTTTATTTTATTTAATACTTACGTGCCGGATTGTACAATATAATATTTTTGCCTTCTTTTTTTTCAGAAATCCATCCAATAATATTGGTTATGGACAAAATGTCAACCTCTCCACATTGATTGCTAGTTGTGATTGAGTATTTCCGTCGTAGAGTTGGGTGTGGACCCGGTATGCATATTGGCATTCTGGAGTCGGTCTCGGGGGAAAACGAGAGTTGGGTCCCGAGATAATTGATCCCTTAAAAAAAACACGAGTTGGGTCCACGGTGTTATGATCCCATGTTTCTAAGTTTCGATATTTCGTTACTTCTAACGCATTTCCTGTCAACTTGGAAGTAATTATTTTTAATAATATCGGGGTTTCTGCTTCCGTCGTCTCCTTAAGTGCGATTTCACAAATGTTTATAAATTCAGCTACGCCCTTTTTGCCCGTGCAAATAGGTATCATAGCAATATTGCTTTATCTAAATCCATTTTACTCATTATTTTTTTTCTAACCACTGGTTCTAATTGCACGTGAATATTACGCTTGAGTCTGACCTAGTACCTGAGCGACCTACGAATTGTTCCTTTTTTCGTGGCGTGATACCTATCTGTTCTGTTAAACTAAGTGTTCTTACAAAATTTTCCCTAACAGCTTTTTCGGCGTTAGCTATCTGTTTCCCAGTTTTTTCTATAAATTCTTTCTTTATAGCGTCTTTTAAAATAGCCGCTTTCAATTCTTTCCTACGTTAATATTTTTTAACTTTTATTGAACTGTTCGCAGAACTAGTTTCAATATCTGAACTATCGGATTCTGTCATATATATATATCTAAACATTAGGTATATATAATTTATATAAATTATATCTATTAAATTACTTATTCAATTAATATCCTATCCGCGTATGAAATTACCAATAGTATTTACTCTACATGACGTATATACTATTATTAATTATAAACTATCAATACGTAACTACCATCACCAAAATTAATAATACGTAAAAATTATTACTTATAAAATAACTAGCATGCACAAATGATTATTCATAAAAGAAATTAAGTAAACGCGCGTCGTACGTCGTAAATGGATGAGTACCTATCTAATAACACGTAAAACGTTCGATCGCCTATGCTATGCGTGTTAAATTTCGATACGGTTTATCCCCTCACCTGTTCCGCTCGTCCTGTTCCGCGATGTTTCATGCGTACGCGCTTGTACTACGCGCGAATATTATAAAAAACAATGTCCGGTTAATTACTCCGTAATCCCTCTAATAATATTCGACTTTCTATCCCTTATTTTTCTTATTACTAATATATTTCTCTAAATGATTTAATTTTCTAATTTACGAGCTTTAACCATTTAATTTTAACCACAAAATTAAAAATAACTTTTTATTAATTATTAACAATTATTCTATTAACTTATTCGTAGTAATATGAGGTATACTAAATCTTATCCTAGGCTAGCCTTATAATTAATTCTTTTTTTTTTCAAAAACTTTTCAAAATTTTACGTCAATTACTTTTAACAAGGTCATCTACTGCCTTTTAATTCAAAACAAAATCTATTTTCTTCAATATATCAATTAATTTTTTTCAACAATTATCTATCACATTCTATATTTCAATTCATAAATTCAATATTTCACTTTAATCAATTATTCTCATATATAATTCAAAATGCTACGGCCGTGCATCAATTTCCTAGATCAGCTATCGCCGTCTACTTTAATTTATTAGATCAGTCATTGCTGTCTATTACCATAAAATATTTAGGTCAGTCCCTGCTGCCTATCACAAAAAAATCTTAGATCGGTCCTTGCAGTCTATTTACCATAAAAATCTTAGATCAGTCTACAGCTGTCTATTACAAAATACGTATATAGTTCTTATCAAGCTTGTTTCCTATTTTTTTTTTTTTTTTTTTATTCGATTATTTTTTTCCTAATATTTTACACCTCCACCAAGATATAAAATAAACGCTGATTTAATAAAATCAACGTGAGACGTGCACTTCAAGCTACAAATTTATTTCTATCCATCTATCTTCAACTTAATTAATTTACTCACAATAACGATGTTGCCACTGCTGTATTCATTTTTCTTCTGTCTGCTGGCTTGTCTTCAATTTGTTGTTCGTTGATTCCGGAGTCGCCTTGGTTGATCAGACCTCGACTGTGGTTCGTTAGAACGGGAAAGCGCGAGTTGGGTCCTGAGATAATTGATCCCTTAAAAAAAAACACGAGTTTGGTCCACGGTGTTATTCGATAGAACTCGAATTGGGTCCACGGTATTATTTGATAATTCTCGAATTGGGTCCCCGGTATTATTTCATAATACTCGATTAATATTTTATATTATTAAAATAAAATAAGTATAGTATTTTGTAGTGTTTTAATTAACTATGGATTTCATGACAAGCGAAAAAGGTAAACAAATTATCATTGAAGATCAATTTAAATTTCGCTTACACAAAATGTTGCAGAATGTCGTACAACGTTGGAAGTGTTGTCTTAATACGTGTAAGTGTTTTTTTTAATTATCGGATAATAATCGTATGATTGAGAAATGTAAATGTGACCAGTGTTTTTGGTTTACCATTTTTAAAACCAGATGAGGTGTTTGATTGTTTTATTGATGACTTAATGACTATCAAACCAGTAAATACAAGTGTCGATAAATTTTGTGATTATGTTCTATAAACATACATAGAGCAAGATGCATTATTTCCACCTAATATTTTGGCCGAGTTTGCGGCAACCACAAATCGTACCACAAATAGTTGTGAAAGTTATCATGCAAAATTAAATGCTAGTATCAGTGCAGCTCACCCTAACATTTTTGTTTTAAATATTTGTTTTTGAAATATTACTTGGTATCCAGAGTGAAACTTACGTATCACTTCGGAGCTCAGCCACACAACCAATCAAAAAAACTGCAGAAAAAGAAAAATTTTTAAAAGAAAAGATGCTTTCTTTTACTATTAGAGAATTGACTCAGTTAAATTTTGTAAAAGAAGTGTTATTTAAATTTATTCCCTAGGTAGCTTATGTTTATTATAATACATATAATATTTTTAAAATTAAAATTAATCTAATTAATAATAATTTTTACATCAGACCGTAACGAAAAACAAACTTTTTGACGTTTCTGTGAGACATTCTAGCCAACCTCCATAGGAGGTATCTCCTGGGTAACGCTAATAGGCTAGTATACTCATGAAGGTACTCCATAAAATATACCGGGACCCAACTCATGCTGTTTTTGAAATCCCGGACCCAACTCGAGTTTGTCCGGTCTCGGCACCTATAAACTAATTGACGCTTTTAATTGGTTCATTTAAATTTCAGCACGAATTTCTTTCGCGTTTATCAATAATTATCAATTTTAAGTAAATATGCATAATGTACATATTGCAATATTATTAAATATCTACTAATTATGCATAGTAAGTAAAAATTTGGTATAGGTACCTAGACTTATACTCTGAACTAAGAAAAGCATTTTATGAATGTAAAAATAGGATGTACCTATAGGTAACCCATTTCTATAGGTAGGTATATTTCCTCATATCTGCCTATTATACACATTTAAATAATTATAATGTTGTTTTACATTGTATTTTCTTATATATAACAAATATTATAATCATCATACAATACAATTAATACAATGTGTCCAGTGTCAAAATATATTTAAATTTATTGTAGGTGACCATATAACTAAATATTATAATCACTGTCTTATTCTAGTATTATTTAATGATACCTACAATAATTTACTTTATTAAAATGCTATTATTGCAGACTATACTTCATATTATTGTACTTAAAAAAATAATATAGGTATTTAATTTAAAGGGTTAGACATTTTGAAATATTTAGGTATTTTTATCATCAATTAAAGGTTAATCTAAGTTTTAAAAATATTCTACAAAAACTATAAGTAGTAATATAGGTATTTGCTATATTTTGCTTTTTATCAATCATATTATGATAACTATATGTTAACTATCTTTAAACTTTGCGGGAATTTAAAATCGACAGTAGTAATAGAAGTAGAATACAGGTGCCAAAACAGACCCCGGAATGCTTATATGCACCCGGTATACTGTCGCTGAACGAGTGCTGGAGTGCGGTTTCTTCGGGGCGGTAGTGATTTTACGTATTGTTTAAGTTAATTTAAGTAAACCGGTACTATACTAGTCTAGGGTGGCCCTTATATAGTAGGGGGGTAAGGAAAGTTAAATATTTTTGATTTCTCACCCTCCCAATTTTTTCATTACCATACAAAAGTTATGTGGGTAAGATTTGGGGATGATTAATAATCCCCTTCAGGTGCCGCAAGAGGGTTGAATATTCATCAAATAGGGTAGTTTTAGGGTTATTCTGATTTAATTCATTATATATTGCATTTAGCATAAAATTTTATAGGACCTAAATTGTAGATTCAGGTACTCTCTATAAAAAACGTTCCGACAAAATTTCTCGTAAATCTATTAATTTCTGTGGAAAAATTAATCTTAAAAAAAAAAAAACGTTTATTTACACAAGTACATAAATATTGGTGTCATTAAAAATAAATAGAAAGTGGTTCAATGGAGTAATACAATGTGAAAATTAGATACGTTACATTCAAATAAAATATTTATTAATTACGAACGAATTAATTTATTTTTTTTACAGTCAGGGTAATTTGTTCTATAATCATTTACAACTTGTAATAGAAATTGTTTTTGATTTTCATCTTTCGTCAGTATACTATTGTATTCTTGAATTAACTTAACGCCTCTTTCTGCAACATCATTTATGACTGATAACTCTGTTAAAATATTAATTCCTTTTTTATAGTCTTCTCTTTCCATCCAATTATCCGGGTGGAAATCTATGAAGTCAGCTGAAATTTTAAATCTTAAAAAAAAGTTGACTGTTTCTGGTGATACAAATTCATGTAATTCTTTTTTTATAAATGTTTTTATACCCTCTTTACTCAAAACAATTTTTTTAATTGTATCATCATTGTTCTGGGTTGATTTAAGTGCTTCCACCATTTTAATTTTAATTTCGGTTGGCACCCGAAAATCAAAAAATGATAAGGCTATACTTTCCGGCGCAAGGTACCATAAGTGTCCACAAAATTTATGTGTAGCTGTTTCAGAAATAGCTTTATCTGGGTATTCGATTAATTTTTTTAAAAATATGAAGTCGTTATAAGGTGCTTCAATTGCAGCAGGGCATCTAAGCCATGCTTCTACGTATATCGTAATTAGAAAAATACATATATCTCGAAATGCATTTTCTTCTCGAACATTAAGTTTAAATTGTTTTCGAAACATATATATTTTGAATGAATAAATTGCCTTTGACATCCACCTGGCATGGTGAAAAGCACCAGGATAGTGAAAAAATATACCGTTTGGTGGGTTTTCACCTAAAAAAATAACAGTCAACTCTAGAAGTTCTTTGTAATCATCTCTACATTGTTTTTTTTTTAAATTTTGTAAACAGAAGTCTATAATTTGAGATTTATTTGTTTCAACTGTAGATTTTACAACTGCATCATTTATTCCAATTTCATACTTTTTTAAGTTAATTTCGGGCCAGGCTTTGTTGGAATTTTTGAAAAATAGGAACATTAGGACCAATAGTATTTATTTTTAATTTAATTTCAAAAACACTTCTTAGCACTAATTCGTATATATGTCGCCTGCAAGGTAAATATAAAAGATTTCGTCCTATCAGTTGTTCCAATATAATACAGGCACCATTTAACCGATCCGTGTTTGATGCCGTCGTATCACAACATAAGGCTTGTACTTTATTTGTTACACCCCAATCATTTATAATATCAAATATTGCATTTGCTTGTTGTTCTCCAGTACCACTTTTGAGCTTTGGCACACCAAGTAATTGAGTTATTCCCTCAAACAAAACAATTACAGGTAACCTATCTACTTTTGATTTTCCATATGTAATATCTGGTAGAAGTTTTCCATCCCAATGTAAGACAAGAGACTCTTTTTCTAGCAAATTAAATTTTTTTTGAAGTTCAATCGTTTTATTTTCTCGAAACCTTATTCGATCACGTTGAATTGTTGATCGATTTATTATTAATTTAGAAACCTAGGGCGTCAGCAGTTGATATTATTATGTGAACAGCATCGCGATCACTCAACTTACATTTATCTAATGCAGCGAGTAGTTTGGGAGTCATAAAATCTCTTGATCCTCTCTGTTTCTTACTACATGATGGACTTGGCGTTATGTCTTCTTCTTCTATGTCAACCTCTTCTTCAGTTGAACTGCCATCGCCCATCAGTATTGAAATCTATTTGTACGGTGTGATCTCGTACAAATTCGTAAGATAACGCAGTTATTATAGACGTTTCGTTACATTCTCGTAACAGAGATATATTAAATAATTAAAAGCAATCATGAGAGAATAAATGGAAAATTTCGATTTTTTTTTTTTTCAGAAAAAGGTAATAATTTTTATTTTATTCTAATTTTTACAGAAAATAATAGATTTACGAGAAACTTTGTCTGAACGTTTTTTATAGAGAGTACCTGAATCTACAATTTAGGTCCTATACAATTTTATGCTAAACGCAATATATAATGAATTAAATCAGAATAACCCTAAAACTACCCTATTTGATGAATATTCAACCCTCTTGCGGCACCTGAAGGGGGTTATTAATCATCCCCAAATTTTACCCATATAACTTTTGTATGGTTACGAAAAAATTGGGAGGGTGAGAAATTAAAAATTTGAAAGTTCATAAATAAGGGCCACCCTTATTACTACTATGTATACATTGTACATGGATGTTGTCTATCGAGTAATCTGTCTCGAGTTGTCACAGTATATTATAAATAAAAACGCAGGTACCTATATTTTTACTACTTACTTTTGCGCCCCCTGACCCGGGTCAGTTTGCTACAGTTCTGCACGTCATAATTATACATAATCCATAGGTAATCGGTATGAGTATATACACCAATATATCTACATCATAATATTATAGAGTTATATCTTATATCAACAATATTATTTTAAGTGCTTTTTGTTATTATAAAGTATTATTTTACAGTAAGTCTATTTACGTTTTTGGTCACGCGTAATCAAAATAATTGTAACTTAATTTCATTGTAATCACAATTTCCTCGCCCCGCCCATATCGCATAAGTCATAACATTATTATATTCCTCCGGAATTCTGTATTTTTTAAACCGCAGTCGAGATTTCGATGCACACGTTCACAGTAGTCAATAGGTACTCACATACGGTTTCACATTTCCACCTTCTTCATCGGTACTATTACGTCCTGACATTGTCGTACTCGCTGATTTTCAACTTGTAATATTCGTGAGTATAAATATATATCATTAATATTTAATTATTTTTAATATTTTAATATATAAAATTCTTATGTCACAATGTATTAGTTACCATACTCCTCCGAAACGGCTTGACCGATTTTTATGAAATTTTATATGCATATTCAGCAGGTCTGAGAATCGGCTACTATCTATTTTTTTATATCCCTAAGTGATAAGGGTTGTCCAGTAAAAATAAAAATAATAATAGTATATTATATATTGGTTGCTATTGGTTGATCGGGCATGTGTTTGTTGATTTGTATTATTATTTTTTGTCAATAAATATATTATATAAATGAATGTTTGTGTGTAGACTGTAGATTAGACCTCTGAGAAGAAGATAGGCTAATTTAAAAAGGGTTAAATTTTGTTTTTTTTCTTCAATGGATTTTAGTACTGTTGGGTTAGGATTTTGTATTAATTGATTATATTAATCCACCGTATGTGGAATTAAGTAAAAACGACAAGCTTGGTATAACTGTGATACTTTAGAGTTAAATCATACACTTACGTACAAACAGCACGGGGTCCGAGATCCACCACAGGTAGATTGCCTACCTGATAATATACTGCTGCGAATCAGAATTTTTATTCCGGGCAACAGAAAAGTTAAGATCAATCTAGAACATCATACGCCGATTATTAAATAACGCATTTTACAAAGCTTAAGTCATATACAGTTGGTACATGTAACGGGTAACAAAATACACGGGATCAGCTATAATGATATAATATACATTATTATACGTTACGTCCATAATTGAAAACTAAAAAAAAGGTGGGCGAGTGGGTGTCGCTCTGCTGTACAGTAGGTTACAAGTGGGTCACTGTATAATGTATGATATTAAATTTGAATTCAACAATATAATATCATTGTATAAGAAAAAAGATTCTGAGCGGAGACGGTATGTCAGACTAGGTATAAGACATTTTATATACATATCTATGGTACTAAACCAAAATTTGACCTATAATAGGTACCTATAATAAATTCCAAATTAATCATATCACAATATCCATTGGGTACTTATACCGCGTTATACATCAACAACAAACCCTGATACTATCATAGATATATAATAGTACACTTTATAGTACTTTTTCAAGTACTCACGAATAACATTATTCAATCACAACAAAATAACTAAAATAGTTATTCTAGGTTTTTTAATATGTAATTTCGTCCAAATTTGAATTTAAAATGTCTGTAAAAAATAACTGTGTTCATATATTTTTTAGATTTTTTGGTTACAGTATGAACTATTTATGAGAACCTTTGTTTTCAATTTGCACACCTTAGCTATAAAAACCGAACATTTTATAATTTATTAATTACAATGATTGATAATTTTCGAGATTTTGATAAATTTTGTCAAAATTCGATCTTTTAATGCTTCTAAAAAAAAAACTGTGCCTATGTATTTTTAATATTTTTCAACTAATTTTGTAATAATATATCAGGAGCCTTGTATTAAATTTGTACACTCTTTGGCCCAACAGATAAAACTTAATTGATATTTATAGAAAAAAAAACTAAAAAAATTGAAAGCAATAAATGTCCGTAAATAGCTCAAAAAGAGTCGAAATATTTTCAAAATTGTATGGTGTATAGGAAATGCTAATCTAAACATTCAGTGAAGTTTTCATGTATTTACAGTTATTCGTTTTTGAATTACAACAAAATAAGGAAATCGCTACATGACAAATCGAGTAAATATCCAATGTTGTAAAAATTTGAATTTCAAACCCTCATAAAAATTTAATTTGACTTTCTTATATACATTTTTTTTTTTTTTGATAAAGGTAGATAATCTTATAAGGAATCTTGTATTATATTTTCAAATCTTAGATTTAAAAAGAAAAATTTTTACGAATTCTTAACTCAAAATAATTTGCTAATTTTCGCGATTTTTCCATATTTTGTCAATTTTTGAACTTTATAAATGCTTAAAAAAAAAATTGTGACCAAGGATTTTTAATATTTTTCTGCTGACTTTGAAACAATATACTAGGAGCCTTCTATTAAATTTTCAAGCTTTCGCAACCAACAAATAAAATTTTATTGATATTTTTAGAAAAAAAACTAAATAAATGGAAAATGTCCCTAAACAGTTCAAAATAAATCAAAATATTTTGAAAATGTTATCGTGTATATAAAATGCAAATATAAACAACCAGTGAAAATTTTATGTATATACGTTCGTTTGTTGTAGAGTTACACCAAAAACTAAAATCGATTTTTTGGAAAACCGATTTTGCGTAAAAATTCCCGTTTTTCCTTAATTTTTATGTTGTTTTTCCCGCCGCCTTTGAAAACTACTGGGAATTTTTACTTTTGACCCCCCAAAGTACCAACTAGATTCACTTTCCTATCAGAAAAGCTACTGTTGAAGAAAATCCAAGCACTTTTACTGTTCTAAAACCTGATGACAGACACAAAAATAAAAAATTTAAATTTAAATTTAAAAAAAAAACACACATCATTGTAAAATCAATACATTCATCGTTTCACTCAGAATCTAATATATTATAAATAATATTATCTACATATAATAATCAATGATAATACGTATAGAACATCAACACGTCATATTTTTTACTAAGCATAGTGTATATTAATTTCACCATTGTCATAATATAATACAATATATGTATTATACATAATATGTGCAATTATATATTATATTATAACTTTTGAGTCAATACTTTCTTATATTAGATCGATCCAATTTGGCAATTATTTTATCCAAAACCATGAAATGATGATACATTGATACCAGCTATTTAGGGCTAGTTCACATGAGAGCTGTTAAATGCGCGTTTAGAAAATGTACATAGAATTAATGACAACGTGAGGTACCTAACGCGTTGTAACGCGCCGGAAAGCTGTAAACGAGCGTTATGATATAGCTGCATATAATAATATTGTAAACGCGCGTTTGGCTAACGCGTGTTTAACGCTCTCCATGAGAACCTATAGCCTTAATCTAATAATTTAGGTAATTGTGTTAAAATATTTCGTTTCCAAGTTTAAGTCTAAATGCAGATATTATTATCACTATGTTACGGATTGTTATCTAAAACATGTATATTATATACGAATAAAGACGCGAAAACGACAGTTGCATTAATATTATATCGTATTTCATAAAACAAAATATTATGTAGGTACCTATATAGGTAGTGTTAATATCTAATATTTCTTAAATTTTTTTCATATCAGAATAATATACGCACAAGAATAACCTTGATATAAATATTTTTCTTCATATTATCACTGAATGTCCACTAATCTGAGTAAGCCACTTATCGTTCGTCGAGGCTCACACGGCGTTCGCAACTGTCTTTTTTTGAAGGTTTCTACGTTTCTTCAATAGATTGTATATTGGTAAAAACTAAAAATTATGTTCTGGCGAAGCGGTCGACTATATGGGTACGGCGGACCTAACTCGCAAATGGCATAAGTTCCAGTGACTCTTCGGGGTTCCGTGAGGCGAGTGTCCGATAAGGCACCCCTTACACAAGTCATTTAATGTCTAGATAAAAAATATATTCAAAACAAAGTTACGGACGTGAAATAGCCGTCGCACTGACAAAAATTAAGGTACTTCTAGTGATTCAATAATCAATTTGAAAAATGTAGAGATTTTTTTTTTTTTTTTGATCTTGAGCCCGGCATCTATGGTCATTAGCCGTATTGGTTTTGTACGTTTTAATGTCGGTAGGGGGGGACGCGTGTGTGTTGGGTTTTGGCAGAATTTTTTATTGGGCACCCGTAGGTATCTGTCATACCCGTGGGGGGGGGGGGGGTTGGCGGCACTTGTTCTCCGAACACAGTGACTTGCCCGAAGAAAAATGCCGCCCATGACCGAGAAATCGAGCCGGCGTCGGAATCGACGCCTTAGACCTCTCGGCCACTCCATCCCCCTAAAGGTGTTTGGGTTGGATCGCACTTTGCATCGGTCGGAGCACTTTTTCAATTTTAGCAAATTCTTGACGAGAATAAATATTTTACATTTTATACATTTTTAGTATCGAATATATTCAAAAATATCTAAAATATAAAAAATATGCTCCGACCGATGCAAAGTAGACTTGTTGACCAATAGAAACATCTTTACATTTTTTTTAATCGAACCACTAGAAGTACTTTAATTTTTGTCATTATTCGCTAATAAGGTCGTTTTGATGAAAAATTAATAGGGTTTGCAGGAGAATCAAATAGGCAATTTCTAATCTCGTCGTCACCACCCAAGGTCTATATCATGTGTCAGTCGTAAATGATTATTAGAGTGTGTGGCGTCCATGCGGGTCAATTGTAGCAGTACGGACTACGGAGCCACCCTCGATTTGCATTCTGACGAAATATTCTATTTTTTTTTCTGCGGCACCGCAAATATGTCGTAAATATTATGTGATAAAATTCTGCAGTCACTGATCTAGTCCTCGGATCTAAAGGGCCCAGGAGGTAAATTATTCAAAGTGCCTCTCAAAAACACCAAATCTCAAAAAAATAATTTAAAAACGTTTTATAGATATTTATCACATAATATGGATCGATACATATATAGTAATATAATATCGATCAAACATCACAGTACTTATTTCAACATAATCATAGATTCCAAAATTATAATATAATAACAACGTAAGAATGCCACAACTCAAAATATTATGGCAGTCTTGTTTTGACTTCTAATTTTTATGATTACATGGATGAATTAAAAATCTAAATATTAAATATGTTATATACTACTATAATGACTTCTTAGTTATAATAGTACTAAGTTAAAAATTCAATACGGCCACCGACAAATTGTTTTGGTGAAAATTTATAATCAAATGAACAATTTATATTTCATATGGTGTTCTTGCATAGTTATATTACGTAGATAAACCACGTTTTACACTATCCAAATGCATTAAAATTGATAAAATTGCTGTTTTATTTTGACCGACGTGACGGGACGTGCTTATTATTGGCACACAGTGGGCCTCTAATGTACTTCCGATTATCTATTGATAATAATATCTCAACAAAAACCCTTGGTAAGCTACGTGCAAAAATGACTAAATAAAAAAAATATAAGATCATTATACGCACTATAAAGATGTGATATCATGAATAAATGCTAAGTATATTGAATTTCAATAAACTTATTTTCTTTCAATAATTTATTTACTTGGCAAGGAATTATTTCTTAAAAGAAACAAAGTGTGATGAACAAAATAATTAAATGCCGAATGACTGTTAAAATATCACTTATTATTATTTTAAAAATATTATTTTTTATATTTATATACTTTTTAAATAATTCCTCGCTAAGTAAATACATTATTGAAACACAATAAGTTTACTTAAATTCAATATACTTCGCATTTATTCATGATATCAATCTTATATTTTTTTTACTTAGCCATTTTTACACGTAGTTTAAGAAGGGTTTTTGTTGTTAATAATTTCACTTATTTTTATCATCAATGCAAATAATGATAATGTATCTATATATTATATAAATGTTACGGTCAATGACGAAAATGATGATATTTGAGTTGAAGCCCGGCCAATGTCGAAAATGATCTTGTACAATACAAATTTACGTAAATGACCGGTAATTTACATAAATAAGGGTAAATGTTGTAAACACGGGTATTATTTTATTATTTACGTCAATTCCCAACTCCTGCTGGACGTTGTTTTTAATTATACATTTAAACATTTATAACATATACAGGTCACTGTTAGTTATCTATCCAGACACGTTACTGCGTTAGTATGTATTATTTATATTAATATCATCGATAAATGATAATCAGCGATATCATAGCTGATGGCTAAGTTAAATAATGTCGTGGTTATCTAAAAAATTGTAATGTTTTAAAGAAACAAGCTAAAAAAATGATGACTATTTCAAATAAGAAATTTACTCCGCTTGAAGTTGGTACCACAGTTAAAGTTTCAATACCTGATGTTGATCGAGCACGTGGATCACCACGAAACCTATTAGCAGTTATTACCCAGATTGAAAATGATTTATATAAATTAGGTACTTATAAAGTTATAATTATATTATTTAGATATATTTATTTGAATTTATAAATTTAAAAATTTTAACGAATTCTTAACTCAAAATAATTTGCTAATTTTCGTGATTTTTCCATATTTTGTCAATTTTTGAACTTTAAATGCTTATAAAAAAAAACTGTGACTAAGGATTTTTAATATTTTTCATCTGACTTTGAAACAATATATACTAGGAGCCTTCAATTAAATTTTCAAGCTTTTGCGACCAACAAATAAAATTTTATTGATATTTTTAGAAAAAAACTAAAAAAAAAACGGAAAATGAAAATGTGCGTAAACAGTTCAAAATAAATCAAAACATTTTGAAAATGTTATCGTTCATAGGAAATGCTAATATAAACATTTAGTCATTTTAGAATCTAAAAAAATTATAATATAGTTAATATTAATAAGTGTAGTCTGTAATTAATTAAATTAATGTGTATTTTCAGTCATTTACGTAATTGACTAACAGTCAATGGTTAATAACGTTAATATTCGGTCATTGAGGTAAAATTGATTTATTTTGTTTTGTAATTTACAACAATAATCTATTATCTTGGAAACTGACTTTATTGCCCGGTATTTTACGAAAATAACCTAGCAACTTGGCTTCTAACGTTAATGACCGGTTAATAACGTAAACGTTCAATTTTCATCATTGACCGTAACATATATATATAATATTAATATATATACTTAGGTAAGTATAGTATATTGTATGAAGTCTGTCAACAATATTGTTTGTGCAAATACTGAGTAAATATTGAATATTTACACAATGATCTAGGTATTAGAACGGACAACGGTAATATTGTTTATACTTTATAGTACGGTAATCTATATATATATAAAAATGGAGACAAAAAATTCGAAATTGCATCAGTTGAGAACGGCTGGTCCGATTTGTCTCAAATTTTTTTTAAGATGTTCGTAATTGCCAGGTGAAGGTTTTTACGAAAGAAAATGTTTAAAAAGTCAATCGAATAATTAGAAAAACTGCAAAAACTATTTATTGATGTCTGGGATTTGAACTCGATACCGTTGTCTTTATTTACTCTATTGTGTATTATATTATATTGGTTGCTATTGGTTAATCGGGCATGTTTGTTGATTTGTATTATTATTTTTTGTAAATATATCTTATATATAAATGAATGACGATGTGTAGATTAGACCTATGGGAAGAAGATACGCTAATTTAAAAAGGGTTAAAGTTGGTTTTTTTATTCATCGGATTTTAGTACGGTTAGGTTAGGTTAGGATTTATAGGTAGGTGGAATTAAGTAAAAACGTCAAACTTGGTATAACTTTGGTACTTTTTGAGTTAAATCATACACTTACGTACAAACAGCACGGGGTCCGCGATCTACCGCAGGTAAATTACCTATCTGATAATGTACTGCTGCAATTCAGAATTTTTATTCCGGGCAACAGAAAAGTTAAGATCAATCTAGAACATCATACGCCGAATATTAAATAACGCATTGAACAATGTTTGAGTCATATAGAGTTGGTACATTTAACGGGAAACGAAGTGCACGGGATCAGCTAGTTTTGTCATATTTTCCCCGATGACTAGATAACAAACATTGGCAACGCTGTTGCTATGACGACGACGGCTACCAGGATTCTGAATTTAATTATAAATTTCCATGAAAAAAGTTCACACTTTTTCATTTAGAACTTAATTTCTAAACATACGATTTTTATGATTTTTACAAAAGCACATTCTACACAATATTTCTGATGTTTTGGAGTTGACTAGGAGTTAATTGATGCATTAGAAAATTAGTTATGTCGTATAACAAATTTGCCTGTATTTTACACAGTTTAAACAGGCAACTATTGGTTCGATATAATATACACACACAGTCGTAGTTATTTTTTTTTTACCCAGCTCGCGCCACGACCACATATTAAATAGTTGTGATTTCGAATTTTCAAATGGGAATAAAACACGAGTATTTCGATTGTTAATATCTACCATCACTTTATCGGTGTTATAGATGTTTTTTGACTGACGTGTTATAAATTACAATTTAGAAGGATAAAAAACGCTTACGGCGAAGTGTGTGGTGTGTATTCCGTTTACTAATCGTAAGCGGCTTCATGCGAGCATCCTTGACCTACGGTATTACTCGTAACATTATTCTACACATCGATAATTAATTATTCACGATCATCTGTCATACCTATAATATATTATTTTATATTATTATTATTGTTGTTAACAAACATATTATACTACAACGGTCAGTGGCGGAACTACGATCGTTGAGGCCCCTAGATACAATTTTGTTGAAGGCCCTATATCTGTAATTTAAATTTCTAAACATTGGGCTGTTTATTTGCATGCAATAAAAAAAATATATTTATAGTAAATTAATAATTTATTGAATTATAATTTCGGAAACAGTAATAAATAATATTAATATTTTATTTACAATGAGCAAACGTCTTCACCAATTACGATAAGTTCAATTTTTTAGAACTCTCATTTTCTATTAAAATCATCGCAAGACCACTAAGCCGTGTTTGGGACATGGTGCTTCTTAGAAAATTTTTAATTAATTTAAGTTTTGAGAATGTTCTTTCTGCAGTCGCCACAGTAACCGGTAATGTAAGGAACAAGTAAAATGCCGTTAATAAATCAGGGAAACTAGTAATTAAATTATTGTTTTAAAAAAAAAAAACAGTTTGCGTACGCACTGTAATTTAAAACAATATATTATGTCCGAGTTATCGCGTATCGCCGCCGCATGCCCGCATATCGCAATAAGACTTGACAATATTATTATACTCGTATAATATTATTATTCACATTAATTATTAATATTACCTACTAAATACTATGATGTATGGTTATCCGTATACACATTTAGTAATCACTTATCAGTATACTTTGTATTATTTCAGTATTCAATGATTTTATTTACTTGAACCGAAATTTTTTTTAAAAAGTACATAATTTTGCTGCGAGGCGCCGAAGCCCCTTTCACGATGAGGCCCCTCGGAAAATTCCGCCTTCAATCATATGTAGTTCCGCCACTGACAACAGTGAACAGTGCAGTATTCGCTGTACTTTCGATACAAGCTTGGCATAGGTGTGAGTGAAAATTATTAATTTTTTTTCGATACACTCATTTATCGTAACAAATAATCGGATTGACGGTAGTTATAGACCCGTTACACGGCGCGGCGCATACTACGTGATATATAATATAATTTATTTATCTTGACTATACAAATGACAAAAAAAAAACGCACATACCTACGATTTCAATAGTTATACTATATAAGTCTATAACGTATGCGCTGATATTAATATATCGTAGAAAAATAAATTCTCTGTCCAGGCGGGATAATTGAAACAAATTTGTAATTATAAGTATACCTATATATTATAATATATAATATGAGAATACTATGTATATTATAGATAATGTGTTGACATGTTGTGCTATGATTATCATTCTCTGCCTGGTTAATCTCCGTATACAATTTTACATTGTATCTAACAGTTATTATTTATAATATGAAATAATATTGTATTAAATTAAATAACTATACCTACGCTCCGTCGACGTTAGTATAAGAAATATATTATTATCTTTTTTCTTTTTTTTGTGGTCTAGCCACGAATTATTTGCAACTTGATCAGTATATATAATATATATATATATATATATATAGGGTATTAAAAAAGAGAGATGAAAATAAAAATACACACTGTCTACATATTTGTATTATAAATTATAATCGACTTTCTTTATTAATTCACTATACCAATAAGACTCGGGGACTATAGAATATAATAATATACTTCATCATGAAGTATACAATGACATTCGTTTATCACTTTTTATAGTATCAACTAGTTAAATTTTTAACAAACTATATTATAATTATATACCTATATTATTATTATTATGTATACCATAAATTTGTATACCAGTGATTAAATTATTTTTTAGTTTTTTATTACAAAAATTGTATTAGGTTTTATGAATTTTTTAAAAATAATATTAAAATGTAGCTGCATATATTTAAGCATATTTCGATAATTTTTAGTGCAACAAGTCAAGTCCCGAACCCTAAATTTATTTATATACGAAAACTGTAAAAACTTGGTTTTAATCTATACTTAAACACCCCCCCATTTCATAATTGTGGCTACGCCACTGCCGAATAGATATCGCGAACTATATACCTAATTAGTTTGCTGTGGCGGCAACAACAATCGACAAAACTCGACTACAACAGCATTGCAGTCGTATTGACAAAACTGAAATCATAGGCCATTGCTGAATATTATGCAGTGTACAATATTTTTATGAATAAATATTGCTTATGGGCTGCGGGAAGATATTATTTATAATTTATAAATAATAACATTAAATTACAATATATATGTATATCTGATATTAACGCGAACCCTTACGAGGCGAATAATAATATAATTAATACAATTTCGTATCTAATAATTCGTTTAATAATAAACTATGTAAGATGGAGACAACATATTACATAATATTATGCGGGCATGTTCGGTCTATAATAAGGTCTATGATCACGTGGACCAATGGCGTGAACTTCCGAGGACTCCGAACTGCGCGCGTCGGTCGTGGGTGTTTCCGCGACTGTACGGTGTAAAGGACGGGCCTCGTGCTCTTCCCACACTTAAACTATACCCACACTATACGTCGGCCGCCTTTTTAATGACGTACGTCAACCTACTCTTTTTAAATTCAACGTATTCAAATACGAATCAGCACACTAGCTGATACGACGCGTCAAAAGTCGGTTATGCAAGCTGTTGTTTTTATAATAATATAATACCATGCACCAGCATGCATTTCAGAATTTATCAATTTATGCACTAATCAGTCACACAGTCACCGCGAATCTAGCTGATGTGTCAAAGTGATGCGACGTGGTGACACACATGTATATAATATACCTATTTTAATATGATATAATTTAGATACCTATATCGTTATTAAATATTACCTATACACGTCGCAATATTAATAATTTAACATAATAATAATTTTCTTACATCAAATTGCAAAAAGGTCAAACCATAATAACATTTATAAATTTATAATTTAATACCTACTTTTATAAAATCTTAAAGGACTGTAAAACTGTATAATAATATATTAACAAAAACCCTTGGTAAGCTACGTGTAAAAATGACTAAATAAAAAAAATATAAGATCTTTACGCACTATAGAGATGTGATCAGTGATATCATGAATAAATGCTAAGTAGGTATATTGAATTTCAATAAACTTATTTTCTTTCAATAATTTATTTACTTGGCAAGGAATTATTTCTTAAAAGAAACAAAGTGTGATGAACAAAATAATTAAATGCCGAATGACTATTAAAATATCACATAATGGTTATAATGTTGTAAACACGGGTATTATTTTATTATTTACGTCAATTCCCAACTCCTGCTGGACGTTGTTGTTAATTATACATTTATACATTTAAACATTTATAACATATACAGGTCACTGTTAGTTATCTATCCAGACCAGTGTCGTAGCCAGGGGGGGTTTTGGGTGTTTAAACACCCCCCATTGACATTTTCCTCCCTAATAAAAATATTGTTTATAGGGTTTGGGACTCCTCGCATTATTTTAGATAAGTTATAAATTTGTCTTATGAAATTTTTTAAATGTCTAATCAAACAAAGTTTGAATTTGCATATTTTAGAAAAAGTGTACGTTTGAGCGATTTTTCGCATATTTATGCATATTTTGCATTTTTCTAACTTAAATGTAGGTACATACAATTGTCGGAAAAAATCATATTTGGATAACATTGAAAAATATCTTTAAAAATATTATGTTTGGTGAGGTACAATAGGCTCTAATTTTGAGATTTGGGGAGGCCAAAGCCTAAAACCATACTTTTGTCTATTATAAAATTGAATTAAAAAAATGTAGTACCTAAATGATTGGGAGGGCTGTTTAAGTTGTTGGTGGAGCTTGGCTATACGGTTTGCGTTTGCCCTATTTTCGCATAGTTATGGCATGTAAGATTTTATAAGTCTCTTTGTGACAAGACTGTGTTAAAACTATAATTGACATCTACATTCTAGATTGTACGAAGAAATGAAAATCAGTAGATATACCTACGCGTGTTCGTTTATTACGGTGTTCGCATATCACGTTATTCTTTATTACATATTTATTAACATTTAACCTAGTATTTTATTCCAGTATTTTTAAAAATCAAGTTGTTTTATTTCACAATAGTTTAAAAATGTCCAAAACATGCAATAGTGTACTCCGTCCATCACATTAATCAATATAGTATATCTACCTATATTAAAATTAGTAAGCCGGTGTATAAATTATTTATATACCTACTTATTTTTTAGTTTTTTATTACCAAAATTGTAGTATGTTTTATGAATTTTTAAAACTAATATAAAAATAGAGCTGTATATATTTAAGAATATTTTGACAACTTTGACTGCATCATATTTCGATAATATTTAGTGCAACAAGTCAAGTCCCGAACCCTAAATTTATTTATATACGAAAACTGTAAAAACTAGGTTTTAATCTATACTTAAACACCCCCCATTTCATAATCCTGGCTACGCCACTGATCCAGACACGTTACTGCGTTAGTATGTAGGTATTATTTATATTAATATCATCGATAAATGATAATCAGCGATATAGTTTCTCGAGCAAACCATAATAACATTGATAGGTACATAGCTGATGGCTAAGTTAAATAATGCCGTGGTTATCTAAAAAATTATAAAGTTTTAAACAAACAAGCCAAAAAAATGATGACTATTTCAAATAAGAAATTTACTCCGCTAGAAGTTGGTACCACAGTTAAAGTTTTAATACCTGATGTTGATCGAGCACGTGGATCACCACGATAAACCTATTAGCAGTTATTACCCAGGTTGAAGATGATTTATATAAATTAGGTACTTATAAAGTTATAATTATATTATTTAGATATATTTATTTGAATTTATAAATTTAAAAATTTTAACGAATTCTTAACTCAAAATAATTTGCTCATTTTCGTGATTTTTCCATATTTTGTCAATTTTTGAACTTTAAATGCTTATAAAAAAAAATTGTGACTAAGGATTTTTAATATTTTTCATCTGACTTTGAAACAATATACTAGGAGCCTTCTATTAAGCCTTCTATTAAGTTTTTTTAAATGAAAATGTCCCTAAAAAGTTCAAAATAATTCAAAATATTTTGAAAATGTTATCGTGTATAGAAATGCAAATATAAACAACCAGTGAAAATTTCATGTATATACGTTCATTTCTTTTAGAGTTAAACCAAAAACCAAAATCGATTTTTTGGAAAACCGATTTTGCGTAAAAATTCCCGTTTTTCCTTAATATTTATGTTGTTTTTCCCGGCGCTTGTGATGACTACTGATAAATTTTTACCTTTGACCCCCCAAAGTACCAACTAGATTCACTTTCCTATCAGAAAAGCTACTGTTGAAGAAAATCCAAGTACTTTTACTGTCCCAAAACGTGATGACAGACACAAAAAAAAAATTAAAAATTAAAAAAAAAAAAAAAGGCAGGTAAGTGGATGTCGCTCAGCTGTACAGTAGGTTACAAGTTGGTCATTGTTTAATGGATTGTATTAAACTTGAATTCAATGATATAATATCATTGTATAAGAAAAACGATTCTGAACGGAGACGGTTTGTCAGTCTGTATATTTTATATTGTCATTAATTATTTTATTTATTTAATTATTATTTTTTTTATTCCTTGCCACGGTGATAAACAAATTGTTAGAAATTAAAATCCCATTTTTTCATAATTTTTCAGTACTTTTTCCCGTGGTATTAAATAACTATTGAGAAAATCGAAAAATTACCTCTCTAAAGTACCATATTGGTCCAATTTTCTAAAAGATAAGGTACTATATGTTGAAATCAAAGCACTCCTTCTGGTAGAAATTTTGTATACAGGATATAAAAAAAATAAAAAATAAATAAATAATAATAAACACCATTGTAAAACCACTAGCTTCCTTGCTCCGCTCAGAATCTAAAATTAAAAAATTAAAAAAAAAACACACATCATTGTAAAATCAATACATTCATCGTTTCACTCAGAATCTAAAAGGTGCTCTGCTGTACAGTAGGTTACAAGTGGGTCACTGTATAATGGATAGTATTAAATTTGAATCCAATGATATATAATATCATTGTATAAGAAAAACGATTCTGAGCGGAGACGGTATGTCAGTATAGGTAAAGACATATTATATATTGTCTTATCTATCGTATTAAAAAAAATTTACCTAAAATAGGTACCTATAATAAATTCCGAGATTGAAACACGCGGTTTGGGGCTACCTATCTATTTTTTACTGTTTCGATAATTCCGCGGATTCACCGCGTTCAACCGCTATATTGTGTGCAGTGGCATATTTATATATTAAGCAGGGACACGTGCCTACAGCGGCAAATTGTTTTCTGCTATTTTAAAATAATAATATGTTATATTATGTACCTATACTATTAAGTATATTATTTAGGGTGGCAATTTTCTACAGTCCTGCACGCTGGAAACATGTAAATACGCCCATGTACCTATGACGTGTGGTGAGCCCTAAAATATGAAAATATTCAATTATCATAAAACACATAGTTAATAATATTATTATAATTTGTAAAGAGATTATGCAGGAAGCCGGGCTTTAATATAGTTTCTAAATTCAAGTTATATAGTTGGCTTCTAGCTGTTATCCGTTTTGTATACAGTATACCTACCTACCAAAATGATTACATTAAGCGGCGACGGTTGTTGACTATAATATAGTATATATTATTATAAAATAGTAAAATACCTGGCATCGAAAAATTTATTATCAACTGTCTGAAAGTTCCTCTATATTGGTGGTGGGGGCGACATTTTAATATTTTATTTTTTATAATATTTTAACTTTTTGTTTTTGTGAAATTTAAGTAAGACATTTGTAGTCCTAAATCCTATAATCGTACTAAATAGTTAATTATCTAAAACTATATTTGATATAATTTAGTCGATAATTTAACGGACCATGATAAGTATAGCTAGTGCTCGAGTTGGGGGAGAGGAAATTTTCTCCCCACTTTTTTTTTAAAGTTTACTATTTTATAATATTTTTTTATTTTTAAAAGAAATATACAATCAATACCCTCAGACAATATAAGAATAAGAGCTAAATTACAGTGACATTGGAAAAATACGTTGTTGGAAAAAGCCACCCTGCAGTAATGAAACTTCCTATTGATTTGACTAACTACTTTTTTAACCGTTCATTTAATAATATAATATTATTATTTAATATGAAATTAATTTATGCCTATTGTCTAATATTTTTATAAATATAATAAATTATAGATCAACTGAACTACATGAGTCAAATTCACAAGCAAATATAAATTGTTAAATAATCAAACTGGGACAGTTTTAACAAAAAAAAAAAATAATAAATAAATATGAACAAAGGCTAAAAAATATAAGTTAAGAAATGACAAAAGAATCAGAATTTAAATGTTTCTTACAAACTGTATCATTTTTATGTTATGAATTTTTAAACATTTTTATTAATTTTTAATTAAATTTTACTTTATGGCTACTTATTTTTTTAAATTTTTTATTGTTTGAAGTAAGTAGTTCAGTTGATGAAACATATATACATTTATAATCTATTATTTTCTTGAAAATAAAAACAATTTTACTTATATATTTTATATTTTATTTTAAAAAAAATTCGTATAAAATAATAAATAATATTATATTATTAAATTTAATTTTATTAGTCAATAATTAACTGTGTGTTTTTATATTTTTATTTTTATTTTTTTTAATTTTTTAATTTTTGTGTCTGTGTACACGATAAGTAGTCGAAATAATGCTTCGATTTTTGACTTCAGTATCTTGTTCGATTGGAAAGTGAATATCGTTGGTGCATTGAGGAGGTCAAAATTTAAAATTCCCAGTACTTTTCAAAAGCGCCAAGAAAAACAAAATAAAAATTAAGGAAAAACGGGAATTTTTACGCAAAATCGATTTTTCAGAAAATTGAATTTGGTTATTGGTGTAACTTTAAAACAAATGACCGTAACATAATAATATAATGTCAAAATTGTCAGTGGTTGTTTATATTTGCATTTTCTATACATGATAACATTTTCAAAATATTTTGATTTATTTTGAACTGTTTAGGGACATTTTCAGTTTCCAATTTTATTAGTTTTTTTTTTTTATGAATATCAATAAAAATTTATTTGTTGAGTAAAAATACTTGAAAATTTAATACAAGGCTCCTACTATATTGTTTCAAAGACAGATGAAAAATATTAAAAATCGTTTGCCACAGTTTTTTTTTTAAGCATTTAAAGTTCAAAAAATGACAAAATATGGAAAAATCACGAAAATTAGCAAATTATTTTGAGTTAAGAACTCGTAAAAAAATGTTCTTTTTAAATCTAAGATTTGAAAATGTAATACAAGATTCCTTATAAGATTATCTACCTTTATCAAAAAAAAAAATGTATATAAGAAAGTCAAATTAAATTTTTATGAGCGTTTGAAATTCAAATTTTTACAACATTGGATATTTACTCGATTTGTCATGTAGCGATTTCCTTATTTTGTTGTAATTCAAAAACAATAACTGTAAATACATGAAAATTTCACTGAATGTTTAAATTAGCATTTCCTATACACCATACAATTTTGAAAATATTTTGACTCTTTTTAAGCTATTTACGGACATTTATTGCTTTCAATTTTTTTTAGTTTTTTTTCTATAAATATCACTTAAGTTTTATCTGTTGGGCCAAAGAGTGTAACAATTTAATACAAGGCTCCTGATATATTATTACAATATCAGTTGAAAAATATTAAAAATACATAGGCACAGTTTTTTTTTATAAGCATTTAAACATCGAATTTTGACAAAATTTATTAAAATCTCGAAAATTATCAATCATTGTAATTAATAAATTATAAAATGTTCAGTTTTTATAGCTAAGGATTGCAAATTTAAAACAAAGGTTCTCATAAATAGTTCATACTGTAACCAAAAAATCTAAAAAATATATGAACACAGTAATTTTTACAGACATTTTAAATTCAAATTTGGACGAAATTACATATTAAAAAACCTAGAATAACTATTTTAGTTATTTTGTTATGATTGAATAATATTATTCGTGGGTACTTGAAACTTCTAAAGTGTACTATTATATATCTATGATAGTATCATGGTTTTTGTTGATGTATAACGCGTTATAAGTACCTAATGGATATTGTGATATGATTAATTTGGAATTTATTATAGGTACCTATTATAGGTCAAATTTTGGTTTAGTACCATAGATATGTATATAATATGTCTTATACCTAGACTGACATACCGTCTCCGCTCAGAATCGTTTTTCTTATACAATGATATTATATCGTTGAATTCAAATTTAACACCATCCATTATACAGTGACCCACTCGTAACATACTGTACAGCAGAGCGACACCCACTTGCCCACCTTTTTTTAAAATGATAATTTATAAATATTTTTCATATGATTTAAAAAGGGTATATAATTAGGAGGTGTGTTGGCATAGCCTCTGTGGCTCAATAACGCTTAACAAGTGATGGGGGGTCTCTCTTTTTTGAAAAGTAAGAGTCCCCCTACTTTAATTTTACCATGATAAGTGACAACGACAAAACACTAGTTTGTTCTTCGTATTTATTTATATGTGTGGTAAATATTTAAAAATATCAGAAGTCCAAAGAAGAGAAGGTTGTGGATGACGAAAATACATTCAATTCGTAACAAGTAACTTCATTATGTTTTATATCTATATATATACCTAGATATGTAATAGAATATTAAATAGGTACCTACTTATTTATTCCTTATTCAAAAAAAGTTGTACTATAAGTTAAGACTGTTTACAGTTTTCATTCACCTATTTTATATAGATACCAGTGGAGTACACACGGGGGGGATTTTTGTGTTCAACCCCCCCCCCTTTAGTATTTTTTCAGTTTACGTAATAACGCAAAAATGTATAATAAAAATGATGACAATTTAAAAAAATATTATATTCCAAATTATACTCCATTATATTATAACTTATAAGCAACCAAGTTTGTTATAATATATTGTAGATAATATTATTGATAACTTGTTACAAATTAATGAAATTATTGGGAAATTTGTTCAAACACAAACATGAGGGTCGACAATCGTGTAATCCGATATAATATGCCTTAATAGCTATCTCAGTATCGCTAATACTATAGTATAGAATATATTTCTCAGTTTTCAATCAAATTCCTGACGCTTTGGACGTTTAGTAAATTGTACTTACTTTTTAAATATTTTATAAAACAATAAAAATGAAAAGAATAAACGAATATTTTTCTAACTCACTAATTTGTGATACAATTAACTTGGAGGAACCAGGTTAATATTTAATACATTATATTATCAACCTAGGACCTGGGTACAAAAAAATGATTAATATGGTAAAAATAAATTTCTCTTTATACCTATCTTTTATTGAATTGTATATAATATATTATTATATACATATTTTATGTACGCGTGTAGCTTTGTAGTTATACTAAATAATCACCTGTAGGTAATTGGTATATATTTTTTAAATAATAATCGAGAATTGTAAAAATATTTTTAATTTCACCTTACGTCATTGCTAATGAGCTGATTACTCATTATGAACAAAATAATTACTATAGGTACATCGTTTTGATTTATCAATGTATAATATATATATATATATATGTATATAATTTTTTATATGTAAGCCCCCCCCCCATTGAAAATAGCTGTGTACGCCACTGATAGATACTATTAGTAAATAACTTATACTACTTGTACTTAAATTTTTTACTGAACTATCTACAAAATATGTCCATTTTGTTAGCGCTCGAGTCTTGTTATCGTACGCTGTCTTGATAGCGAGACCTTATTAAATTTATCTTATATTATATGTAACCAGTCGCGAATCGAAGTTTGAACCGACAACACGACTTATTTTATTATAAATTTATAAATCTCCTTAAATTTCTAAGTTTCTCTCAAAACACATTTAAAACTTAAAAAATTATAACAGCATTATAGCAAACATACAACTATTTTACATAGACGATTTATATCTTATTCATGCATGTAAGTACTACAATTTACGGATCCACAATTATATATTGTACCTACAGTGTAGCTACTAAGTATTCAATTAAATAGGTACTTATATCATTAGTAATATGTTTTTATTGAAAATGCTTATCATTCTGTGAAATTGTCATGTATCTACGGTCATTTTTTTATAGAGTTACACCCAAGACCAAAATCAATTTAAACCTTTTTTGAGTGAAAATTCTCGTTTTTCCTTAAACTTTTTTTCCGGTGCTTTTGGAAACTAGATACGCACTTGGAATTATAAATTTTGATCTCACTAATGCACAAACTAGATTCACTTTCACACTGGAATAGATACTGAAGTTGAAAATAGAAACATTATTTCGGTTTTAGATTACTTATCAATTGAGTTATCATATACACAGACAAGAAATATATTATTTTTAAAACACACACATATTATTGTAAAATCATTACATTCATCGCTCCTCTCAGAATCTAAAAATATATGGTCGTTTCAAAACTAGAAGTAATTGTACTTTAATAATTCTGATTCTGTTAAATAACATTTTTGTCGTAAAAAATGTTCTGTTATAATATTTTAGATTCTGAGTGTAACGATGAATGTATTGATTATACAATGATGTGTGTTTTTTTATTTTTTTTATTTTTTATTTTTTTTTTTGTGTCTGTCATCACGTTTTAGGACAGTAAAAGTGCTTGGATTTTCTTCAACAGTAGCTTTTCTGATAGGAAAGTGAATCTAGTTGGTACTTTGGGGGGTCAAAAGTGAAAATTTCCCAGTAGTTTTTACAAGCTTCGGGAAAAAACCACATAAAAATTAAGGAAAAACGGGAATTTTTACGCAAAATTGGTTATCCAAAAAATCGATTTTGGTCTTTGGTGTCACTTTAAAACAAATGACCGTAGACACTTGAAATTTTCACTGGTTGTTTATATTTGCATTTTCTATATACCATATTTTGAAAATATTTTGATACTTTTTGAGCTGTTTACGGACATTTTCAGTTTTAAATTTTTTTAGTTTTTTTTTCTATAAATATCAATTAAGTTTTATCTGTTGGGCCAAAAAGTGTAAAAATTTAATACGAGGCTCCTAATACATTGTTACAATAGCGATTGAAAAATATTAAAAATACATAGGCACAATTTTTTTTTATAAGCATTTAAAGATCGAATTTTGACAAAATTTATCAAAATCTCGAAAATTATCAATTATTGTAATCAATAAATTATAAAATGTTCAGTTTTTATAGCTAAGGATTGCAAATTTAAAACAAAGGTTCTCATAAATAGTTCATACTGTAACCAAAAAATCTAAAAAATATATGAACACAGTAATTTTTTACAGACATTTTAAATTCAAATTTGGACGAAATTACATATTAAAAAACCTAGAATAACTATTTTAGTTATTTTGTTGTGATTGAATAATATTATTCGTGGGTACTTGAAACTTCTAAAGTGTACTATTATATATCTATGATAGTATCACGGTTTTGTTGATGTATAACGCGTTATAACTTATAAGTACCTAATGGATATTTTGATATGGTTAATTTGGAATTTATTATAGGTACCTATTATAGGTCAATTTTTTGTTTAATATCTATGATATATATATAATATGTCTTATACCTAGACTGACATACCGTCTCTGCTCAGAATCGTTTTTCTTATACAATGATATAATATCGTTGAATTCAAATTTAATATCATCCATTATACAGTGACCCACTTGTAACCTACTGTACAGCAGAGAGCAGAGCGACACCCACTTGCCCACCTTTTTTAAATATTATTTTAATAATACGTAGGTGGTTAGTTAGGCACCTGCCACCTATACTATGATACCAAAATAATGTTATTAATTTTTATTAATTTAATTTTGTATACATTTTTCAATGATAATTGAAACGAAGTTTAGGCACGATCCGGAAAGAACTAATTTATCTCTTTTGATAGTATGTAGGTGTTCAAATTTCCATTTCTTATATTATTATTATTTATTGTAGTATTGTACCGATTAGGTATGGCTCATAAATACATACATATAAATACCAACGCATAAGTAATAATGATACGGTACACAACGACGACCAGTACAAAGTCGGACCTATCTGCACTTCACAAACTGCCACCACGGGGTAAGAGGGAGCGACACAGTCGATTCATCCGCCATGCCAAAAGGCACAAGGTGGGGCGGGAAGAGAGGAATGCAAGTCGGGAAATAAGTAGGGGTTGTCAAATAAATTTTCTAATATTATTAAAACACAAATTGTGTTCTTAATGTGTCTATTACATTTATAATTTTTAACATTATTTAAAGTATAAAAGCCTAACTTAAACACTAAACTTATATAATTAGATGTTCTTAATTGATAACGGAATATAGATGTTGTTATAATATATTTATATTATATTTTATGGATTTTTTAGATGTTAATATTGCCATAACAGACAAATCATACTGCAATGTTTTGTTTTGATATTGTAGGTAATATAATTCATCTAATTCTGTACTTGTGAGTGACTTTTTTTTCATGTGGGGGCCCCTTTTTAAAATTTCCCGGTAGGCCAAAAATGGTCTATCCGCCCATGCTTCGATGCGATTATTTTATTGTTAGCTTTTACTGTTTTTTACATTTTTTTATGTTTTGAGTTGTTTAATTATTCCATTTTTGAGACAGTTGAAAATCATTACAGAGTGATATATCATGAACATTGTATAATGTATATTAGATATTTGATACAATGGTCAATGGTGAATGGGTCACCAAATAAATCATAGATAGGTACACTATAGTATACTTGTCACTTACCTTTGTTATATGTTGCAAGTATTATAGGTACAATGTTACGCGATGAGTATTACGTATATATTATATTAAATTATATCAATTAAATAAATAATTAGTTATGTAACAATCAATGATTTAACAATGTTATTTTGAGTATTCCAGAGTATACCTACCAATCCTGACCTAATTTGTTCTAATATGTTAATAGGGTGTATTCCCAGTTCGCCGACCAGTCGCCGACACTCAATTTGACAACACCCAATTTTAAAAAGTACAGTTAAGTTATAAAAATATATTACCAGCTAATAACATGTAATACAAAAATATAAAATAGTAAATATATTACATAGTCATCATATAATAAAAAGTATAAATAAAAATAAAAATTGTTAAATGCGAATATGATATTTTATGGTGTCAATATACTCAATTAGAGTAATTTCGTTTTCTCTTAACCTGAAATAGTAAAATATAATTATGTAGGTATTTAAAATATAGATAGATATAAATATGGTATCCATTTTTCTATACATTATTTTAAGTAGTCATAATAGTATGTTGCATAAAATAAATATTTTGCGTACCTTTCTTTAACATTTTTCAACTGTTCCTCGAGCTTACGAAATTTTAAACTTTAAGTACCTATAATACTATAATATTATCTTATACTCATCATTAAATATGTTTACAGATATCATAACTTTGCCGATATCATAGCCGATAGTCACCTGTTATTATACCTACTCATCGTGCACGATAAAATAAATTTACAGATTATGATAGTAGTTATTATAGTTTTATTGCAATGCAACAAAGCATGTCGTCAATATAATTTGTCGGCGAATTGGGCTTTTTTTAAAAACCATTAAAAACTGGTTTTTTGATCAAAAAAATAGTTATAACTGCTGAATCCTCTAATTTGACTTTGTACCATATAATTTTATTAAGTGCACGGGTTTGCTCAATTCACGATAAAATAATTTTCTAATAATTGTATAATTTTTATTTTGAAACAAAATTTTTCTTTTAGTACTATGGTAACATTAATAATCTCAGAAGCTCAACGCTAAAACTGGAAATTGCAGTAAGCTATTACGCATTTAAAATGAACATAATATTATATTATATTTTAATATTATATTAATTTTATTCGGAATTTCGTCGTTATTAGAGAACTATTTACGTACAAAACGTATGAATATACCTACTTGAATATTAATCAATTTTGTAATAATCGCACGTAGCCTGTTATCAATTTATACTAAAACCCAAATAAAATATTTCCGCATTCGAGTGTAAGACCTTGTACCTACCTATTGTATGAACGTTATACACATTATATGATAGTTTAATTATATCAACAAAACAAATAAAAAAAATTCATGTTAAATATTATTACTATATTTACTTGGTACCTAGGCATCTAGCTTTTCTTAAATTATAAGTTATAAGTTAATGCCTATGCGGCTATGCATAATGTTAGATATAAATGAGGTTCGTGGTAAATAAATAGGTAGCTTAAATGCAATAATTTAAAATTGTATTGTATACATAATATTACATAATATAGTAAATAATATTATGAATTTATATCTATACACCGTAAATTACTACGGTAATTAGGTAAGTATAGGTACATGATATAAAAATATACTATTATAATCACCATAGGTATAATTTATATATATAATATTATAATATTATGCAATATTTTCGGAATAAATTGATTCAACGTTATTATATTTTTAAAATATCATTGTGTACCTATAGTAAATAATATACGATCACGAGTAGGATGAAGTTTCATCTGAAGACAACTCTAATCTCATTTTCTTAATTAATGACCAAATAGAAGGATGATTGTGGCCTACTAATTTTGAAAAACGATGGTTCCACCCTTCTGTTTCGTTGTTAGTTTGATGTCCATTATCAAGGGTAGTTTGATAGACATTCCATATTGACGGTGGATAGAGCGGTGCAATATTTCGAAGTCTGATACCATTATTCGGATTATGCTGAACACTTCTGTAAAACCCATGGACATAGATACGTGGTATCAAAATAATCGACTAAATCTGTTGCCTCCGGTGGCATAATTGTTCTTAAAAATATCATTCCCTCTAAAACTTTGTTTTCTGGTAAAAATGCTAAACTATCGAGTTTTCTACAAAATATACTAAAATCATTATTATTATATATATATTATATATATAAAATTTTACCAATTTCCCAACCATATGTTTCGGTCAACCTATAATAATACTAGATTATAGAGACAATCACATAGTATATTGTATTGTTCACATAGGAAAACGCAGGCTATAGTGAAACCGTGGCGTAAAAAATGAAGCACGCTCCGTTTCCCCAGCCCGCCGACCGTGTCCCGTCGATTCCTTATAGCGCGACCAATCGCGTACCTTCGCAGCGGCGGCGGTCGGTTTTAAAACGTTTTTCGTTATCACCTCTTTTCCTATTTTTGAAGTTTTCGGAAAATTAACTGTTTTTACACGATTTCGACCCTTTTCGCCCTTTTTTATACTTAATTCGAAGCCGCCGGTGTGCGGTTTATATTCTTGCGCCGTCCGAAGCGGTCGCAATGTCGATCGAAAAATACTTTTTTGCCGATTTTTTCCTTTTCTCCCACCGTTTCGTCTACTCGCACGCCGTTTGTGAGCGAATCGTGTAGTCGACGTCTTTTTAAAGCCGTTTATATGCGCTTTTCCTCCGAAATCGGTTCGTTCACCTCGCAATCACGTTTAGAAATTACGCCGGCGACCGACCGACCGTACGCGTATATATACAATATACATGTACCTATATACGTGTATAATTTAATTTTTCCTTATGATTTAATAATTATTAACGGAAAATGCTTTTCACACGCCCCGTTAAATATATATATGGGAGATGCGCGTATTACAAGCGAATTATATGCGATTACATCGATGTACATCGAATATATCGGTTTACGTCGCTCCGTAGACGCACGGCTTAAGAGGACGCCACACCCGCATGTGTTGTCTCCGTCTTACAAATGTACAACATAGCAAAAACTCTTTTGCGAGGGACAACTTTTCTCGCACCATATTTGTTGTAGAACTACCAAATTTTCACAGCACTTAAAGAAGAACTTTATCTGTGCAACAGCGTGCTCTTTTTTTCAATAACATATATACAATACAAGTTATTTGCTTCTAAACATTTGGTTTTTTAATTTGCTTATAAAAAATGATTGGATGGTGCTATTGAAAAAAAAAGCACGCTGTTGCACAGATAAAGTTCTTCTTTAAGTGCTGTGAAAATTTGGTAGTTCTACAACAAATATGGTGCGAGAAAAGTTGTCCCTCGCAAAAGAGTTTTTGCTATGTTGTACATTTGTAAGACGGAGACAACACATGCGGGTGTGGCGTCCTCTTAAGTCTTAATGTTTTGCCCGTGTTTCATATCTCAAACTGTGTCCGAGTAGGTTAGGCGTTAGATAAGAAACACGTAGGTCCCGGGATCCGAACGCGTCGCACGCTGTCTCGGCGTCGAAATCGTCAATGCCATATGGATGACACGGCCGCCCGAGATCCGAATTTTTTTGCATTTTTTTTCACGTTATTTTTCATATAAATTAAATAATAATATAATAATACAGGAACATATTATCGTACATTATTATTATTTAAAGTCATTGTCATTTTATATCACACAATAAATAGGTACATATTATTATATTTGTTTTATTAGGAATTATTATAATTGCATATTTTTTAAAATGTCCATGATTGTTATATAAATATAGTTTGTATTTTATTTCGGTTTGCCTACCTAGGTGGCTAACTTGAAAGTTAATCTTGATTTTGACTTGCTAGACACTCCAACACGGTTTTCGACTTTACACTTTTTACATAAGAAAAGGCACCGGACATGCGAAGGCACATACCACTCTATGTGATATACCTACTATATATAGGTGATAGACAGATTGCTCATTTTAGTTTCGTCTTAAACGGTGATGATTGACTTGATAGACACTTTAACATGCAGGTTTTTGCATTTTTTTTTTCAAATTAATATATATACATTATAGGTAATGTTTATATGTATTGTATTGGTTAATATAATAGTATGTATCTAACTATCTACCTAAATGTTAATTTTTTTTAGGAATTATAATTGCACATTTCTCAAATGTTCATAGTTATATTATATCACACAATAAAAATACATATCATACTTGTTTGTATGTATACTGTATAGTTTGAATTTTTCGTAAATTATTTCGTAAGTTGTGTGATAGGGTTTTCACTTATAGCCGCTTGACTTCGGGTCTGCAATCCACCGCAGGTGGATTGCCTACCTGATTTGCTGTAGCACATTGTCCGCGATCCGACGAAGTCGGATTGTCTACCTAAGTGGCTAACTTGAAAGTTAATAGATTTTGACTTGAGATGACTGACTTGCTAGAAACTCCAACATGGTTTTCGACTTTACACTTTTTACATAAGATAAAGCACCGGTCATGCTACGGCACATACCACTCTATGTGCAGGTATACTCTATATAGGTGATCCTGGAGATCGTATCCAGCCTATCCATTTACAACGTTTGTGACGGATTGCTAGACGCTCAAACTTTTAACATTCCAGCCAAAGCGTCTAGCCTTATCTCCAATCCATATCACTAATCCTTATCACAAATCCTAAACTTTCGTCTTACAACCTTTGCGACTTTTATAATTCATTGTCTCCAAAATCGGTACCCACTCCCAGTGAGTCCAACGGGCCCCGAGTTAAACTTAGAGCTAGTTATAAGATAAAGTCAAATGGCAATGACTTTTATTGCTAAATACCTTAATCAGTTTAATCTTTTATATTTTAAATGTATATTTATAGTATTTATACCGGACGACTATATTTTATCGGAATTATTTCACGCGGAACAGATATTTTAGTCCAACGCTCATGACTCATGAGTCATGGTTAGACTACACGTCTACACACGTTGTCGGCCGAATACGAAATAAAATAAAAGAATGAAATTAAACTGTATCGGTCACATAACATCCGATGAATACGGCCGTATAATAACTAATATTGTCTAATAATATATTATTGTGGTCGTATGATCGTCCCGAGTAATTTTACTGATAGGTAGAATAGGTAGGTACTATTTTTATCAATATTTGAACTTTAAATGTTTATGAAAAAAAACTGTGACTAAGGATTTTTAATATTTTTCAAACGTCATTGTAACAGCATAGTAGGGGCTTTATATTAAATTTTCAAGATTTTTTACCTAACAAATATAGTTTTATTGACATTCATAGAAAAAAAACCTATAAAACTTGGAAACTGAGTATATCCGTAAACAGCTCAAAACAAATAAAATGTTTTGAAAATTTTATAGAAAATGCATCGAAAATACAAATATAAACGACCAGTGAAAATTTCATGTATATACGTTCATTTGTTTTAGAGTCAAACCAAAAACCAAAATCAATTTTGTGAAAAACCAATTTTGAGTAAAAATTCCAGTTTTTCCTTAACTTTTATGTTGTTTTTCAATTCGCTTTTAAAAACTATAGATAATTTTAAAATTTGACCTCCTGAATGCACCAACTAGATTCACTTCCCCATCGAATAAGATACTGTTGAAGAAAATGGAAGCAGTTTTACTGCCCTAAACCGTGATGACAGACCCAAAAATAAAAAGGTGCTCTGCTGTACAGTAGGTTACAAGTGGGTCACTGTATAATGGATGGTATTAAATTTGAATTCAATGATATAATATCATTGTATAAGAAAAATATAAGAACATACACATACATAAATACATTTGTACAAATTAAAATTAAAACTAAACACTTTTTTTCCTAAAATATTTTATTGAAAAATATTCCATAAATGTTGTGAACCAAGCCCGGGTTAAGGATCAATTGGGCCCCGGGACACCATACACTTAGTGGGCCCCCTTTCAACTTTAACTTCAAAATAATTGTAAAATTACATTTAAAGACTTTATATTATTGTACAATTTTTTACTACACAAAAAATATAGAGTGTATCTTATGTCATAGTACCTATACGGGTTTTTTTAACAATCATGGATCTATGATATGGAATTTCATTAAAACAAAATAAAGACGTGTTTCTTTATTTTTAACAGGTATTTTTTATATAGCATTTTCAAAATGTTTAAACACGCAGTTGTACCAATAATAAAATCGACTTTATTTTTTCAAACGGTACCTCCTAACTAATATATTTTTTATGGATTCTGGTAAAGATTTTTGTCTGAACATCTTGACAGTCAAATGATCAATTTTGGTTCGCCAGGTTATTAATTATGCCACTATGGTCCTCTAAAGTTTAGTAAAATATGCATAAATACTTTTAACTGAAATACCTAATTTACAAGAGCTAAATGTTTTTTTCTCATAACTACCTATATACTTAAATAGTTAAATCAGTAATCGGAAATGCTCAGAAAAAAAAAACATAAACAAAATTTTTGGCAAACACAGTTCATTATTTATAGTAATTAATTGAGAACAATTTTATTTTATAATTATTATTTATTAAATAATAATTATTTACCTACTACCTATACCTACCTACCTACTTAAATATATATTTTTTAAAACTGTATTGGACGCGTTAAAAAAATATATTTTGGGGATAAATATGGGGCCCCAAAATCAATGGGCCCCGGGACCGTGCCACCCTTGACCCCCCCCCCTTAATCCGGGTTTGCTGGATTCCGATTTTGATAAATTATTTCTTATACTCAGATATCACATACGAAGGAACGAATGCTCAATGCATACATACTACACAGTACACAGTATTGAGTAGTGAGTACACAGTTCGCACAGCATACTGCAATGTGCGACAGCTGGACATTTTATTTTTATATTAAATACAGAGATTACAGCACTGATGTTATTTGATTGTTATATAATCGAATCTACAGTACATTTCCGTCAAAAACCCAAAATATATGTATGACTTTTATCTTTATATTATTTGGTGATTTCACTACAACAGAGGGTATAGGAATTTAATCAGAAGGTATACGGAGTTAATTAGAAATAACCAGAAGGTATACCCTCCACTACAGCGTGTTGTGTATGTCTTCGTCAACTCTTCGATATTTCTATAATACTTTGTGTGGTTTTAAATGGGACATTTTTTAATAAATGCGCTAACTCTATTTAAATTATTTTGCACAACTGGCACACTATCAGATGCGGCCGATCGCCGATGTCACGCTAAATTCTAACTAACACAATATAAAACGTATTCACGTGTATTGTCATCGAAAACAGCAATAAATAGGTAATTTTGGTTACCTACCTATTAATATCAGGCGATCATTTAGTTTCAATGCAATGCATTATTAGTTGAACTACATTAAACTATACATTTCGTTCAGTGTAATTATTGCACGGATATTATAAAACGTAAAATTTGTTTTTTTTAATACTATTTGTTATTTATTACAGGTTTTAATGATCATGTATCAAACATTATTATGCATAACAATGTCGGTTTCACTATTAGTGATACCGACATTAGGGCATCGAACAACTAAAGAAGGTAAGAATACGAATTGCTTTTAAAAACTTGGCTGTTAATTCTCTTAGGTAATAATTATTCTACAGAACATTATTTGTAATGCAATTGTATTACATTTTCTGACAAATTACGATGACTTCGTCTTCTATAACATATTATTGGAAATATTCATAGTTATGGGAAGCACCTACATAATGTTATGGTGGATGGGTTCTCCACAAAAGACATCAAGAGGTACATGTCCTCAGCCCCCCCAATTTCGAATTTTCATTTTTTTTTTTTACCATTCGTTTGTAGAGATTTGGTTTTTTTTTTAAAAAAAATTTTGGTGGTGGGGCTGGGGAAATGCCCTAAATTGGAATTTTAATTTTTTTTTTTACCATTCGTTTGTAGCTGGTTTGTATTGGTTTGTAATCAATTTTTTTTCGTTTGTAGAGATCCTTAATCCTGCAGGATATTGAGTGAAATATGAACCACCTGTTATCTTTTAATATAGTTACCCATGGTAATAAAAATATTATACTTTGTTTTAATTTTTTGTTGTTAAAATGTTCCGGCACGCTAATACAAGTATAGTAAATTACAATTAAAATTTAATTTTTACATTTATATTAGTGATAAAATGATATAATAATTCGGTATGTAAATCTGAGTATTGAGATTTGGGAATAACATTGTTCATCCGTAATAAATTACCTATCACCTATGTATGCTGCAAATGTAAATTACAAACCCATATATGGCTATTCAAAGCAATATTTATTCGATATTTACGTAGTAGTGTATAAATAAATAAAATCATTATCTTACATTCAAAATCGAAGAGAAATGTTGTTAGTTCATCCATGAGCTAATGTCACAACTCAATACATTCATCGTTCCACTCAGAATCTAAAACAGCAATTTAATCAGATATCCCTCCTGTACTAAGTGTTGAAAATGTGAACTATGAACTCAGAGGGATTTGTTCATTGACCGGCAACATAAGTGGTTTAGGTCACTATAAAGCGTATTGTAGAAGGTTAAATAATAATTGTGAAATATATGATGATTTGGCAGTAATATCTACTATACTATATAAATAACATGAAGACAAATTATTATTTCAAACATTTTAGTTAACATCTAAACTTATCTTTTGTTATACATTTTATTATACAACTTCTAGGTACGTATTAATATTATGAAAAAATGTAGTTTTTATAAAGATGTACATATTGTATTTAACTATAGATGATATGAATTTTGAAAATAATAAACTGAAGAATTATACAAATGTTGTTGTTTATAGCCATATTTGAAACAAATTATGAAACAAACTATCATTTTAAAAAATAACTTTCTTAAGTTTGTCTAAACATATTAAGTAGGTATATTATAAATAATAATAATAATTATAATATTATATTAGCTGTTTGCATACATTAACAATAATATGCATACAAAATATTAAATCTTAGCAACTCTGATATTATAAGCTAGACCTATGGTGATCTTCTATCATTAATAAAGTTAAAATCAACGTAATAGTAAAAGTTTTAATGATTTAATTTGACTAATAAATGATTTGGAAATCAATTTAATTATATAAAATCGCATGGGATAGCAGAGAAGTTAAATAAATGAAACAATAGTGTCTAATAGTTAGCTACAACTAAACGATGATTTATTTTGTTACCTATTATATCTATAAATCATCGATAGACAGCATTCAAAAAATAATTAATTAGTGATTACCATTACAATGAAAAAATTACATTAGAAACCAATACAAAATGGCTAAAAAGAAACTGTAATAAGAAATCGAATGTAAAAAGCCTAGATAAATAAAAAATCTAAATTGGATGATGTTTATTTTATTTTTTCAACATAATTTTTTATCCAATTTAGTTTTTTATTCAACAAGACTTTTTATGCAATTTAAATTTTTTGTATAAAATGACGTTTTTCATAAGGTAGGCTTTTTATAAAATTAAGATTTTTTATTCAAGAAGGCTTTTCTTAGAATTAGATTTTTATTAAGGTTTCCATTTTTTTTTATCAAATTTAGATTTTTATTCAACAAGACTTTGTAACGGGATAAACCGCCACTATATTAAAATGGTCCTTTTCAGGACCACCAAACACAACAGTATGGCAACATAATGCGACACAAGAAATAAACGCGACACACTAGAATAAGTAGTTTGCCAACAGGAAAGTTTCACGGAAATAACTAGCAAGAACCACATTAACGAAGCGAACACCAATGGGTCAAGGTGTGGTTATTGCTTATCAAAGCAACCATTCCCGACCAATCACAGGACAACAAAGGGAAACAAATAGTATATATACCGGGACAGTTCACCGGTCAAATCATCTTCAACACCAGTCTTCAACATATCTTCTATCAATCAACAAACACTATAGAAGACCCGAAGACCCGAAGACCTGAAGACCCGAAGACTATCAACGCAGCAGCAACATCGACCTGAACGACGTCGGCGAAGCTGATCCGACCTAGCCAGTCCACGACAACGCACCCTGAACGCACCGGTCTAGCGTGATCGCTCGATACCGCCGAGACTCAACAGTACCCGGCATACCTGGCTAACAAGCGCCACTTCACGGACCAGTGACGCCAAGCCTACCGTGTGCATCCAGCGATCAACGACAACGGATAGCCGCCACACCGGGACCTAATTAACCCACCGACGGCAGCGTATAATATAATTATACTCCGACGATCCATTACTGTCAAGTCCACCCGTTCAATCGAGCCCAGTCACGCCGTTGGACGAATACCAAGACACGCCGGGAACCGACTTCGCGACGTAACTTGGCCAATCGACGATTCAGCAAGCCGACACAAGTAATACCACGTTCCCCCCTACGGTGAGCTTATTCGAGTTTCACCGCGAGGAAGAACCGAACCCACACGACTTGCTCGAGTCCGTGCACGGACGGTTCCTACTCTCCCTTATCATTATTGTATTCTTTCTACGAAACATATAGGCAAATCCCGACTACTGTTTTGCTCGCGCCTCTTCAGGCCCGAACCCGCCCGCCGCGGCCGCTTCTTCAAGCCTGCCGCGCGGCCCGGGATAACTTGCCCCGATCATTATAAACATTATTTTAGTGATTATATAATAAACGATACTATAACGATACACAACGCATTGTTATTCACGATCACGGACGTCCCGGAAAGACGCTCCGTATCAACTGGCGCCCAACTAGTGGTTCACCCACACCCAACTACTCAAAAAAACAAAATAACGACGAAAACTTTACTAGTCGGTACGGCGAACGCGAGTACCCAACGATAAGAAAAATACGCAAGATTCTACATCGAAAGACAATTTAAACTAAAAAACCGGCATAATGAATACCAGAAAAAACAAACGAAATCAAAATCAACTTGGACTAGAAGGGGAAGTACAGTTATTGGAGAAAACTCGGCAATTGGAGGAAAAATTAGAAACATTAGAAATCACTGCACAACAAATGCAGGAAAAATTCGCAAAATTAGAAAAACAATACGAAACACTTCGACAACTCGTTAATGATACGGATTCGAAAACATTAATAAAATCAATGCAGCTGGAAAAAGATATTCAAGCATTGCAAACAAAGCTAACTACAAAAAATGACGGGAACACGACAAACAACATCACTAAAACCATAGTAGACATCACGGCACCTACATTTAGTGGAGAATTAAAAGAAGAGCACCCAAAACAATTTTTAAAAGAAATAAACAACTATTTGGAACACAAACAAGTCACCACAATTAAAGAGAAAATGATAGTCATAGAAAACAGCCTCAAAGGAAAGGCAGCAAAATGGTATGCAATGATCAAAGACGCAGCATTAGACGAACCAACATTTAACGAGCTATTTTTAAAACATTTCTTCTCTGAAAGTCATCAATGGGACATTTTCATCAAATGCACCGAAGCAGGAAAAAAACCAATTAAGAAGGATTTCCAGGAGCATTTTCACCACTGGATGGCAGAATTAAAACATCTTGACTCACCAAAAATGAGTGAGGAACAAGCGATCAGTCTAATTACAAAGCACTTCCCGATATCCATTCAAGCATACATACAAACAACTAATGATAGAAAATTTTTACCTATTTGGGAAAAATTGGGCGAATTAGATAATAGTACAAAACTAGAAGAGGAGATACCAGCCCAGAAACCATCCATACGCACATACAACAGACAGAACAACGCGTACAACAGAGTACCATTCCAAACAGGTAGCCAGAATCAAAGAACCACAACAGACTTACAAAAACCTTACACAAAGATAGCACAGAACCAGGAAAACAACCACAAGCCCAGCATCAGGCAACTAACCACAGAGCAGATGGAGTTCAATGACAACACTATAATCTGCGGTGGGGAAGAATTGAACGAAAGCGATACTGAAGCAAAAAACTGGGAGCAGGGGACGGTAGAAGTAGATCATCACCAGTCATAAAAACCCTCGATCTAAATAACAAAAAAAACCAACCACCGGACAAATCAATTAAGTTATTAAAAGCAAAAGATTTAACGAAAGACGAAGATTTCGATATCACACTCAACAACATACAACAACCAGGATGCCCATACATAAAAATCATTATAAACAACAGAGAGTACGAAATGCTGGTCGACTCAGGTGCTGAAATATGTGCAATTTCAGAAGAATATTACAAGGACATAAATCAAAACGACAAAAATATACCAGTCATCCCACTAACAGGACTCAGCATACACAACGCAACAGGAAATAAACCAACGAAAGTAAATAAACAGATCCTATTACCCATCGAGATAGAAAAAAAAAACAGATACATACACCATTCATTGTAATAAATAACTTAAACGAGAAAGGGATATTAGGCAATGATTTTTTGGAAATAAACAAATCAACGATCGACTACGAAAAAAGAAAGTTAACAATGAAGATAGACGACAAAATCTATGACATACCGTTTTTAAGGAAAAACGGGAAACAACCAATGCACCTACGAGCAATATCCACGCAACCAATCATGGAACCTATCGAACAAACACAGCTCAACACACTCCCAGAGTGCAGCCAAGAGAAACTAGACAGATTAATACGACAATATCCTAGAGTATTTCGAGATACACCAGGGGAAATAGACGGTTATGAGTGCAAAATAAGATTGAAAAACGACAAACCAATCAACCAAAGACCATATCCTATTCCAGTTACTAAACGCGAAGCAGTCGAAAAAGAAGTTCAGCGTATGGTAAACATGGGGATAATTAAACAATCGAGATCACCATACTCGGTACCGATAGTACCAGTTTTCAAAAAAAACGGTGAGGTAAGATTATGCTTGGACGCTAGAAAGATCAACGAACAAATCATTCCAGACCGTGAGTGTCCGATGACAATAGAAACAATTTTTTCTAAGTTCGAAAAAATAAAATGCATTAGCACTTTGGATCTTCGAAGTGGATATTGGCAAGTAAAACTAGAAGAAAAAAGTATGGACCCATGTTCATTTCTCATAAACGGAAGAAACTACTCGTTCAAACGTATGCCGTTCGGTCTAAACATCAGCGGGTCGGAATTTCAAAAAAGTATGGACATGGTATTGGGCCCATTACTACAATCCTTTGTAACAATATACGTCGACGACATTCTAATTACGTCAGAAAATGAAGATAGCCACTACGAACACATCAGAATGGTTCTAGAAAGATTTGAGAAATACAATGTCACGATCAACATTGATAAATGTCAATTCTTTCGAAAACAAGTGTCATTCCTAGGACATATCATCTCAACCGAGGGAATAAAAATGGATATGGCCAAAATAAACACAATTCAAAACTTTAAAACACCAAGCAAGAAAAAAGAAATCCAAAGTTACTTAGGATTCTTGAATTTCTATAGAAAATACGTAAAAAATTTCGCACATATAATAGAGCCGTTAATTGAATTAACCAGGAATAATGCAAAGTGGACATGGGAGGAGAAACATCAACAAGCTTTTGAAGAATCAAAAAAGGCATTTTTAAAGGAGGTAATAATAACATTCCCGGACTTCACGAAACCACTATATATCAATACAGATGCATCAAGCGTAGCAATAGGAGGTGAACTATATCAGCAATTGGACAACAACGAAAGAGCAACACTCGGCTATGCAAGTAGGACACTCAAACCGCCCGAAACCAGATATACAACAACTGAAATAGAGGCATTAGCTCTTGTATATTGCTGCAGCAAATTTCGACAATACATACTAGGCCACAAAACAATCATACAGACAGACCACCACGCGTTAATCTTTATGAAGAGTTGTAGGCTGACTAATGGACGTTTAACCAGATGGACATTAGCACTACAAGAATATGATTTGGACATTCGATATATTGCAGGAAAGGATAATATAATAGCAGATACACTTACACGGTACCCCAGGTTCAACGAGGAACGGGATGAAGCCAGAATATCAATCAACAAAATAAGGAAAGCAGAATATAGTCCAGAATTAAAAAAATCCATCGATAATTTGGCAATTCTACAGAAAACAGATAAAAGAATAAATAAAATGATGAGTAAGGAAAATGAGTACATAAAGATAAAAGAAAACATAGTTTTTGTAAAAGACAAGACAGAAAACAATTGGCGTGTGGTCATACCAGAGAAAATCGTACATATGTTAACATCAGAAACCCATGAAATAATGGGACATGCAGGACGATATAAAACATACTATGCACTAAAAGGAATGTGCATATTCAAAAATATGCACAAAATCACGGCGGCAGTAATAAAAAATTGCGACAGTTGTCAAAGAAGCAAACCCATCAACTATCAAGCAAGTGGACCAACAATATCTCAGAAACCGAAAACACCGTTTGAAACAGTTTCAATAGATGTAATGGGACCCCTCCCCATGGGCCGAGGAGGAACTCAATACATCCTAGCAATATTGGACACATTCTCCAAATATATTAGATTATATGCATTAAAAAAAGCATCGGCAAAAGCAATACTAAATAGGATCGAAGTAGACTATATACCAAGAACAGGCAAACCACAGTCAATATTGACGGATAACGGAACACAGTTTACGGGAAAATTATGGCAGAAAAAACTGAACGACATGAATATCAAAATAAAACACTCCACTAAATATCACCCTCAATCGAATCCAGTTGAGAGATATAATCGAGAAATAGGAAGACTTTTGAGGACATACTGCCACAATCAACATACCAAGTGGCCAAATTGTCTAGAGAAAATTGAAGAGTGGATGAACAAAGTACGATCCGAAGTTACGGAAATGACCCCATGGGAGATAATCAAAGGAGAGACACCGAAACAACCACTAGAGGATATGATCAACTTTCCGAGGCCGAAACAATCAAAAAAAGAAGACATAATACAACTTGTAGCATCCAGGATCGAAGAAAAAGCAAGAAAACGAGAATCAAAAAAGAAAAACCAAAGCAATATAATATATGAAAAGGGACAAAGTGTGTTAGTAAGAGACCACCACTTATCGAATACAGATAACAAGGAAATAAAAAAGTTATTCCACATGTACAACGGACCATTCATCATAACCAAAGTCATAAGTAAAAACACGCTAGCCGTGAAGAACATACACTCGGGACGGGAAGAACTCATTAACGTGTCCGAGGTTCGTCCATACTATGTTATGGACAAACACAGCAATTTATAAAAAACAACAAGGGGAGCCAATGAAAGAGATGACAACGTTGACGAATCAGAACCAAGAATTTGGTATATCACAAACTATATAAGATCAGTCAACAAGAATCATAGTCATCAGTTCAAGAAATGGCACCCATCAACCCAGAACGAGAACAGGCAAGACGGGCATTATACAAGGCATCAATCCGCAGACGTGTCGCTAACGATTCAACACATTTACCATCGGTTCAGTTACTTCCCCGATGACAAATCTGGGGGGGGGAGCTGTAACGGGATAAACCGCCACTATATTAAAATGGTCCTTTTCAGGACCACCAAACACAACAGTATGGCAACATAATGCGACACAAGAAATAAACGCGACACACTAGAATAAGTAGTTTGCCAACAGGAAAGTTTCACGGAAATAACTAGCAAGAACCACATTAACGAAGCGAACACCAATGGGTCAAGGTGTGGTTATTGCTTATCAAAGCAACCATTCCCGACCAATCACAGGACAACAAAGGGAAACAAATAGTATATATACCGGGACAGTTCACCGGTCAAATCATCTTCAACACCAGTCTTCAACATATCTTCTATCAATCAACAAACACTATAGAAGACCCGAAGACCCGAAGACCTGAAGACCCGAAGACTATCAACGCAGCAGCAACATCGACCTGAACGACGTCGGCGAAGCTGATCCGACCTAGCCAGTCCACGACAACGCACCCTGAACGCACCGGTCTAGCGTGATCGCTCGATACCGCCGAGACTCAACAGTACCCGGCATACCTGGCTAACAAGCGCCACTTCACGGACCAGTGACGCCAAGCCTACCGTGTGCATCCAGCGATCAACGACAACGGATAGCCGCCACACCGGGACCTAATTAACCCACCGACGGCAGCGTATAATATAATTATACTCCGACGATCCATTACTGTCAAGTCCACCCGTTCAATCGAGCCCAGTCACGCCGTTGGACGAATACCAAGACACGCCGGGAACCGACTTCGCGACGTAACTTGGCCAATCGACGATTCAGCAAGCCGACACAAGTAATACCACGTTCCCCCCTACGGTGAGCTTATTCGAGTTTCACCGCGAGGAAGAACCGAACCCACACGACTTGCTCGAGTCCGTGCACGGACGGTTCCTACTCTCCCTTATCATTATTGTATTCTTTCTACGAAACATATAGGCAAATCCCGACTACTGTTTTGCTCGCGCCTCTTCAGGCCCGAACCCGCCCGCCGCGGCCGCTTCTTCAAGCCTGCCGCGCGGCCCGGGATAACTTGCCCCGATCATTATAAACATTATTTTAGTGATTATATAATAAACGATACTATAACGATACACAACGCATTGTTATTCACGATCACGGACGTCCCGGAAAGACGCTCCGTATCTACTTTTTTATTCAATCTAGATTTTTTAATAAAAATTACAGTTTGTCTCGAATTAATTTCAAAAATGAATTCTTATTAATCTAAAAAACTGAAAAATTAATCTTAAAAACTATGAATAAAATTGAACTATAAAAATTATTACAATAACTGACTGAAAAATTAATGTATATTTAAAATAAATAAAAACAAAATAATTAAAACAATAAAAAATATAATTGACACAAAATATAAAAAAAATAAAATATATTATTATAAAAAAAATAATAATTTAATTCATTTTAATAATTTTTGTCATTTACATTTATTTAGAATTTCTAAAAACTTATGGTTTTTATTTAACTGTTTTTTTTATTCAAATCCGTTTTTATATTCAATTTCGACTTTTTTTTTATCTTATTCGGATTTCTTATTCAAAATGGCTTTTTAACCGATTAATATTTTTTATTCAACAAATCTCATTAGATTTTTATTTAACTTTCCATTTTTTTTTTATCCAATAAGCTCAAATAAAAATCTTGTTGAATAAAAAACTGAATATGGATAAAAGAAAGAAAATTCAAATAAAAAATTTAAATTGGATACAAAAAAGTTGAAAGTAGAATAAAAATCTAATGAGACTTGTTGATTAAAAAATCTTAAAAATAACGAATTAGATAAAAAAATCTAAAAAAGAGATAAAATAGAGCCTTGTTGATTAAATTGCTGTTTTTTATCCAAATTTGTTTTATAATCAACAAGACTTTTAATTAAATTTTTTTTTATTAAAAATGGTTTTTAAAAACCTTGTTGAATATAAAATATAAAATAGATAAAAATTCCAATTTAGGGTATTTCCCCAGCCCCCACCAAAATTTTGGTTTTTAAAAAAAAACCAAATCTTTACAAACGAAAAAAAATTGATTACAAACCAATACAAACCGGCTACAAACGAATGGTAAAAAAAAAAAATGAAAATTCGAAATTGAGGAGGCTGGGGAAATGTACCTCACATCAAGCTAGCCTTAATTAATAACACTTCGGCTATTATTATACAACAATTGTATATTATAGATTATAAAAATAATAAAATAAAAAACTATTATGTAATATATATTATGATAAAAATTTTTTTTATATTTTATTTGGATAATCCAGCAGCCAGCATTAAAGTGGTAAATGTTTCATCGGCAACTGTCACGCTTAAGTTACAGAAGCCATTTTTCGGCTTGGAGTTTTATATAGATGGTAAGGAGAAGGCTGAAAATTGGCATGTAAGTACTCATGCATTTTATTTTCAATAAAATTATACTATAGTACTTAAAATTTATTTGTTGCAGTCTGTAAATATTAGTGACAGTTGCCATGAACTGGACGAGGAGTATGACGTATGCACTGTAAAGGATTTGAAATACAATCCTTTACAGTATACCTATTGTATACGTCATACTCCTCAGGGCACTACAGTTGATCATGCGATATGTACAAACATGGAAAATGGACCTTCAGGTAAGTTTATTGATATTATTATCTATACGGTCACACCTACCAAGGCTGCAGCACTGTATGATACCAAAGCCGTTTAAACTTTTAACATTTAAATAATTATTATTATTATTTTGTAAATAGTATAGTTCAATTAATATATCTCTGTATATTAAAATGGATCCCTATTTCCCTTGGTCATCGCATCACGCGTGAACGGCTTTACCGATTTCGATAATTCTTCATTTGTTGTGTTTGTAATTGTCAGGAGAAGGTTCTTATATGTAATACAATTTTAGAAAAATCCACCGGAAAAGTAGAAAATTTGGATGTCAAAAATACAACAGTGACGCAACAGGTTAGGTTAGGATTTTGTATTAATATTGATTATATTAATTAATCCATCATAGTTTGAATACGATAAACTTGATATAACTTTGATACCTACTTTAGGGTTAAATCATACACTTACGTACAAACAGCACGGGGTCAGCGATCTATCGCAGGTAAATTGTCTACCTGATAATTTACTGCTGCGAATCAGAATTTTTATTCTGGGCAACGGAATAATTAAGATTAATTTTAAACACCATATACCGAATATTAAATAATGAATTAAAAGACGAATTAGGATAAGTCGTCTTTGTAGTGTAAAGTGGTGTTGGTGTATTAAATCTTAAAGAAACGAAACAATAAATCATATTTTCAATGAAACGATTCTAAGCAATTTTTCAGTGTAATATACAGAAAAAATAGTTTTCAGAAATCAAATTTATATTAAACAATTTTTCAAACATAATTCAAGTTAGTGTTTTTTCTATTAAACCTGAAGTATTTTTCACATTTCAAGTACATCTGATAAATCTACATTTTCCAAAATATCTCGTTCAATAGACATTAACATTTTCAAATGATTGTCTGCTCTAAAGATGACCTCAGTCTGTTTTTAATTATTTTTAGTTTACTAAATAACCTCTCACATTTTATTTGAATGCACGACAGAGTTAAAATGTATTCATACACAGAGTACATATTAAAAAAAAAAATATTAATATTTTAATATTTCAAAGAAATGAGCAATTTTTTGACATAATATATTAAACAACAATCTTAATTTATTGTGATGGACATTGTATTTTTCAATTTTATTACATAATACATCCTAAAATAAATATAATTTATTCCAGAATGCATTAAATGTTTTAAAATACAGAGTGTAACAGGAAGAAATAAAAGAATTTTTGTTCTAATCAATATATAAAATTTTTTTTTTTTGTAAATAATTTAGAGTCACTTGAACTAGGTACATATATAATATAAAAAAATGTTTTCCAATAAAAATTGGAAAAATTCAATAAAGCCAATTTGTAAATCTAATTATAAGAACAACTTTGTAGATAAAAACATCTATCTCAGTAAAGTAATTTATTTTTTAGAATTTTTTATAGTACTTAAAGAAATTTTTTTGAGTAAATTCATTTTGAATGCAATAACTTTTTTCAATTTTTTTTTTTTGGGAATTTCTTGACATGAGTATATTTCTTAAATTATTTACTTACTATGTTGTATATTGTATTATAATTCCTTAACCAACAATATTAAAAATCAGTTTTATCTAAAAAAATGTTTAAACACTTTAAACGATTTGGTTCGTACCTACATCGACCGCCAGAAAGTATTATTGCTAAACTACAATAATTGAACCATTTGCAAATATTTATGAAAATATTGAAGGTTTCCTGAAAAAGAGAACAGAAAACATTTATAAAAATCTTGAAGTTTATATTAAAAGTAATGACTATAATAATACGATGATTCTGAAACTGATTAAGATGATTTTGGTTTATTGTGACTATGAAATAAATGATAAGAACAATAGTAAACAAACATCAAAAATATCAAAAGGATTATACCTACATTTATCATTCTCATAAAATATATAATATAACGTATTGGCTATTGTTTATTTATAATTTATATACAGACTGTGACAGGAAGACCTGATAAGAAAAATAAAATATGATGCTAACGTATGACAAAAATTGTGAAAGTCTAGACCAGTGTTTCCCAAACTTTTTGCATTGGGGACCCATAAATTTAATATTTTTTGGGTATGCGACCCCCTGCTAAAAAAAAAATCAAGTGGGTATGCCTTAAATAAATAAATTTTTTATTATTATTAATTTTATCATTGAATTTTTATAAAATACAATACTTTATAATAAATACATAATAAATAAATAAAATAAATGATAAAAAGATACAAAAATACAGAAATAAGCGTAATCGTAACCGCGAGACGCGACCCATGGTTTGTGACACCGCGCTGCTAGACTATAACTGATAAACTGATTTTTAAAATTGTTGGTTAAGGAATTATTATACAATATTCTCATAATATTATTATTATTATAAACTTATGGTTCGAATATGAATACTTATTGTAGAATTGTACCAACCAATATAGCAGTGGTTTTTAAACTGTTTCGAATTTAAAAATACATTTAAATACATTTATTAGTAATATCGTAAAATGTTCAAAAGCCCCGGCGGCCCGACCCAGTGGCGTAGACATGATTTCTGAAAGGGGGGATCAAAAATTAAAACGACAGCTAAATGGGAGGTGAAAATTGGAAAATCTTCACCCTCTCAAAACTTTTTTTTATGGTACCTAGTAAAATATTTTACAATAAGGAACAATGAATATAATTTGAATTGATTCAAAATTCACATCAAACACAATATGGAAGATTATCCACTCCTATAATCCATAAAGTCAAAACTTCTATATTACAAAATGCTACATCATTATATACAATAAATAATAACTAAATTAACAAATCTAGTTTTCTCTTTTTTTTTTTTGCTAGTTCATCTAAAACTTCTTCTGCTGTAATAGAAATATTTCTATAAACTTCCATAAGTGTTAGGCCATTTAGCCGTTCCTGTAATAAATTAATTAATTTATCAATAAAATGTATTTAATTTATTACACATTATATTTTACTTCATTCATTGTATTTCTTGTGTAAGTCTTCAATCTTTTTAAACAAGAGAACATCCTTTCCGGAGTAGCGGTTGAAACTGGTAAAGTACACAATATGCTCAATAAATTAAAGTTATTAGGATATATTTTGTTGTTACATTCTTTAATTGCATCTAGCCCTGATTTAGGTTTGTTTTCAGTTCTTTCTAGTTTAATTTTCCACAGCACTGCCGATTTTGTAAATGCGGGTACAATAATTGTAGTTAATAATAATTATTATTATAAACTACGTTTCTCTATGATAATTGATAGGTGCAATAAATTATCAATAATCCCATGAGTGTTTCTTTTTTTAGATTTCAGTTAAATTAGTATACACTATACGCAGTGAACTAAACCCGCCGTAGCGAAAATGATTTCTCATAACTTAATAACGATAATATCCGATAACATTTTATACACGGACACACAGAGTGGCACTGTGAAAGTATAGCCTATTTAGTAGAGCCCACATACGTCATTCATATTATATATATGTATACTATATAGTGTGAATATATAATATAATGTAGGTACGTATAAATACAATATAATCAATGGTAATACGTATCCCTGGTAAAAACTTTAAATTAAATATATTTTTTATAAACTTATAAAGTCATAGTTTTTTAATTAAGAAAACAAATAGTATAACATTAGTATGTAAATAACATATTAATATGTTAGATAACCTGTATAAATTATTATTTTTTTAAATTTTTTTTTTTTTTAAAAGATCTTTAAAATATTTTTTTACGTTTTTAAAATCATATATTTAATATTTCTAATGTAAGTCATATCAAAATACTTTCTGGGTTTAGTTTTTTCACGAATTGTGTGATTATAAGATTAAGTTATAGGTAGGTACTATCAAATTATTTTTAATTTATTTATTTAATTTTCTGGGTGTCAATAGATGATAAAAAAGAAATGTTTTTCACAGTATGAAATTGATTGGTTTGGAAATAGGATTATTTTTAAGTATTATATATTCGTATAATATACTCAGTACCACCAAAATAAAAAAATATATTTAAGTAACATTTAGCCATAAGTCACAAAGTCCTCCCATAATTGTAACCAAATTGTCACCCAAAATCTAATTTTATGTACAAATGTAACAGTGTTGAAAGCTAATTGGCCATGTCGCCGAAGCTACAAAAAGATCAATAAATAAATAAATAAATAAAACTTTAAAATAGAATTTTTTTAATAATTATGGACAGCGAAAAAATTACCCATATTATCGATACTATATAAATTAAAATCAGAAAAGATGGTAGTTAAATTATAATTTATGATCAAGTAGTTTTTCCCACCAAACTTAGTATGAAAAAAGTATGAATAGACTTCACTTCTAGTGATCTCTAACAATCTAAATCAGGCATGTCAAACACAAATAATTATTATTTCTAAATTATAATGTTCATGAATAATTTACAACCAGTATTTATATATTATATATAGGTACCTATACTAAAATATTCCTATCACATTTTAATATTATATTATAATATAATTCAGAATAAATGTTTCAAAAAGATTCTTTTTCGAATAAGTTAGATATCTTTGGATTATAATTTATTTGTAAATAAATAATTGTTAACATTGATAGTAAAATTACTTACTGCTCACTAAACCGTAATAATTTCATAATGCATCTTGGAAGTTGGAACAGAGGCACTACTCTTGAGTAGTCAGGTTTCTCAGATTATCCCTTAGGTATAGTGATAAAGTTATCCAATAAGTACGTAAATACGTATTTAAATAAACTTTGAATAGTAGATACAGCGTGGTACATATATACCTACCTAAAAGTAGTGACATGATTTTCCCCAAAACTTTTTTACTGTCATTTGTCATATTGATCGACTTCTATTGGATTTTGTCTCATTCTTTAACGTGACGTATTCTTTTAACCTTTATAAAATATTAATGCCGCTAATTAATCAATATCATACTATTTAAGATGCAATAAAATTCAGAGCTTGAAACCGATTTTCGATACCGATTTTGAATACCGGTTTAAACCGTTAAAAACCGAAACCGAAATCGGAAAAAATCGATACCGGTATCTGAAACCGAAACCGAAAACAGAAAAAATCAATACCCGTTTCCGAAACCGAAACCGAAACCGGAAAATTTTTTTTCGGTTTCAAGCCCTGCAATAAATATGCTGGCTTTTAAATTTATTTTATTATCCATATAATAGTATACGGGCTATATAATATATTATATTATATTCATTCAAACCACGTGTGTTTTTATTTTTATTTGTACTTATAACGAAATACAGCGATTTTTTAACTTATTTTATGGTCGAGATATTATATTATTTTAGATTACTAATATGATTTAATAGTAATAAAAAAAGAAAAAACTTGGTACTTGTTCAAACCACTAACTGTGGTCTGAGGTGAGCACTGATCATTGTAAAACGTATATTGCGTAGACCTATAGATAATATTATTGTATCGTATATCGACCAATTGTTTTATCTCTATATATTTTTTTTTTATAACTTAATTTTTGTTCTTTTTTCTTTAGATCTATCACCTGACGTCCAACATATTATCATATTTATATGTGTTCTATCCAGCATATCTATAATAGGGATAGCCTATGGGTAAATTCCACATTTAAAAAAGATACATATTAATATCTTGTTTTCAATATCGTTCCACATTAATATTATTATAATGTATGTTTTTTTTTTTTTCACTAGTCTCTGGAGAAAATTTGAAACTACAATAAATATAAGTGAACTAGCTGATAATGAGTTGGAACTACCACCACCTCCTTATGATGAGGTGGTACCACCACCACCTCCTTATGATGAGGTGGTACCACCACCACCTTCTTATGATGAGGCCATACGCATGCAACCACCTCGTTATAACGATATATTCCCATTTATAGATGTAAGTACTTGTCTATAATATTATTTGCAGTACTTTATACTTTTATTAACCTAACCTCTATCTCAAAAACATTAATTTTTTTTGCTCGTAAAAACTGTATAATCGTGTCAATCAACAGGAGCGTCAAAACAACATGGAACAAATGGACAACATGGAATTGGATCAAATTAATACGGAAAACTCCCCGGCCGAATAGTTGACGCCACCACCCCCACGTAATATTTAATTTATCATAAAAAAAAAATGTCTATGAACATTGTAAGCGAATTAAATATGTGATAATCATTATCAGAGATATTCATCTCTAGTCATGAATCAACTAGAGATGAATATCTCTGATAATGATTATCACATATTTAATTCGCTTACAATGTTCATAGACATTTTTTTTTTATGATAAATTAAAAATTAAACATACCAGTTCATTTTCTTTTTTTTTTTATATTTTCTAGGCTTAACATTTATTTTCTTACTTTTACTAGCTTAAATTAGGTTAGTTATTTTACATTATTTTAGATTCTGAGTGAAACGATGAATGTATTGATTTTACAATGATGTGTGTTTATTTATTTTTTTATATTTATTTTTTTCATTTTTTTTTTGTGATCTTGAAAAGTTATTGAAAATTAATTAATTATTTTGGATTTTATTTATACTAATATAAAAATGTGACGAATAGTTATTTGTATAAGTATTGTTTGATTATAATTTGTATTCTTCTGATGAATTAGGTATATCTATATATTTTATATCAAGTAATTATGTTATTTTGTTAATTTCGTTTAAGGTTTAATTATTAGAATCTCGTAATAAATATTTGTATAATAATTCATGTATAATATATAATTATAATATTTTTTTTTTAATTTAATAATGCAAGTATGAATTGTTATACAATTATATATTCGTACTAGGTATACATCTTTACTTGGTGATTAAATTATAGTTAATTAAATTATTCAAAAAAAAAATTTGTTGATGTTAATGTGTGAATGATATATTATAATTTATTAAATGATTAAATTTTTCGTTTTACTGGAAAAGGGGAAATTTTGGTTTGTTTCCTTATTATAATAACTAATAATACTTAATGTAAACTGTAGATTGTATTATATGTAAAAATTACATATATATATTTTTATATTGGATTTTAGGTTAAGTTATTAAATTAATTAATTTTGTTTTACCTAAAAAAAATTAGATCTTAGTTTTCTTTTTTTTTTTTTTTTTTAAATAAATAATTATATTTATTTACTATAAAAATTCAATTGTATAAATTATTATTAATATAATATAATATATTATGAATAAGATGTTACTTTAATTTAATAGAATAATTTTATGAATATACCTAATATATACTTTTTTTGTTATATTACCTATATTATTATGTTTTATTATTAAATAAGTAAATTTTTGTAAGCTTATAAACCTTTTAATTTTAGTCATTATTGTTTTTCTAAGTTTTATTTTTAATATTTTTTTTGTATTGATAATTTTTTTAACATAAAATATATATTTTTAAATTTAATAATAAAATATTAAAATCTTATATATCTAATATAATTTTGTAAAATGTATTTGATCAATTCTCAGTTTATTTATCTGAATAAACTGAACTTTTGTTGGGCGCCACTTTGTAATAACTTAAAAATTACGATATAAAATAACATACGACGCCGATGTCGATAAATATATTAGAATCGTAAAACTAAGCAATTACCTTCCTCCAGGTGCTCGTAGGGCTCTCGAGATCGTGTTTTCGAGAATTAGATCAAATACACCATTCACCACAATTGTATATAAAACATGCACAGATAATATAATAAATGCAATTAATACAAAATATTATATTAATTGCCTTACCTGATCCGCAGTCGTTTGTGAATTATCTTGTAAGGGTTTTAATAGACACAGAGTAACATTTTTTAAATTATAAATCGAAATAATAAACGCACTGATTATTGCTCACATAAGGAGTCCAGAGTATCGCTCGTTGAAATCGGTTTTTTTAGACTTTTTGGGAGGTTGTTACTCAGTGAATGGTGCTCATGCACTGGTTTAAGGGATGACGCGAAGATGCTGATCAGAGAGTGGTAGGCGGCTTTATCAAAAGGTTATCGTGAGCTTGGGAACTAGATTATTCTTTGGCGGCAGATACCCTTTTTTTTCTTTCCTTTTCTCTGGCGGCATCATATAATAAAGTCACACACCCTGCGTTTTACCGTTATGAGTGCGTGCCGATATCTTAGTTGTCGTTAATAATGGTTTTATTTGATGTGACCGATTTCTACAAACGACAGTCTGGCCGTTATTTATTAGGTATTCTGTAAGATTTTAGTTTATTATAATGGTGTATGAGCATATCATTACAAACCACAGTCGAGGTCTGATCAACCAAGGCGACTCCGGAATCAACGAACAACAAATTGAAGACAGGCCAGCAGACAGAAGAAAAATGAATACAGCAGTGGCAGCATTGTTATTGTGAGTAAATTAATTAAGTTGAAGATAGATAGATAGAAATAAATTTGTAGCTTGAAGTGCACGTCTCACGTTGATTTTATTAAATCAGCGTTTATTTTATATCTTGGTGGAGGTGTAAAATATTAGAGAAAAAATATTCGAATAAAAAAAAAAAAAAAAAAAAAATAGGAATAGTATTATATACTATACTAACCTAGATAATAAGCAAAATATATACTGTAATATTGTGGATTATAATCTGTATTTTGCAGTGGCGGCTCGTGGTGTTCAAAGTAGGTGCTGTGCAATTATTGCAAAAGTTTGTTTTAAAAAAAATTAATCTGATTTAAGTATAAATGTAATAAGTTAAATATTTATTAGCTTTAATAATAATAATAATAATAATAATTAGTATATTTTATATTTTGTTTATCACGTGCGACCGCCTGACGAGTGTGCAGCTATAGCTGCACACCAAAGTCACATATAATTGCCGATTCCCCCACTCGACAACCAAACGTATTTTACACGGACAGACGGTGTTCAGACTGAACTGCACACCAGTTGATGAGTATTAATTGTTGCATAACTCGATTACATTTTAGGAGTATAATAATAAATATAGTCGTTTGTTTGTTTTTAAAATTTAATTTTTTTACATAATAAATACAGTTTAACAGAATATATTTATTAAAATTTATTCATTATTAGGTATACATTTTTATTATACATTTTCACTATTATATCTAATTAATCTATGTGGTGTGCGCACACCTGCACACCTAGGCACGAGCCGCCACTGGTATTTTGTCAATAATATTTAATAAATATAACCAGAAAAATATGGTGGAATGTACCATATAATTACAATAATGTAACTAAATATTTGTAACAACATATTATGTAAACATGTAATAATTGAATGTAATGTAATAATTGATGTATGTAAAATTTGTAACCATAGGAAAGTGCTTGAACTAATGGAAGGATAATTGAGTTAATTTTTCTCGTTTTAGACGATAAAAATCAACTTTTAAAGGGGGAGATGTAGTAAGCAAGTTACTACGTGACAATAAATCATAAATCACGAGTGTATAGTCATTATAATATATAATAGGTCGGCACAACCAGATATTAAGGACAATAGGGTTCAACAATAGGCGGTTGTCATATTTGACAGGAATACTGTTCACATACAATGAAATTCAATTATTAAAGAGTAAAATGATTAATCATAAACTAGTAATACATTCAATCGTAAATGCGTGGGCTAGAATGATGACCACACAAATCACATCCGTGAGAACGAAGATACCGTATCTGTAGGCGAGGGGCACGGGGAACTTCATATATAAGGGAGCCCGAATAGGCCTGTTTTCAGACGTGTACTACCACCCATTAGTGCAAGCACCTTCACGCCACTCTGTACAACAATACTTGAACTTAGAAAAATTATTGAAGTGTAATAATAAAATTCACAATTATACAACAACTGTTATATCTTTTATTCATCAACCACGACTATATCATTTGAAGAAGTGTCTGCGATCTGCAACGTTTACGTACTGGTAGCCACTTGTCTACTATTATTACTACAATAGTAGGTACCAATAGTACCCAGAACGTTACAATATATTGAATTTAAATGGTTGTTTATAGAAATAAAATATAAAAAACATGGAATCATGTATCACTTATTATTTTAATTTGGATTCGACTCACTAGTGACACATGGTGGCTATAGAGATGAGTATAGAAACTTATTTCCTACTCCTCTTGCCACTAGTGAGTCAAATCCAAATTTAAATAATAAGCAATACATGCAGGTTGCATTGACATTGCGTATCCATGTGATATTTAATCTATAGTCTAGGTAAACGTATGACATCGTCAGTAGTATGAAGGCTCTGTATAACACATTATAATTAAAATCGAACTGGTTGATACCTGTCATGTCACGTGAATTTAGGGCTAGGATTTTGAAGCATTTGCATTTTGTTTCATAGTACTCCAGGACATAGCTAATCAAAAACAAAATTCGATTCATTCATCACAGAGTTCAAATATGCAATTTTGTTTTTGCTTTTTTTGCTTTTTCTTGTGATATTCGTAAATAAATGCTTTTTTTGGTACTTTTTTGTCAGTTTATTAGCTTTTTAATTGGTTTTTGTTAATTATACGCATATTTTTTAACATTTACGTACATATTTATCTAAATTATTATTTTTTCATTTATTTTAATTGTATAATTATATATATTTTGTGAATTCGTAGTGAAATATTATCGCCTTATCGGAAAAATTGTTTTCAAAATATTACAAAATATCAAAGAAATTTAAAATATCTTATAGTCTTTTTTAATATTTATATAATAAACAGGTACCTAAAATATAATAAAACAGTTTTTAATTTTTTTTTTTTCAATATTTATAAATTGTACTTAGTTGTTAAAAATATTTTTCAGCTAAACTTAAAAATATTTAAGTTTTTTATAGTTGCATTTTCCTGGTTAAATGCTTTTTTTTGTAGCATTATTGGCAATTTTTTAATTCCTTTATTGTAGGTTTTTAGTGCTTCATTTTCCTAGCCCTACACGTGATCATTGGTCTTCTTTATTTCTTAGTACAGATTTGTATGTATTTTTTCTCCTGATACTGCAGTAACAGCAGTAAAGCTACATATTCATCAAATCTTTCCCTATAACAGATTTTAAAAAACTTAATATGAAGCTTGCGAACAATAAAAATTAAAAACTTTATTCAAAATATATTTTTAATACGGACCTATTATTATATTAGACTTATAGTTTATAGTATTAGAATACAATTTCTTAGTAAATATGATCAACAATTCGTACACCCAGTTTTGTCTTTCTTACTAGACAAAATATATTTTATAAGAATAAAATATATATTTCGGAAAACATATTTAGTATACCTATAATAATATGTTACATTTGAAAACTGAAAAATGAATTATTTAAATTTGAATACAATTTTTTAATTTTAAAAAAATTCGGTTTTGTTTTTAATTTTCAGAAAATTTTTTCGGAAATGTATTATTTTAATATTCTCCAATTTTTCCACTTTTTCCGAGGCTCTGGGGAAAAACGGTTTTTGATTCCTATGTACACCTATAAAATATCTCTTAGGCCGGGAGGTACATTAATTGAATATTAGGTATCGTGAGGTTACCATATGACACATATATCTTCATTATAGTAGTTACCCTTTAATCTTTATTAACAATGTCAGTTTTCATCTACATTACACAATATAAATAGAATTAAATAGTAATTGCTTCAATTAAAACGATGCCATACCTATAAATTTGGTTGAATGTTGAATGCAAAACATATAATTTCCTATGAAAACCAATTTTATGCAAACAACGACGCGAATTCTTAAGCCGGATTCACAGCTACGTCGTGTGTTGAAACTTGGTTATTACATGATACCAAAAAAGTAATGCCCAATCACAATACGATTTGATCTACACGACACGACACGAGTACACGACACACGGCGAAGCTTTGAATCGGTGAAACTTTATACACAAACCCGATTTCATTTAACGTGGTTGACTGGTGATATGTCACATATTATTGATGTAATTCGATAATTTGTTATCAAATTACTATTTTGTGCTTCCGGAAAGTACAAAATGTCTACTCTGAAAATTAAAAACGAATAATAGTTCTGATGGGCTTATATTATTTTTCATCGCAGAATTTATTATAGATATCGCTAGCAAATAATACCTCTGCCCAAACTGCTAATGGCTTCTAACTCAACTTTACTCGACTAAAAACATATTGTAAACCAAATTAAATTAATAAGTCTAAAATTTGATTGTATATAAAAACAAACTAACCCGAACGATATTTGATGGTTTTATTGTCCATACATTACATATATATTTCTTATAATAAACATACGTATGCTTTATGTCAATAATCACTCACCGTAAATGAACACCAATCAACAACTTATCTATAATTGCCTCTAAAAAAAAAAATATATATACCTATTTCACGGGAAAATATTTAAAATTACCATAGTTATCGTAGATCACTGATCGTTGTTTATCGTTGTTTTTAAACTTTTGTGCTGTTTGTACATAAGCGTATGGTTTAACTCTAAAGTATAAAAATCACCAAGTTTGTCGTTTTTAGTTTATTCTACCAACGGTGGATTAATATAATCAATTAATACAAAATCCTGACTTAAACTAACCATACTAAAATCCGCTAATTAAAAAAAAAAACAAAAGTTAAGATTTTTTAAATTATCCTATATTTTCTTCACGGAGGTCTAATCTACCCACAAACATTCATATATATATATATATATATATATTTCTTGACAAAAAAAAATAATACAAATAAACAAAAAAAGCAAAATTAACTAATAGCAACCAATATATAATACACTGATATTATTTCAATCTGAAACAATAAAATATATTTCTTTTTATTTCTTTTTTTATTTTTAGTTTATTTCTTTACTGGACGCATGGCGAAACTCATGTATTTTGGCATCCAGGTTTCCTACTTTACCGATAGATTTTCCTACTATGACCCTACATCAGTCAACAACACTGTCACGAGTAAAAACCGTTTGACACAACACAATATTATATAACAATATAATATATAGTACCTACCTAATCCGTATACCCCTATCGTGTATATGTATTTCGTTTGTGAAGTATTTTTTTTGGTAGTGAACATTGTACTTTCCACGTTACACATCCGTTGCATTAACCATTTCTTAATATTTACGACTACTAACAAAATGATACGGCGTCGTTAATGTGCTATTAAAGCCATAGTAGATAAATAGATGAGTCACTTGAATGGAATTGTCTACTGCTGCAGAGGTGCCCTCTAATAACTAAACAAACAATAAAATCATAAAATAATGTCAATACAAAATGTTACCCTTTAATCTTTATTAACAATGTCAGTTTTCATCTACATTACACAATATAAATAGAATTAAATAGTAATTGCTTAAATTAAAACGATGCCATAAATATAAATTTGGTTGAATGTTGTATGCAAAACATATAATATTTAGACTGTTTAGTTAAAACAAGAATATATAGGTATGGTAGTTGGTACATTTAAGTATCGACTTAGCATAAGTGCGCATAGCAGAGTCAAGATAGTGACTAAAATTATTATTTAAATACTGATAAGTGAAGACTATTAATTAAATATTATATATTAACAACTATACTACTTTGGTTGGTAAAATTTCGAATCTCTCTGACTATTTTTTTTGTCATATCAATTTATGATGATTTATGGACCCCGAAATTAAATAGTCCGAAACATCTTTGTACGGCTCTGACTACAAATGTTACAATAACCATATTATGGGCATATTAATAATATTTAAATATGAATACTTATAAAAATAAGTGAATTTAGTCGTTACACTATAATGATTGAACTAAATACCCCAAGATGGATACCCCCTCCCCCTTTGGATATTAAACCTAACCTTTATTTAAAAAAAAAATAATTGGCCATGTGTTTAATGTGTATAATAATTACGGTACCACATGTCCACCCACAAAAAATGTCAAGAACTGTACAAGGCCATGGCAAGTCCAAGATTAAATATTTGAATGATTCACACTAATTAATAACCAAATAATTATGCAATATTCAAACCTGCACTATGATCCTACATCAGTCAACAACACTGTCACAAGTAAAAAACCGTTTGACACAACAAAATATTACCATTGATTATATAATGTGTATTATATAATCAATGATATACCAAAATTACCAGAAACCAGAAACCAACCCGAGCTCTGCAATAGCCGACTAAAAAACAAGTGTTCGCTAAAAATACGTATTTATCGGTGTACAATTCCTTTTTTTATTGATTATAAATCGTTATTTTAACAAACATTTATTAAACTATCAAAACTATTGTTGAATTTATACATGCCTTACCTAAAATAATTAATGAAATGTTTTTCGTTAATTTAATAAAAAATAATAAAATTAACAAACAGGTTTTTTCAAATTGAATAAGATTTGTACGAATCAATGCAGATATTGTTACACTAATACATTTATTTTTCTCAAAAATTAATCACAAATCTTTGTTAATTTTACTGCTTCTATTTCGTTCTGTGCACAATAATCCATAAATGTATCCATTCGAAAAGGTAAAAGGACGTTTCGCCAACATCCATTATTAAGATAGGACATTTGGCACTCGGTATTAATCAATATATTTAAATGACTTTTTTAAAATTTAAATTTAAATTATTCTTAAAAAACGTACATCTTCAATATAATATTTATGTATGAATTGTCACAAAATTTAAATTTGATTTGACAAATCAAAAAACATTCTAAGAACAACTACTTCACAAATAGTCTGGTGTGTCACCTACCAACAACTTGTAATAAAATTGCTAATTTTGATTTTTTTTATTCGATTCCTGCTCTAAGCTAAAATCTTGTATTTATAATTTAATATTTATGTTTAATTTGTTCTCAGTTATTTCAACTATTGTCTTCATGTGTTAAATTAACGATACTTTTAGTCTTTCAATACTGCACCCTTGGGGTTTTAGTGTTTTGCATATATGAATTTATTTATTTAATAAATATTATACATATTATTATTGAAACTAATAACTTTTTTCAAAATATTATTTTTGGGAATTTGCTAAAATGGGAAATTACCAATTTTGTTTGAGTTGTTTGGTGACAAAGGTGACCACGACGACAACGACGACAATATTAACTCCCGGATACCAAATGTCCTATCTTAATAATAGACGGGGACGAAACAGCGTTGGCGATTCATTGGAAACACATCCGGTCTCAAATAAGAGACCCAACCAGTGTATGGACATGTTTTGTATGGTCAAGATTAATATTGTCTGTACATAAATAGTGTAAACGCGTATTATAAAACTTCTCATATCATAATATCTACGGAGGTTATTGGAATTTGGAAACGATAAAAACATTCCTAAGGGCTACAACTATTGTATATATATGGCATATATACATAGGCCGTTGTCGATAACAATATAATATATAGTACCTACCTAATCCCATACCATACCTATATTGTGTATATGTATTTCGTTTGTGCCGTATTTTTTTGGTAGTGAACATTGTACTTTCCACGTTACACATCCGTTGCATTAACCATTTCTTAATATTTACGACTACTAACAAAAATGATACGGCGTCGTAAATGTGCTATTAAAGCCATAGTAGATGAATAGATGAGTCACTTGAATGGAATTGTCTACTGCTGCAGAGGTGCCCTCTAATAACTAAACAAACAATAAAATCATAAAATAATGTCAATACAAAATGTTGTTTAATTTACATTTCAAAATGTATACGGTAGATAATAAGTATAAGTTGTACATTTATATTTTATAATATTACTAGCGGATCCCGTGCACATAGTTTCTCATATATAAATGCGTGATTTTAAAAAATAGTTATCATACGTTTATTAGGTTGTAGTTCCAGAAATCAAAGAAATATATTCAATATATTATAATTTAATTTCATATAATAGAAGTTGTAGTAACATAAATGTATTGACCAGTCTTAAGGACCAGTATGGGGATAAATAATTATACGATTTATATAATATCATATTATTATAATACATATCGGTGGCAGAGTGAATAGCTATTTTATGAGGAAGCCTCCTTATGCAAAAAGTGAATTGGTATACCAATCACCAATGACTCCAGTCTCCAAGACTTTAGATTTAGACGGCTAGACTAGCTTATAATTTTAATTATACTTGCATAGTCACATATGACCCGAGTTTAAAATAGCGTTAAAAGATAGTGTAAAATGTGAAAAATGGTTGCTGTTACTTATAGGTATTTAAGGTATAGTTGCTTCATAGGAAAAATATGTCCACGCCGCCCCCTAATACATTAATACATTAAAGTATTAAGGAATAAGGAGTAATATTTTATACCTAATTTCTTTTGAAAATTCGGTTGATTAATATTATTTATACTAATTGTGATAGTATGGGCTATAATAAAGTTTATAAGTTTAATGGCGGCTATGGCGCAATAAATGTCGAATGAATGTAGCTATATTAATGAGATACGGATAATAAATATGAGTTCATCATATATTATGATAATGCGTAAAACTTATCGTTATATGGATGTCGATTGATATACATAATTTTTTTTTAATTATCTCTAAGCTTATAAAAAATATATAATGGGTACATCTTTATTCATTATAAATGCAAAATATTTCGTTATATCTACGATTCTATTGAAAATAATATTTTTGTCGTCGATAACAGTACCGAGTACCTCGATTCTCTGTAGGTCAATACTTAGTAAGCCCTACGTTCCTACAATATATGTAGTGAAAATCAATATTATATGTAATCTAACTCGATAGCGGTTTTAATGGTAGAAGGTGTGATTATTATATTTGTGGTTTTAATGGTATTATTGTTTTGTGTATAAACTATGTATGATCATATAAATTGTCTAATATTTCTCATACTATTAATTAAACCCGCATTCCGGATAGGTATTTAAAATTATTATACATTTCGGTACCTAAATTATCTGGAACCAGCACCAAAATTATTAGGAACCGATACCTTTATTTTGTTTTATCAAAAACCAGAACCGAACGGGAACATTTATTTTATTTTTGGAGAATCAGTATTCGAACCGATACCACTAAATTCAAAAGGTTCCAGTCCGGTAAATCCGGTAACGAAGCCGTTCAAGGCAAAATGAAACAACGAACCACACCAAACTAAACGGCCGACCGGGCTGCTGCATAAAAATCATGAAGAATAAAGATTTAACTTTTATTCTTCGTGATAGAAATATAGGATTTCCAACCGATGATCGGAATGCGGCCACGTCACGACAATTAGTTTACGATTGTCAAGCCTCCACCTCTCAATATAATAATATATCATTATTTCATATTAATATTTTAATACGTTCATCTATAGGTGTGTGTCCTGTGTACAACAGCTGTCAACGGCACAATGGAGTTTTGATATTTATCACTCGTTTGCAGTGTTGGGCATTCGGTAGCTACATTTAGTAGGATAAATATATTTAGGTAAATTATATAAATACAATCATCGTATATTTATATTATCTAGATATATTATACAAAATTGGTAGGTATCTAACTTCCAACCTGGGATAGAAATTATAACCATCCATATAATGTTGCATGACAATATAATTTATACAATATTTATTAATAATTATTAGTAATTTAAACTAAATTTTTTGAGAAAAAGACGAAAAAAAAATATCTCATTTCTATCTAGATAGGTAATATAATATAATTTTTTTTTATTATCTATCTAAATATAGAAGTGTTTTAAGCTCAGATAGGTTTACAGTGTTTATGAATCAATTAAAAATATAAAGCAAATAAAAAACAATATTCTAATCATTTTTAAAATTGAAAAAAAGATCAATTATAATAATATTATACAAACGACACGCCGTGGCATTTGCGTTTACAATTTTCGGCTATGCAATATAATATAAATATATTTATATATTGATAATACTGTAATAGCTTATAAATTCAAACAGACGATGACGACGATATGATATTATATATATTGTTGTATATTATCTTGGGTTAGAATCACTACACATTCATACTATATGACGCACCATGATATTATTTTCGGTCGAAAGTGTATATGTATACCTACCTTAATATTATATATTTTATGTAACATAAAAACTAAAATATATAGGTAACACACTATAATATTATACCTATACGGTGTAGGACCGGCAACCGTTGTTGTAGTACCCTGGTTAGAGGCTACTTTAGTAGACAGTGGCACAATGCACGTGCACAGTAGAATTGTTCGAAACTCTCGTCATTCGCTTAGTGTTATTTTGACCTTTACCCTGCAAACGACAAGTAAATTAAATCGATCTAAGAATTAATGTAGTGTGTTTGTATAATAATATTATAATGTATACTATATTCTCCTATTACCTGTGTACGATATTATATAGATTATAGATATACGAATTGGTGCCCGACAATATATTGGAGACCTAGGTGCAACTATTGTTAAAATACTGGGGGGCTCCAGCCAGTGGCAGCTCGTGGGTTTTTAATGAAGTAGTGCACATCCAAAAAAAATATACCGTAGGTATATTATAATCGTCTCCAGTGCACTGACAATAGTTATTTTCCTTTAGCCTAAACATTTATCGTGTATCTTAACATGCTGCTGTCAACTGGCCACTTATTTATGGAATTTAATACGACCGTCGCAAACAAAAGTGAAGGAAAATGATTCCTTCTTTAGGAATACTAAGCACATTATTAAGCACATTATTTAAGGATTTAAAATTTAAAAAAAGACTCCGCGTAAGTATTTAATTCTGTCACCAAAAAATCTAAACACTACATTGGCACAGTTTATTTTTATAGTAATTTTAAGTTCAAATTTGGACGAAATTACATATTAAAAAACCTAAAATAACTATTTTAGTTATTTTGTTGTGGTTGTATAATATTATTCGTGGGAACTTGAAACTTCTAAAGTAAACTATTATATATCTATGATAGTATCAGGGTTTGTTGTTGATGTATAACGCGTTATAAGTAAATAATGGATATTGTGATATGATTAATTTGAAATTTACTATAGGTAGGTACCTGTTATAGGTCAATTTTTTTTAATACCTTAGATAAGTATATAATATGTCTTTTACCAAAACTGGCATACTGTCTCCGCTCAGAATAGTTTTTCTTATACAATGGTAATATATCATTGAATTCAAATTTAATACCATCTATTATACTGCGACCCACTTGTAACCTACTGAACAGCAGGGTACCTTTTTATTTATTGTATAATGTAAGTTGACTGTACTATTGGGCGACCGGCCGTTAAATATATAAAATAAAAAAAAATCGATAGATCGTCTATTCTATTGATGGACAGTATTATTTAAGATATAATAATATGACAGTGGACAGAGCATACTAATCAAGCCGTGGAATCGTGTTATTTCGATTTTCGACCCAAATTATATAAAATAATGTTATATTATATTTAGCATATTCGAGTGACTGCTCGCTGATCTGCGGCCGTGTTTCGAAATATCATTGCAATATTCACATTTTGTTATACCTATAAATATCTTCACAATTACATCGTATTGTCTTATATTTTATTATACATGTCCGACGTTTCTCGCCGCGATTTCCCGATTCCGACATACAACGCTGCGGCGGCCATGCAGATGTTTCTTTCCTCATGTGTATAGGTGTGTGAACTTTACTGTGGTGGCTCGGTGGGCGGAAAGGTCGGAGGACAGTGTCCGTCCGGTAGAATTGCAGTTTCTCCCGTGCTCCGATAGTTGCGCCTTTGTCCATCGACCGGTGGTGGGAACCAACTACACGAACGCCGCCGCCGTCGTCGCTGCTTATAAAAGAGCACGCACACAGCTCAGCACTATTCATTGCTTGCTAACCGCGTTTTCAGTTTGACTTTTGCGTTGTTGTGGTCATTTTCTCGCTCCGTGACTAACTTTCCTTCCGTGCTCGCCGTTGCGTTCGATTTAATTTTGTGCATTCCGTTTCTACTAATAATTACGTTATTTTCTTGGCGTAACCGCAATACGATGGCGTTTACGGTGAGATTATACATGTTGCTGGCCATCGCAGTCCCCATATTGGCACTCCCCGTATTTGGAACCGTTAGGCTCCCCATATTGGCAACAACCGATGACCTCCCCGAAGAATATCCTCCAGATGAACCTCAAAGAGAAGACACCGGTACAATGCGTAAGAAATTATATAACCTATTCAGTAAATAGTAATTAGTAATTAAGTTCACAAAAAATATACAGATTATATTTTTTAAGTAGGTACATTCTTATTTGTTGTTAATACTTTAATTATATTATTTTACCATTATCATTGTTATTGTTGTTTTATTATTTTATAACATTAATTTTATCCTAAATTTAATAAATGTATATATATTTAACTAGCTGATCCCGTGCACTTCGTTTCCCGATAAATGTACCAACTCTATATGACTCAAACTTTGTTCAATTCGTTATTTAATATTCGGTGTATGGTGTTCAACATTTCTCTTAACTTTTCTATTGTCTGGAATAAAAATTCTGATTCCCAGCAGTATATTATCAGGTAGGCAATTTACCTAAGGTAGATTGGTGTATAGTAAATGATCATTGGTGTGAATGACTTCCCTGTACAATAGATAAGCGTTGCGCACTCGCAATGCAAATGTCACATTATGCCTATCAACAAATTTATTTCATGGCGAAATGTTGTAAATCATAGACCTAAAATAATTCCAACATACCGACTTGAGTTTTACACCGATAATAATTTTTGAGACAAATTTTGTTTTGCTGTTCAATCCACTTTGGATCCTTCGAGCCACATTTTTAGTTTATTATTCTTGAAAAGAAAAAATCTCACTTGAAATTTAGAAAAAAAACTTGTATTCTTAAAATATTTAATATACATAAATAGTTTTGAATTATTTTTTTTATTATTCTGATTCGAATGATTCAAAAGAGACTTCATAATAAATTCAAATATGTTTTCAAAATTATTATATAAGTAAAACTCAAGTTAGTACATTGGAACGCTTACAGGTCTATTTTACTCTAAAAAGCGATAGTGTGGAAACCTTACACAGACATTTGTTGTTTCCGTCTTACAAATGCGTAACATAACAAATTGTACCCTCACCAGAACACGTGTAGCTCTGTTATTTTCAATATTAGACTGAATCTACCTCTTATAAAATGTAAAGGTAAGACAATTATAGGGTTTTATCAAGAGCATCTCATCGGCTTTTAATTATATTTTAATTTTAAAAAGTGTTATGAATATTTTAAAATTGTAAATGATTTGTTCCTTTTAAAATACTCATAACTCGCTGAAAACTAAAATAAATAAAAAATACCACTAGATTACCTAGATAAAAATCTTACTATTAAATTTTATGAGAGGTCAATTCGCTCTAATTTTTAAACTAACAGAGCTAAACGTGTTCTGCTGGTCGCAGTGGCGACGGTGGTTTGGGTTAGATGCGTCAGGCGCGGGCAACGGGTAGGCTTTGATGGTTCCAGATAACAGCCGTATTCGACCCACCCGTGGCTCAGACTTTAAACTATAAAAATACCCTGCCTGCTTTTGGTTAGAAAAAAAATACAACACATTATCCTCAACATATAGACTCATTCCCTAATTCGCCTAACAAGTAGTCCGCACTCCGCGCCCAGACGAGCGGTTGTCCGTGCCCCTGCTTTAGCGTTTCAAAGACATAGCTCACCTCTGCTGCACATACAACCATCATCTATATGCGGTTCCATCTCCTAGCCTACCCAACGTGGTGCTAATGCAGCGTAGGTTATAGAGAACAAAACCATACATGTTGCCCTGCATTAAACGAAACCGCTTGGAAACACTCAGATATATGATAAACTGAAGCAGTTGACACATGAGGACCGACGTCCATAACAATATTATAACTTGTGGGGCTGTCTGCTTAGCTGAGCAGGGCAAATCGATCTAGGGAATCGAGTACTAGAAGTATATAGAAGTGAGGGGCACGCGGGCGGTCCGGGGTCCGGGACTTGCCTCAAACACTCGCGCAACGTATGCCTCTCGGCCGGTGCTGAGAACACTTGCATGACCTCGGTGGCTTAAGTATATAATGGGAACTTCCGGTTGTCAATACTGGGACAAAATACGAAATCTATGATATAATAGTTGTTATAGAGAAATTATATTGATATGTTCTTGTAAAAAAGCCGGTTTAATCGAGTTCTTGTGGTGAAAAGTAATGTGCATATCTACAGTATTGTGAGCGCGTTCACTATCCCTATCGGAAGTATCGATTGAAAATATATTCATGTGTAATTTTACCAGCACGACGAAGATTCTTCGCTAACATAATAAATATAATATCTACATTATTAACACCTAGGTAGAACCTATACTCGTCTATCCTATTTAATTGTAATATTGTATTTCTCATCTTCTCTCAGATAAGTTCATTAAAACGTACCGCCATGATGAATGTCCACCATTTGGACACATCGACAACAGCTTTAACGTAACGGTGTTGGGCACTACAGCGCCGAAAATAGGCGGATGTGCTTCTATGACACCAAGAAACCCGAGTTGGAGACCATCGTTTAACTTGTGGCTGGGCAGTTCTGAAACAGGCGGCGGAAAGTGTGGAGATAAAAGTAAGTACAACAAATCTTTATTATTACGGCAAGATGGTGATGGATGAGGGTTCTTCGCCGAGTCCTTTGTTTCAAGAAAGCACTATATATTAAATAGTATAATATATTATAATCGATATTTTTCATGTAAAATTAAAAACGTGCAAAATAAATAATAGATATAGATAAATAGATTGCCTACCTGATAATATTGTGCTGCGAATATCACGAGATAACGCTGGTCTAGATTTCTATACATTAAAATATAATATCATTTACGCATAAAAAGATATTGCTTATATATCATATTAAACCTAAAGGGAGTTAAAAAACAATCAGAATTGTTTTTCGGGTAACGGGAAAATTAAAGAGCCTCTTAACTGCCGTCAATTTTAGCTGAAAAGACCTAAAGTATTCACGAAATTAAAGTTAGTTAACAGTGTCCGATTTTGATTCTAAAAAAAAGTCTTAACTCACTAGAAAATTGTATATAGATCCTACAAAGCACTTTGTAAAAACTAAATTTTATATTATTGTAAACTATAATTGAAAACTTGAAAATATGAACGTTTTCGAATCATAAGTAGTATTAAAAACGGAAAAAGTTTCTTACGACCTACAGACATTTTTCTGCTGAATTCAAATATTTTTTCAGAATCAAAATCAGACAACGTTAACCAAGTTTCATTTTGTCAAAAAAATGTATCTTTTTGATTAGAAATTGCCTAAATATCGCCCCATAAAATATAACGACCGTAGCGAGGCCCCTTAAGATAAAATGTTAACAGTTTTACACTACTCTGCATACAGTTCAATTACTATCAATATAAAAAAAAAACGTAGCTTGATAGATAGACATGATTTGTGGAGCCACAAAATAGCCCCACAGTTTGCAAACAACCATCCACCAATTTTAAATAATAATCAAATCTTTTTTGGATGAAACAGATTACATTTATAAATTACAGATATACCTTTTAGGTTTACCTATAGCTAAACTATATCCTATATAGGTAACTCTAAAAAGTGTTAACATATGTTGGTGGTGGTTTTTGGCTATATACATATTTTAACAACACTTCTACCATTATTGTGAAATCCTGAAAAGATTTTAATGTAATTACTTACTATACCTACCTTACTATTATGTAATATGTATAGTAGTAGCATTTATTATAATAAATATTTATTGGGAAAGCAGATTAACAAAACGTGCTTTGGTGGAAACAATTTGTACCTTCTGATTCGGGATGTATAGATATACATCCCGATATTTTATATTGGTTATTTTACTTTTTAAAATAAATGAATTTTGTTATCTCTACTGTATACGCTTCTATAGCTAACTGTATACGTTGGTGAGTACAATTTCTACTAATATTAACAAATACATTCAAATACATTCAAATACAATTCACTTATAGCAAAATGTATGCGAAATGTCGGGAAAGTACATACGACTTCCCGAATTAAGTCCTGACTCCGCGTAGGGGGTACCCACCTAACCATCAGTAAGATAAGCGTCGACAGCGCTCCCAGTGTTAATCTTCCAAATAATCAATGGTTGTAGTATAATATAGTATAGTGTTTTATAGTAACTAAACACACATAACAAAAAAATAATCAGCCAATTCTGCCAAGCTATTTCGGAGCCAACCCGTGACACAAAATCTTGACTTGCTTTTATAGTATAGATAAATATTTTATTATGCACCTAGTACATTTCAAATTTTTTTTTTTTTTGCTTTAATATACAAACACTTAGCAAATGGGTAATGATATAACAATTGTTTAGTACCTACTTAGGATACCTAATGTAATATAAATATTATAACAGGTCTCATATTGAAGCAATTGATCGAACATTAAAAGATCTTAGGTGTAACAATAAGCCTAGGGTGGTATAACATTTGTTTTCGCTGGTGATTTCCGTCAAACCTTAACCCGTGACACAAAATCTGGACTTGCTTTTATAGTATGGATAATAAATCATCCCGGTATAATTTTATAAACATCCGAATGTAAAATGTATGACGTATTCGAATGTAAACGTGCACACAAAAAGAACGCTAAATATTACGTCGTAATGTGTCAACAAAAATACTGTTTCAATAAATATTAATTATTAAAAATAGGTAAACTATTATAATCATCATTTTCGTATAATTTTTTGTTCATGAACTAACAGATATGGACCACTACATATTTCAGTGTGAGGAAAGAACACCGTTTATCTCCAAGAACCTCACACTACATGGCTGGCGTTCATATTTATACTCCAAAACATGGACAGGAAAACCAGACTTCAGATGTGCTGTGAGTATACTATGTTTACGCATACATATTCTATCAAATATTATATTACATATGATATCCTAATCAACAACTTATCCATAATTGCATAATTATTGCATAATTCACTAATTATAATATACTACCTAGCTGATCCCGTGCACTACGTTGCCTGTTAAATGTACCAACTCTATTTGACTCAAACATTATTCAATTCGTTATTTAGTATATATAGTGTATGGTGTTCAAAATTTATCTTAACTTTTCTGTTGCTCATAATAAAAATTCTGATCCGCAGTTGTCTATTATCAGGTAGGTAAGATCAGCGGTATACCCGATGCTGTTTGTACATAAGCGTATGGTTTAACTCTAAAGTATCAAAAATACCAAGTTTGTCGTTTTTACTTAATTCTACCTACGGTGGATTAATATAATCAATTAATACAAAATCCTGACTTAAACTAACCATACTAAAATCCGTTAATTAAAAAAAAAAAACAAAATTTAAGATTATTTAAATTATCCTATATTTTCTTCATGGAGGTCTGATCTACCCACAAACATTCATATACATACATATATTTATTGACAAAAAAAATAATACAAATAAACAAAAAAGGCAAAATTAACTTGCAGCGACCAATATATAATACACTGTTATTATTTTAATCTGAGACAATAAAATATATTTCTTTTTATTTCTTTTTTTATTTTTAGTTTATATCTTTTCTGGACACATGGTGAAACTCATGTATTTTGGCATCCGGGTTTCCTACTTTTCCGATAGATTTTCCTAAAATTTTCTTTTATAGAAACCTTCTCCGTGATATACTCTTTTGTTTAAAAAAAAAAATCATAAGATTGATAAGTTATTCCAGAGTTTACCTTGTACAAAGATTTTCATTTCACATTTATATAGGTAGTTAGATATACATAGATATTTAACGTTATGGTCGATTAATCTATTTCTTTCTTTTTCTGTTCACCTTACTTCAGTTTTACAAAACGGTTAGTGAAGACCCACCAATGTTCAAGATGGTGATTAGTGGGTGGAACTCGTGCGATGGTCTATTGAAGAGAATGGAACAATCTGAGCAAGCAGTTCCCGAGGGGTCCCGATTGTCCGCCGATGGAACGATATCTCTTCTTTTTAGTAGAGACTCCCCAGTAGTGCCCATGTGGAATCCATCGAAGAGACTGGAACAATCCGAGGAAGCGGTTCCCGAGGGGTTCCGACGTATAACCGATGGATCGATAACTCTTATTATTGAAAACTCTCGACAAAGGCTCATTTCTGGACCGTCACGCGTAATTTGAATAAGATTTGTACGAATCAATGCAGATATTGTGACACTAATACATTTATTTTTATCAAAAATTAATCACAAATCTTTGTTAATTTTACTGCTTCTATTTCGTTCTGTGCACAATAATCCATAAATGTATCCATTCGAAAGGTAAAAGGACGTTTGGCCCCCGTCCATTATTAAGATAGGACATTTGGCCCTCGGTATTAATCAATATATTTAAATGACTTTTTTAAAATTTAAAATTAAATTATTCTTAAAAAACGTACATCTTCAATATAATATTTATATTAATATGTATAAAATTTAAATTGGATTTGACAAATCAAAAAACATTCTAAGAACAACTACTTCAAAATAGTCCGGTGTGTCACCTACCAACAACTTGTAATAAAATTGCTAATTTTGATTTTTTTATATTCGATTCCTACTCTAAGCTAAAAACTTGTATTTATAATTTAATATTGATGTTTAATTTGTTCTCAGTTATTTCAACTATTGTCTTCATGTGTTAAATTAACGATGCTTTTAGTCTTTCAATACTGCACGTTTGGGGTTTTAGTGTTTTACATATATTAATTTATTTGTTTAATAAATATTATACATATTATTATTGAAACTAATAACTTTTTTCAAAATATTATTTTTGGGAATTTGCTGAAATGTGAAATTACCAATTTTGTTTGAGTTGTTCGGTGACAAAGGTGACCACGACGACAACGACGACAATATTAACTCCCGGATACCAAATATCCTATCTTAATAATAGACGGGGACGAAACAGCGGGGGCGATTCATTGGAAACATATCCGGTCTCAAATAAGAGATCCGAGCAGTGTATGGACATGTTACAAGGTCAACCATACAAGGTCAAGATTAATATTGTCTGTACATAATATAGTGTAAGTAAACAAGTTACTACGTAACAATAAAACCAAATTCCACAGGTGCATAATTATTATAATAGACGGTAGACTGGCATAGTCGGGCATTAAGAATGGAAATGGGTCCTTCAAACCTAAGGAGACAGGCTCACTGAATAAATCAGGATAATAGGGTAAAAATAGGCGGTTGTCATAATTGACAGAAATACTGGACGCATCAGTGATACATTTGTAGTAAGCCAGTTACTTATTATTATAATATACGATGGATCGGCATAACCAGATATTAAGGAAATTAGGATTCAGAAATAGGCGGTTGTAACATTTTACAGGGAAAGCACTGAGTGCACACGGCGAAGTTCAAACGAAAAGAGTAAAATGATTATTTGTATAATCTAGTAATGTAGTAATTTAATAAATTAGTAATCATATTTTGGTAATGCGTTCAGTCGTAAATGCGTAGGCTGGAATAATGATCACACAAATCACATCTGTGAGAACCGAGATATCGTATATTATGTAGGCAAGGGGTACGAGGAACCTTATATATAAGGGAGCCCGAATCGGCCTGTATTCAAATGTCTACTACCACCCATTAGTGCAAGCACCTTCACGCCACTCTGTGTGACAATATTTGAACTGCAAAAAAATAGCGTTCCAAAGGTGAGGTGGCCTGAACAACATCACGCCACCAAAATAGGCCACTGAGGCTGCCGCCTCATTGGTTAATACTGATCGACTACGCATCACGCCATTCCTTTGACGTCAATCATCCTTTCCTAAATCCCGGGCATGTCTCATATAAATAGGTGCCCTGTTTCACAGACTTTTCAGACATAGAAGTAGTTACCAGTGCTTTACAATACTTGTGTGGGTCGCGGACTAGAAACAGCCACATCAAGTACAAATTAAATTACAACTATTCTCCGGTAGAATTATTATTCTGTCTACAAATTTTAACTAACTTAAAATCAATTATATTATTAGTTTCGTGTTAATAAACATTATATCTATAATTAACTACATTTTGTGTTAAACTATTTATTTTGCCTTCACTTCGACCACCATCCTCCGATTCATTGCGACGACGTGTACGTGCATTCGTCGTTAAAGAAGTGTGCAGTAACCAATCAAGTGAGAGCGACGGGTTACTACACCAGAGACTGGAACCAAACCTAAAAGAAGCAGTTCTGGAACCGGAATTTATAAAATATTAAGAACCAGAACCAGAACCGAAATCTTTATTGTAATAAATAAAATACCGGAACCGTACAGGAATTTTAAAATTAAATAGGTTCTTTTAGGTTCAAAAATAAAATAATTTTATCTATCATAATTTAATGGTATTATTGTTTTGTGTATAAACTATGTATAATCATATAAATTGTCTAATATTTCTCATACTATTAATTAAACCCGCATTCCGGATAGGTATTTAAAATTATTATACATTTCGGTACCTAAATGAACTGGAACCGGCACCGAAATTATTAGGAACCGATACCTTTATTTTGTTTTACCAAAAACCAGAACCATCGGGAACATTTATTTTATTTTTGGAGAATCAGTATTTGAACCGATACCACTAAATTCAAAAGGTTCCAGACCGGTAAATCCGGTAACGAAGCCGTTCAAGGCAGAATGAAACAACGAACCACACCAAACTAGACGGCCGACCGGGCGGCTACATAAAAATCATGAAGAATAAAGATTTAACTTTTATTCTTCGTGAATGAAATATAGGATTTCCAACCGATGATCGGAATGTGGCGGCCACGTCACGACAATTGTAGGGGTTTACGATTGAGAATATAATAATATATCATTATTTCATATTAATATTTTAATACGTTCATCTATAGGTGTGTGTCCTGTGTACAACAGCTGCCAACGGCACAATGGAGTTTTGATATTTTTCACTCGTTCGCAGTATTGTGCAATAGCCAATAGAAAGTAGGTAGCTAATAGGTAGCTACATTTAGTAGGTTAAATATATTAAGGTACCTTATCTAAATACAATCATCGTATATTTATATTATCTAGATAAATTATACAAAACTGGTAGGTATCCAACTTCCAACCTGAGATAGAAATTATAACCATCCATATAATGTTGCATGACCATATCATGTATATAATATTTATTAATAATTATTAGTAATTTAAACTGAATTTTTTGAGAAAAAGACGAAAAAAAAATATCTCATTTCTATCTAAATAGGTAATATAATATCATTTTTTTTTATTATCTATCTAAATATAGAAGTGTTTTAAGCTCAGATAGGTTTACAGTGTTTATGAATCAATTAAAAAAATAAAGCAAATAAAAAACAATATTCTAATCATTTTTAAAATGGTATTTTCTAAATACCATTCAAGATCAATAATAATAATATTATACAAACGACACGCCGTGGCATTTGCGTTTACAATTTTCGGCTATGCAATATAATATACATATATTTATATATTGATAATACTGTAATAGCTTATAAATTCAAATATTCGATGACGACGATATGATATTATATATATTATCGTATATTATCTTGGGTTAGGATCACTACACATTCATACTATGACGCACCATGATATTGTTTTCGGTCGAAAGTTTATATGTATATGGATATTAGCAGTACTTAGTGGTTTTTATTTTTAAGTTGATATTAGATAGGTATTTGTATGTAATGTATATAATTTATTTATGTGTAAAATATTGTAATCATCCGTGTCGGTACTTTGGAGTAAATTCAAATAATAAAAAAAACCTTGAAAAGAATAAAAACTGTCAAATCGCACTTAAATATTATGTCGCGTGTAAATGCTTATTATTTATTCTTATTCATTTTTATTAAGACTTCATCAGACAGCATCTGCCTATAGATAGTCTATATTATCGTAATTTTATCTATCGCTCCACAAAATAAATTATGTTATATAAATTCGTTACAAAAAAACCATTTTATTACACTCGTTTTGTACTCAAAGTTCCGACCCAGTCTTATTTAATATAATCGTTCCACCGTTATTTTTATCAATATATTCTAAAATAATTATTTTTGGACTGTGGACTCGCAGTTCAATTCATTTTCATCTGTAATAATCACCGCAGGCGAGTACTAATAATAATTTTTCCGTCTATCAGATATAAAACTAATTGCTGCTCAAAGTCCTACAGTATTAATGTTTCATTATAGCACATTGCGTTATATGTTATCGTTCCCTAATTGAGGTTTTTTTTATTAATATGATTTATTGTTTTTTTTTAATTATGATATATCGTTTTTTGTTTACTCTGAAACTGCGTACTGTTCAAATGTGGTCACCTCGTATAAAACTTCTATATATGTTGCGTATTTCTTTCAACTGTTAATAATCTTGATAAGGCAAGGGTAGATGGCCCCTGGGTATTTGTTTTACAAACTGGAAATTATTGCCGTTATTTTTATGTTCACCGACGCGATTGAGAAACACTTTTACCAATAATTGAACTTGAATGGAAGGCAGGATCAGAAATTCATTAATAATTATTCAATAATTATTATTATTATACTATAGGTATTTGCTTTTTATCAATTCAATTTAAAAATTATCAATAACTCAAAAAAATGCGGGTAGGTAATGTCCCGGATACGAAATATAATATAATCAATTTTTAGATTTTTTTCTAAGACAAAATTAAATAGCACGAAATAAAATATATTTCTACGAAACCAATATAAGTACCTTACTATTTTAAATAATTTTGTTTTGCGTTATTTTTCGTTTAATGATATTCTATAAATTACGTCTTGCGATATATTTTGTTATTCGTTATGCTTTGTTTTGCGGTATTTAATTATTTTTGATTATCGCTTTCCGTTATAATTACGTTTACAAATTGCAATCGCTATTCGTCAAATATAACGTTATTATAAGGTTTGCAAGCCCTGATCTAAACACAATATATATGACTATGGTTATCACTTACCATTATTTATATTATCACAATAACTTTGGGTACACTTATTACTGTGCAATATTATATATATATTATATGACATAGGTATTTGTTGTTTGCATACATGAATAAACATTTGCTGTACTCTGCAATTGATTTTGCTAGTATACCCACCCACGGTGAATTTAAATCTATACATTGTCGTTTTATCAACGTGTTTAAACTTTAAAGACAATCGTCAATCGTTTGTGTGTGGTAAATCAATAACATCAGTACAATATCACTTAGGTATAGCCCCCCCCCTAACCACATCTTATACTATATAAATTATAATAACTATACTTATAATGGAAGTCCGCTGTTAATTTGTTGAACAAGAATATGTATTATACTGATTACTGCCTACTGGAACTTACTCAATTATATTAGGTCTTTTATTTTTTCGGAGGAAAAACATCACGAAACGAAACTATAGTTTGTAATCTTAGGTAATCTTATCAATTGTATTACAATTCAAATGTATATGTTTTGTTGTTATCAACACCTATGACCTATGTTAATTTGTATGTACTATACTATATGTACACTTGTACACTTGTAGCCCACAAATTATACATAAATCATATTCGTCAGTCTTTATGCCCTATAAAAAATTACAATCAAAATGTTTTTCGTTAAGATTTATACGTATATGTCGAACGTGTCAAGTGAATTTATTCATAAATACGTCACAGCTTTATGTTTTTATCGTTTCTCGAATTCTTTTCGAATCGAATCTCATATTACATTATGGCCTCCATAACAGCTAAAGAATTAAAAAACACCCACCCAAAATTGTAGGTAAGCAATTATTTTATCGTTTACGATGATCGCATTAAATGTTTAGATTTTAAAGTCATCATATAAACTATATACGAGACAACAACGCAAATGAATAGTAACATATATATAGAGAAACATAAAGCTACTTATGTATTTTCCATATTCAGAAACAAATATAATTATGTTGTAATCTTAATGATTTTGCTTTCATTGATTTTTGAGTACTTTATTTAGTACTAAATAAGTGGAATTTACAGTAAGGTGTATGAAAAACCAACCTAACAATAACATATTTTGATATTATATACGTATAAATCGAGTTAGCCAATGTTTTGTGTCATGTAGGGCGAATACAAACATTTTTATCAATCGAGAGATTTTTGGCTAAAAACGTGGAACATGGCTCTTTTTGGGGCTCTACTATTTTTAGATCGATCAATAAATGTGTCGAAAGGTTTTACCGAATTTATATAAATGTGTACCTATATATCGTTTATTCATTATTATATTATTCCGAAGCATTGAATCGTAGGCAGTCTGATGTTGTGATTGGAAAGTAAGAAACGTAATGGCAGAATGCATTGCCAATAATAATTATAATTGTAAATTAAAATATACTTTTAAGGGGATTCCATACCGACCGTTTTTAAGGAGATGAGTATAGGCAATTTTTAGACAATCTATATAGTATGTCTGTGCGTGGTGTGCATGTGGTGTGTAGTAAATGATCATTGGTGTGAATGACTTCCCTGTACAATAGATAAGCGTTGCGCACTCGCAATGCAAATGTCACATTATGCCTATCAACAAATTTATTTCATGGCGAAATGTTGTAAATCATAGACCTAAAATAATTCCAACATACCGACTTGAGTTTTACACCGATAATAATTTTGAAGACAAATTTTGTTTTGCTGTTCAATCCACTTTGGATCCTTCGAGCCACATTTTTAGTTTATTATTCTTGAAAAGAAAAAAATCTCACTTGAAATTTAGAAAAAAAACTTGTATTCTTAAAATATTTAATATACATAAATAGTTTTGAATTTTTTTTTATATTATTAAGATTCAAATGATTCAAAAGAGACTTCATAATAAATTCAAATATGTTTTCAAAATTATTATATAAGTAAAACTCAAGTTAGTACATTGGAACGCTTACAGGTCTATTTTACTCTAAAAAGCGATAGTGTGGAATCCTTACACAGACATTTGTTGACCAACGTCCATAACAATATGATAACTTGTGGGGCTGTCTTGTGGGGCAAATCGATCTAGGGAATCGAGTACTAGAAGTATATAGAAGTGATGGGCACGCGGGTGGTCCGGGGTCCGGGACTTGCCTCAAACACTCGCGCAACGTATGCCTCTCGGCCGGTGCCGAGAACACTTGCATGACCTCGGTGGCTGAAGTATATAATGGGAACTTCCGGTTGTCAAAACTGGGACAAAATACGAAATCTAAGATATAATAGTTGTTATAGAGAAATTATATTGATATGTTCTTGTAAAAAAGCCGGTTTAATCGAGTTCTTGTGGTGAAAAGTAATGTGCATATCTCCATATTGTGAGCGCGTTCACAATCCCTATCGGAAGTATCGATTAAAATCGATTGGTCTCGGGAAAAACTTGCTAAGTCTATTAGTATGTACAAAATTGTCTAAGTCACATAACTGGTTTTTCTCAAACAAAAAATTAATTTTGTGAAATGTTCTTCGAAATTTTTCATAAGTGTATAAGAAAACTGGTAAAATCGATGTATGACTTAGACCGTCTTACCCAAAACATCGTATCATTCTTCTGTATCTAGATATGACATAATCTCATTTTCACTAATTTAAGACTTGACAAGTTTTTCCCGAGCACCATCGAAATATTCATGTGTAATTTTACCAGCACGACGAAGATTCTTCGCTAACATAATAAATATAATATCTACATTATTAACACCTAGGTAGAACCTATACTCGTCTATCCTATTTAATTGTAATATTGTATTTCTCATCTTCTCTCAGATCAGTTCATTAAAATGTACCGCCATGATGAATGTCCACCATTTGGACACATCAACAACAGCTTTAACGTAACGGTCATAAGTAGTATTAAAAACGGAAAAAGTTTTGTACGACCTACAGACATTTTTTTGCTGAATTCAAATATTTTTTCAGAATCAAAATCAGACAACGTTAACCAACTTTCATTTTGTCAAAAAAATGTATGTTTTTGCAAAATTCGTTTTGCAAAATTTACATGGTTATCGAGTTTTTGACATGTGCTTGCGCGTACGAGAGAGGATACCGCATTTAATTTCACTCACACTAATAATCATTTATAACTAACGCAAAGATCCCGGGCGGCTATGACAAGATTAGAAATTGCCTAAATATGACCCGGCTTAAATAACGACCGTAGCGAGGCCCCTTAAGATAAAATTTTAACAGTTTTACACTACTCTGCATACAGTTCAATTACTATCAATATAAAAAAAAAACTTAGCTTGATAGATAGACATGATTTGTGGAGCCACGAAATAGCCCCACAATTTGCAAACAACCATCCACCAATTTTAAATAATAATCAAATCTTTTTTGGATGAAACAGATTACATTTATAAATTACAGATATACCTTTTAGGTTTACGTTTACCTATAGCTAAACTATATCCTATATAGGTAACTCTAAAAAGTGTTAACATATGTTGGTGGTGGTTTTTGGCTATATACATATTTTAACAACACATCTACCATTATTGTGAAATCCTGAAAAGATTTTAATGTAATTACTTACTATACCTACCTTACTATTATGTAATATGTATAGTAGTAGCATTTATTATAATAAGTATTTATTGGGAAAGCAGATTAACAAAACGTGCTTTGGTGGAAACAATTTGTAAATTCTGATTCGGGATGTTTAGATATACATTCCGATATTTTATATTGGTTATTTTACTTTTTAAAATAAATGAATTTTGTTATCTCAACTGTATACGCTTCTATAGCTAACTGTATACGTTGGTGAGTACAATTTCTACTAATATTAACAAATACATTCAAATACATTCAAATACAATTCACTTATAGCAAAATGTATGCGAAATGTCGGGAAAGTACATACGACTTCCCGAATTGAGTCCTGACTCCGCGTAGGGGGTACCCACCTAACCATCAGTAAGATAAGCGTCGACAGCGCTCCCAGTGTTAATCTGTCTTCTCAATAATCAATGGTTGTAGTATAATATAGTATAGTGTTTTAAAGTAACTATTAAGTATTTACTATGTGGTTCTTTCTTATTAATTACCAGACTTAATAATTTTCCGGTAGATTTTCCTAAAATCATGTCTCATAAGAACCTTTTTCTGACAATTACAAACACACCAAAAAACGAATAAGCTGAATCGGTCAAGTATTTTCGGAGCCAAACCGTGACAAAGATTTTTATTTCGCTTTTATAAAATACTAGCTGAAACGTATGGTTGTTTGCAAATTGTGGGGCTGTTTCGTTGCCCAACATATCCTGTCTATTTTTTTTATGAAGAGTAATTGAACAGTATGAAGAGTAGTGTTAAACTGTTATATACATCTCATAATGTAATATTATCTCTCGGCAACATTTGTGGTTTTGCCAAGGTCAGATTTTATAGAATAAACAATACATTTCGACCAATAAACATAAAATATTCAAAATTAACATCTAAAACTATAACAGTCGTAATCAGTAGCAATCTTCCAATAAACAAAAATATATTATTATTATGTTCATTTTTCTCATGGACAGATTAAGCCACATCTAAATTTTTGACATCCAGATTTCCTACTTTTCCGGTGGATTTTCCTAAATTTTTCTATCATAACATCCTGGTCCTGACAATTAGAAACATAACAAAAAAATAATCAGCCAATTCTGCCAAGCTATTTCGGAGCCAACCCGTGACACAAAATCTTGACTTGCTTTTATAGTATAGATAAATATTTTATTATGCACCTAGTACATTTTTCATTTTTTTTTTTTTTTGCTTTAATATACAAACACTTAGCAAATGGGTAATGATATAACAATTGTTTAGTACCTACTTAGGATACCTAATGTAATATAAATATTACAATAGGTCTCATATTGAAGCAATTGATCGAACATTAAAAGATCTTATATGTAAGTGTGTAACAATAAGCCTATGGGTGGTATAACATTTGTTTTCGCTGGTGATTTCCGTCAAACCTTAACCCGTGACACAAAATCTGGACTTGCTTTTATAGTATGGATAATAAATCATCCTGGTATAATTTTATAAACATCCGAATGTAAAATTTATGACGTATTCGAATGTAAACGTGCACACAAAATGAACGCTAAATATTAGGTCGTAATGTGTCAACAAAAATACTGTTTCAATAAATATCAATTATTAAAAATAGGTAAACTATTATAATCATCATTTTCGTATAATTTTTTGTTCATGAACTAACAGATATGGACCACTACATATTTCAGTGTGAGGAAAGAACACCGTTTATCTCCAAGAACCTCACACTAAATGGCTGGCGTTCATATTTATACTCCAATACATGGACAGGAAAACCAGACTTCAGATGTGCTGTGAGTATACTATGTTTACGCATACATATTCTATCAAATATTATATTATATATGATATCCTAATCAACAACTTATCCATAATTGCATAATTATTGCATAATTCACTAATTATAATATACTACCTAGCTGATCCCGTGCACTACGTTGCCCGTTAAATGTATCAATTCTATTTGACTCAAACTGTATTCAATTCGTTATTTAATATATATAGTATATGGTGTTCAAAATTTATCTTAACTTTTCTGTTGCTCATAATAAAAATTCTGATCCGCAGTTGTCTATTATCAGGTAGGTAAGATCAGCGGTATACCCGATGCTGTTTGTACATAAGCGTATGGTTTAACTCTAAAGTATCAAAAATACCAAGTTTGTCGTTTTTACTTAATTCTACCTACGGTGGATTAATATAATCAATTAATACAAAATCCTGACTTAAACTAACCATACTAAAATCCGTTAATTAAAAAAAAAAACAAAATTTAAGATTATTTAAATTATCCTATATTTTCTTCATGGAGGTCTGATCTACCCACAAACATTCATATACATACATATATTTATTGACAAAAAAAATAATACAAATAAACAAAAAAGGCAAAATTAACTAATAGTAACCAATATATAATACACTGTTATTATTTTAATCTGAGACAATAAAATATATTTCTTTTTATTTCTTTTTTTATTTTTAGTTTATTTCTTTTCTGGACACATGGTGAAACTCATGTATTTTGGCATCCAGGTTTTCTACTTTTCCGATAGATTTTCCTAAAATTGTCTTTCATAGAAATCTACTCCGTGAAATACTCTTTTGTTAAAAAAAAATCAAAAGATTGATAAGTAATTCCAGAGTTTACCCTGTACAAAGATTTTCATTTCACATTTATATAGGTAGTTAGATATACATAGATATTTAACGTTATGGTCGATTAATCTATTTTTTTCTTTTTCTGTTCACTTTACTTCAGTTTTACAAAACGTTTAGTGAAGACCCACCAATGTTCAAGATGGTGATTAGTGGGAGGAACTCGTGCGATGGTCTATTGAAGAGAATGGAACAATCCGAGGAAGCGGTTCCCGAGGGGTTTCGACATATCACCGATGGATCGATAACTCTTATTTTTGAAAACTTCCGACAAAAGCCCCTTTATATACCGTCAGACGAATAATTGTTTTTTGGATGCAGGTTACTTCATAACTAACATACTACATATAATAAAAATGCAATAATTTAGCAAACGTACATAATTAATGTCAACGTATTTTAATAATAAAGCTGTAAAATTAATTTCCAATATGAGTATACTTTTTTTTTCATGTTAAATTACTACATGGGAGCCGAACTGTTTTCACATTGATTAACTCCCATGCAGCATCGTTTATTTAATGAAAATGTTCACAACTTTGTTTTTGGGCTCGCATGTGTATACCACGGCCCCATGATGCCCCACAATATTTTTACACATGGGTATAGTCGGAACGAACCCGTTCTATCCCCTCACAGTATATGGATCGCTGGCTGCGAAGATCAACCAGGGCCGACCGAAGCCAGTCATCCTGGAATACTCGTACTGGTAACCTCCTTATCGTGAACCGGCCGGAGCCCACCGCTCTCGATTCTCGTTCTGGATTTCATCCATTATCCGCATTATCCGTGGCCTGTCGAGTTCTCTCCTCGATCTCCTTTAGTGTAAGGATGTCTTCCAACATTTTATAAAAGATCCTAAATGTCTCTTCAGCTTCATTAAGGGTGGCGGCCTTTTCCTGGTGATCCATCGGGAGGTTCTCAAAGACCGGGCCTAAATCGACCCAGGCGTTTCCGGAGTTCGGCTCTGCAGCTTTCCAATTGACACAATGGAGGATTGTGTGCTCTGCGATGTCCAAACCACATAGGCAGTGCATGCAGCGTTGGCTTGGGGCCCTGCCCATGGGATGAAGGTACCACTGGAAGCACCCATGTGTCGATAGAGCCTGGGTCATATGATAGGTCCAGGGTATCCTGGGCGGGTGTACCGTCAATTTATCGTAAACAATTTACCGCACGACAATTGACCGTAAAGAATTGATCGCAAACCAATTGATCGCAATTGCAATTTACCGCACGATAATTGATCGCAAACTATATATATAGGTTATTTCAGGGTTATTTTAAGGCCAATATTATTTTTTCGTAACTTTATTCGATCGTTAACGATCAAGTCTTATCTAACATTATACTCGTACCCTTTTTTATCAGTAAGTATTTTTCCCTATCTTTCTAAAGAATATAGATCACCATGAAACACTATGAAAATATATCAGTATTGACACAATCGTCAATCGGTATATACTAATAACTTCGTGTAGCTGAAAGTACTGTACATAGAATATGGCTTTAGAGTACGTATTAAGCTCAATTCAATTTGGCGATTTATGGATGCATTAAAAAAAAGAAGAGAGCATTAATAGATTCAAAATCAAACAATATGTTGGGGGCAACGAGCCACCCAAAAAAAAAATTTACCGAGATAGAGCAGCTAAAATAAAAATCATGTGTACCAATTATAACAATAATACAAATATTGAATACTATCTTCGTGGCATCGCATACAATTTTCAATTTCAAATTTAATATTTAGTGTTTTTCATTATTATAAACCTATCTTGATGATTTATTATAGTATTATATTTATTTATTTTTTATATTCAATTAAATGTACTTACAAATATTATCTATTTATATAAAAAAATATTGCAGATTATAATTTTAAAAGTTAAATTTTTCTCATTTTTATATACTGAACAATATTTTTTAAACATTTTTAATCTAAGACGAAAAATATATTTTTAACCATACATGTAACCAGAGTTGTGTGCCAAATTTATTAAAATTAAATATATATTCAAAATATTTTTATATTACTGAAAATGTTATTTTTCGATCAATATTGATGTGCGGTAAATTGCAATTGCGATCAATTGGCTTGCGATCAATAATTTGCGGTAAATTGTCGTGCGGTAAATTGTTTACGATCAATTGACGTGTACCTTCCCATTGTGGTCCTCCTTTCTTCTTTTTTGATCATGAATCTGGTGGGAGTAGGATAGACAGGCAGGGGTCTTCCGACGCCCCGGTATTTATCCTAGCCCTTGCTTCAACTATCAGGTCTACCGGAGGCATACCCGATAGGACGAAGGCAGCTTCATCGGAAACAGTCCTGTAGATACTTATGGTCCTCAGGGCTGCCACTCTCTGAGGTCTCCTTGGGATGGTTCTTGCCTTAGCCGTTGAGCTTACAGTTACCAACCAGACTGGGTCAGCGTAGAGAAGTTGGCTCTCCATTACCGAAGCTAGAGGTCGCCTATTCCACTCACAGGGTCCCCTGATGTTCGGAATTAGCCTTGAAAGGGCTATCGCCGACGTGGACGTCTTCTTTGCTACCGTCTCCGCGTGTTTTACAAAGGAAAGGCGCGATTCAAGTATGACTCCTAGGTATCTTAAGTGTTTGCTCAGTTGGATGGGAGTGCCATCTATGCTGAACTGAGGAGGGTTGTAGGCCCACTTCTTTGTCAGCATGACTGCATCCGTCTTGTCTTGAGCTAGCTGGAGTCCTCGAGTTGCCAACCAGTCATAAATCTTCTCGAGGACAGGATTCAATAGGTTTTCCAGAAGCTCGCTCGTTTTGGCGACTCCGACGACTGCGAGATTGTCTGCGAAGCCAACCAGCTGAACACCCTGGAGAACTTCCATGTCCATGATTTTATAGCCGTTATGTGCTGCTCTACTGACACTAGCGGCAGCGTTCAAAACTAGTGTTCATGTCGTAGGCATATAGTCAAATCAGGCATTTTATTAAATGCCTAGGCATATAGCCAAAGAATTTAATGTTTATGCAATTTCACTATCTGCCTAGACATTTAGTTAAATGCCTAGATATTTAATTAAATTACTAGGCATTTAACTAAATGTCTATTTCATGTCAGGTAAATAATAAAAAAACATTTTGTATAATTTTAAAAATTTTAATATATTTTCTATCAGTTATTTATTGCTATTAAATATATAAAAAAGCTATGTATTATTTATTAATATGAAAAAAACGTTGGTATATGTAATAATACCTTTAATTTTATGTTCATTATTACTATTTACTATTGTTTTAAAAATTAAATCATAAATATATACAGGTAATAACTAATTAGATGTGATAGACGTAGATGATAGTACGAGTATATTGTACACCCTATAGTCAGTATAATCTTTAATACGAGTAGTGAGTACTATATATTCTTAATAAATAAAAATAAAAGTTCCATTGGTTTTAACCTTGATTGTATGAGAACCTTATCTATATTGAGTACCGTGGGACAAATTATAATCTTGTGAATTATAACGACAAAAATATGACTTTACGGAAAAATATACAGAACATGCGATTGAATTGTACAATAATTTAGTTTAGTATGTGTTTTACGTAAATCGTATGTAGTGTGATCGTGATTGCATGTATTATTGTGACATATACCTATTGACATTTTTTGTATATTTTAAATTTTGATTGTTTTTATTTGTATTTTAAAATATAATATAATGTCACACAGTGAATTATTTTATGAAAAATTAATATCAATTTACGACAACCAAGATAAAAAAAAACCTGAGAGTCAAGAAGACTATGACAAAGCTCTAAACGAAATCAATGATGCGAAATTGAATCTAGGTAAAACTAAATCTGAAAAACAATATTATTGATGTCGTAAATATGATCTGACTGAAGTAATAAATGTTAAGCATATTATTTTTAAACGAAAAACTAAAACTGAAAATATTATTTATGTTGTACCATATGAAAACTATTTTGAAAAAATCGAAGAAAGTCATAAAGCAACTGGTCATGGTGGAAGGGATAAAGTTGAGCAGTATTTAAAAAATAAATACAATATTCCTCGAATAACAATCCAAATATTTATTGATTTGTGTACAACTTGTAACGTAAAAAAATCAAAACCTTGTAAAGCCGTCGTTGTAAAAACAATATTATCGGCAGATTTTAATTCAAGAGGGAAAATTTACCTTATTGATTTCCAATCAACATCCGATGGACATTTTAAATGGGTCAGGAACTATCAGGATCACATAACCAAATATTTATATCTTCGACCACTTACTTCAAAACGAGCAACCGAAGTTTCACACGAACTTTTAAAAAATTTTTTGGAACAAGGAGCACCTCAAATACTTCAGTCTGATAATTTAAAAGTACATGGGCGTCCACGGCACCCTCAGAGTCAGGGATCTGTAGAAAGATCAAATCAAGATGTTGAAAACATGTTACGAGCTTGAGTCAGGGCTTGAAACCGATTTAAATAATTTCGGTTTCGGTTTCGATTTTGAATACCGATTTCTAAATTTTTCGGTTTCGATTTTGGTTTTGAATACCGGTTTCTAAATTTTTCGGTTTCGGTTTTGGAAATCGGTTTCTAATTTTTTCGGTTTCGATTTCGGTTTTGGAAATTGGTTTCTAATTTTTTCGGTTTCGGTATTGAATACCGGTTTCTATATTTTTCGGTTTCAACTTAGCAAAACCAGTATTAAGAGATTTCGGTTTCGGTTTCGGTTTCGGTTTTGTATACCGGTTTCTAAATTTTTATGAACGGATTTCCAAGCAGACTTGAAATTATAATTGAATTGTTTCATTATAAATAATTACTTGATAAGATTTTTTAATGTTTGATAAAAATAAGAGAAATGTTTTAATAGGAGTGATTTTGTAATTTTATTCTACAAATAACAAGCTATGAGGAACCTAGAAGGTAGAACAAAATTAGAACAGATTAAAGTTTAAAGATATGTAGTACATTCACCACTAGACCATCTTTCTTTTGATGCAAACCTTTTCCCTGTTCGGATTTTTTCTTTTGTAGCGTTTTATTAATAACAATGGAATAATACTTAATTTTCTTATAGAAAAAATAAATATTTACCTATAGTAAAAAAAGAATAATACATTCACTATTTAGTATTTTCATACTTGACATTTTTGTTTGTATAATTAAACACAAATTTATGATCATTGAAAATTATAAAAATTAAAAACATACAACATAAAAAAATTATGCTACAGTTATAATAATCATTAAGTATAATTATTGTTTAACACCAGCCACAATTTAAAACCCGTGCTATTTTAATGCTTATTATTTATTGTTTTATTATTTATTATACAAATAAAATTAATAAATAAATTTTAGAATTTAATACAATTAAATAAAATATGAATAGACGTATACGGGCCATCGCGGTCGTCCGGCAAATAATTTAATGTTGTTGTCAAATGTCAAATGTAATGTGGTGCCCAATAAATCACTATAATATAATAATAAATTATAATAACAAACACAATATTATTATTGAGTTATTAGACAATACGGGACAACTAGTACCAAAAATCGCAACACATGGATAATTCCCCTGGGCAAGTAACGAACGGTCTAGGATTGAAAGATACAAATATAGCGCATTCGAATATTTTCAGGGGGCTGTGTCATATATAATGAATTTTCTTTTGCTTTTTCTGAACAATTGGTAAAAATGGACTTGCATCGTTGTTGCAACAATTATCATTGTTTGTCCCGTATTGTCATATATATAGTATTTGCTAGTAACTATAATTTATATCATTACTTAAGTCTTAAAGCAACTATTAATTTTGCGAATAATGAAATGGTTATCACTTATCAACATTTTAATCATGATCTCAATTTTATTATGAGTATTAATAATGCGTATTTAAGGAATTTACGTATTTAAAAACACGTAAATTTAAAAAAAAAAAAACGGTTTCAAATTTTTAGATTTCGGTTTTGAATTTAATACCAGTTTCCAATTTTGTACGGTTTCGGTTTTGACTTTAATACCGGTATCCAATTTATTACGGTTTCGGTTTCGGTTTTAAAACGAATTATACCGGTTTCTAAAATTGGTTTTGAAAACGGTTTCAAGCCCTGGCTTGAGTCGTAGACAATAAAAGTAATAAGTGTTCAATCAGAGTTTATTTTGTACAATGGCAAAAAAACATTTCAAATCATCGAATTTTAGGTCGTTCGCCTTATCGAGACTTGTTTGGAACTGAACCGAAAGTAGGTCTTAGTTCTACAAACTTACCTGCCGAAATTATTCAAAAACTATCAAATGAAAAAGACTTTGAAAATATTTTACAAGACAATTCAAAACATAATGTTGACAACATACCTTCAAAGAAAAAAAAATATTGTGACATAAATAATATCTGCAGTGTTTGTGAAAAATCAGGTGGTGAACTTCAATGTACCTACTATATGTAAAAGAAATATTCATTCTGATAATTGCAGCTATTCAATAAATAAAAGTAACGATATTGAAAATATTACGGAGTAATTAACCGGACATTGTTTTTTATAATATTCGAGCGTAGTACAAGCGCGTACGCTTGAAACATCGCGGAACAGGGCGAGCGGAACGGGTGAGGGGATAAACCGTACCGAAATTTAACACGCGTAGCATAGGCGATTGAACGTTTTACGTGTTATTAGATAGGCACTTATCCATTTACGACGTACGACGCGCGTTTACGTAATTTCTTTTATGAATAATCATTTGTGAATGCTAGTTATTTTATAAGTAATAATTTTTACGTATTATTAATTTTGGGGATTGTAGTTACGTATTGATAGTTTATAATTAATAATAGTTTATACGTCATGTAGAGTAAATACTATTGGTAATTGCATACGCGGATAGGATATTAATTGAATAAGTAATTTAATAGATATAAATTATATATACCTAATGTTTAGATATATATATGACAGACTCCGATAGTTCAGATATTGAAACTAGTTCTGCGAACAGTTCAATAAAAGTTAAAAAATATAAACGTAGTAAAGAATTAAAAGCGGCAATTTTAAAAGACGCTATAAAGAAATAATTTATAGAAAAAACTGGGAAACAGATAGCTAACGCCGAAAAAGCTGTTAGGGAAAATTTTGTAAGAACACTTAGTTTAACAGAACAGATAGGTATCATGCCACGAAAAAAGGAACAATTCGTAGGTCGCTCAGGTACTAGGTCAGACTCAAGCGTAATTCACGTGCAATTAGAATCAGTGGTTAGAAAAAAAATAATGAGTAAAATGGATTTAGATAAAGCAATTGCTATGATACCTATTTGCACGGGCAAAAAGGACGTAGCTGAATTTATAAACATTTGTGAAATCGCACTTAAGGAGACGACGGAAGCAGAAACCCCGATATTATTAAAAATAATTACTTCCAAGTTGACAGAAAATGCGTTAGAAGTAACGAAATATCGAAACTTAGAAACATGGGGATCAATAAAATCAATATTAGAGGGGGCATTCGAACAAAAAGTATCGGAAAGGGCCCTATCAATAGCTTTAAACACGGCACGTATGACCGAAGGAGAAAGTGTGGTGAAATTCGCTAGTAGAATCGAAGAACTTTACTATAAATTATGCGCGGCAAGTACAATGGGACTAACCAAGGCCGAAACACTTGTAGTTAAAATCCAGACTAAAAAGCAGGCTATGATTATATTTATGACAGGATTACCACATCATCTATATACAGTACTAAAGAGTAGGAATCCAGATACTTTAGAACAATGTTTTAAACTAGCGGTAGATGAAGATTTTGAAATTAATTCTAAATTAGAAATGGAAAAGTTACAGGGAAATGTACAAAAACCAGGGATGGAAAACGTTTTTGAAAACGTTTTTAAAAAACGTTATTAAACGGAAAAAAATGAAAAACGAAAACAATTAATAAAACGAAAACGAAAAAAACCAAAAAACGAAAACAATTAATAAAACGAAAACGAAACAAAACAAAAAATGAAAACAATTAATAAAACGAAAACGAAACAAAACAAAAAACGAAAACAAAAACGTAAAACGTAAAACGGAAATAAATTATAGTATTATAAATTATTTAATTATTTTTGCTCAATGTGTAAGTGCAGATTTTTTATTTTTATTCAAAGATGTATTTTATATTTTTATTTTATTTAATATTTTAGTATTTTACAATTACCAATATGTTAATTTTCTGACTTATTATTACTGGATTATTTTTATTATTTACTCTAGAAATCTGAAATAGTGTTTCACTTTAGTCTTTGAGACTTAAGTCTTTACTTTTGGGTTTTTAATCTTTACCAATGCACTTTTAAAATTTAAATATTAATTTGAATTTTTAACTTTCAAATGCATTTCTATATTGCGCGGTACTATTATAACTTAAAAGTTAAAAGTCACGAGTTATAAGCTATAGTTACTAGCTATAAGAATATATTATATATAAAAAAAAAAAAAAAAAAATTATCAAAAACGTTATTTGGAAACAATGTACGCCGATGGAGCTCTTAATGGACAGTTAGCCCCAAAGACTCGTACTTATAAGTAGGATACTAGAATTATAATACTATAAATAAAAGGAACTCAAAATTTGATGGTATAATAATGTGTATTGAATTATTCACGAAAATTGTTGGGGTGGACGTCTCCACAGTATAAATAACAATAATAAACGCCGTCAAACACAGGTTTTGCGTACGTATACAAATAATAAATTTAAATTACAATAAATTAAATAAGGCCGTAAGTAGGTCACGGGGACACGTATATCCTACAATAATAAATACAAATAATAACGATACGACCGTGATATGTGTGAAGATAATGAGCAATATTGATAGTGATTTCACCGTCCGGTCGACCAGTAGTACCGCGATTTTGGAGGTTGATAAGTCCAACGACACTTGTTCGATGACGACAATGTTGTACCAATCGGTTTCGAACACGTGCAACCACGTGTAAATCCAAGTAACGGACGCCCGACGCACTATATTGCACAGTGCACCGTGCCAACCTCAGTCCAAACGACTGCGGAATTGGATCCACGTATCCACCGAATAACTCGCACACAGTAGGTATTAAGATTGCAACACGAAGCACAAACTTGAGACGCCGCGGTAACGCCAAAACGCACGCGAAGTTCAACAATTAGTTACGCGGCAGTGCGGCTACGAACATGCCAGACGGACGGCAAGAGAGACAACAACGAACAGGCGCCGACGCCGGACACACGGCGGGCGGCTCGAACGGACTTTGGACGCAATACGGACGCCATCGGCGTCCGTCGGTTCGCACCGCAGGTGACATAATGCGTACCTATCTGTCAACCGCGGATTGGGTACATCATTAGTGTTCTCACGAAGACGGCCAGATAATATATGAGTCGCGAACATGCTCCCCCTTGGGATACGGAGACGTATGACAACTTTCGGTCGAGCGATGATGAATGTTGAGTGTGAATACAATAAAAAAAAAAAAAAAAAAACAAATATATATATATATACATCAAATAGTAATAGATATACAGTGTGGCGGTGGAGGTGCGAACAATACAGTATACATGGTAATGACCAGGGTCCATAAAATACAGTTCACGAATAATTAAATAGTACCCCTTTATATTTTGGGTCAAACGTTAGTACCTCCCCGCCGAACTACGAGCCAATGGAACCCCTGTGTAGAGCCCCATCAAAGTTTCGAGCGTGGCATGTGTTTTACCATAAAATATTAAAAAATTAAATAAATAAAAGAATTGTTATAAATTACATGGATCAGGAACTGTGAGGATGAAAGATTTACGCAGTAGGCAACTTTACCACCTTTGCGACTGGACGTGTCAAAAGACCTGTCGGCGTCCGAAGGCGCACTACGCGCACGACACCGTCGGCACCCGGCACTGTCTCTATTACACGGGCCATACGCCAGGTTAACGGTGGTGAATGCGGATCCTTGACAACGACTATGTCGTCAACCACTAAGTTTGGAGCATCAGCCGTCCATCGTCCCCTCGTCTGCAAGGTTTGCAGGTACTCGTCCCTCCAGCGGCGCCAAAAGGCTTGGGCGCACTGATTAATTAGCTTCCAGCGGTTACTTAGCGAACGCTGAGAGGGCGAAACGGGTTCCTCAGGCACTGCTAGTAACGGCTGACCTATGAGGAAATGTCCCGGCGATAGATAGTCTACCTCGTTAGGATCAGTAGAACTGGGGACGAGCGGCCGAGAATTTAATATGGCCTCCACACGGCATAACATGGTGTTGAATTCTTCAAGAGTAAACGTGTGCTCCCCCATGATCCGGACCAGAAGGGACTTTGCCGACTTGACTGCCGCCTCCCACAGTCCACCAAAATGCGGTGCGCCAGGGGGGTTGAAGTGCCAAACAGATTGTATGGTGGCAGACAATCGACCTTGGTTATCAGGATGGTTAACCAGTTCTTTAAGTTGAGCTGCAGCGCCGACGAAGTTAGTTCCACAGTCCGAGTAAATGTTGACGGGAAGACCGCGACGAGATACAAAACGATTTAACGCAGCAATAAAAGCATCGGTGGACAGGTCAGATACGACCTCGAGGTGTACCGCCTTGACTACGAAGCATACAAAAACCGCCACATATACTTTGTACTGACGAGCCTTCCGAAGACGATGCTCCTTCATCAGCAATGGTCCCGCATAATCAATCCCTACACGGGAGAAAGGGCGACATTCAGTTACTCGGGATCGTGGTAAATCGGCCATGACCGGTTGAGGATTAATGGCTGACAATCGCACGCAACGGGTACAATGACTTATGACGGTACGGATCAGAGTGCCCAGTGACATAATCCAATATTGACGTCCCAGAAGAGCTGTCATGACTCGTGGGCCACTATGGCCGGTAAGGTCATGCCAATGACGTACTAATAGAATTGATAAATGAGATGACTTCGCCAACAGGACGGGATGTCGTTGTTCCATTGATAATTCAGCGTTGGAAAGTCGACCACCGACACGGATTATACCATCCTCAGCAAGGAAAGGTCGGAGTCGGGCTACATGCCGAGTCGATATTGGTTTCGAACAACTCAATTCACCGTGAAGTCTGCTGAAGAAGGACTGTTGGGAGAATCGGACTACTGACAATAACGCCGAATCGAGCTCACCGCGCGTGAGATAACACTCGAAGACTTGCGGGCGGCGACGACAGAGGGAGATGAAACGTCGCACATGGGCGACAACACGAATCATGTGCACATACGACGAAAAACGGGAGTACCATTCTGGTTCAGTCTCGGCTAGTAAGACCACGGGGTTCTCCATCTTGGCCTCAGGGAGCTGATTTGGCTCGATAAAAGGAACACGGACAACCCATTCAGCGGTTGGTGAATTGAGAAACGTTGGACCGTTCCAAAACAATACATTGTCCACTAGTTCAGAGGGTGACAATCCTCTTGAAGCACAATCAGCCGGATTATTCTCTGAGGGTACGTGGTGCCACTGACAATCCGGCAATAGCGATTGTATTTGATGGATCCTATTGGACACAAAAATCTTGAACATCGCATGGCGTACGGCCAACCAATTAAGTACGATGGTGGAGTCAGACCAAGCGTGAATTTCAACGACTTCCACCTCCACGTTTAATGTCTCCTTGATGCGAGACATCCACTTCGCTAGCAGGACTGCGCCGCATAGCTCCAACCGCGGGATTGTTGACGCAGCCATCGGGGCCAGTTTGGTCTTGGAACCCAATAAGGACACGAAAGGGGTACCAGACGAATTTTCAGAGCGGATATAAACGACAGCTGCGTATCCACGCTCGGACGCGTCGCAGAAACCACATAGTATCACACGAATACCCGAGCGCGTGTTAACAAAGCGCGGAATACATATCTTTTGTAATTCTGGCAATTCGGACACGAATTGGTGCCAAACTTCGTTAACGGAAATTGGCAATGGTTCGTCCCAGGAGACATTCGCCTTCCACACCAATTTCATTAAATGCTTCGCAAAGAAAACAACAGGTGATAAAAGGCCTAAAGGATCAAATATCCTGGCTATCAAGGATAACATTCCTCTTTTTGTGGCCACCATCTTCTCGTCCTGGAATCCATAACCAAATGAATCATCGCGTGGATTCCAACGGAGACCTAATACCTTTACCCCATCGCCTTCATCAAATGGCAACGCGCCGTTGACTTTGTCTTCCGGAGGCACGTGATTCAGAACAGATTGAGTATTGCTGGACCACTTCTTAAGTTCCAATCCAGCTCGGCCGAGGACGGTGATCAGCGCAGACTGCAATTCTACAGCGGCATCTTCAGAATCGGCACCGACGCATATGTCGTCTACATATGTGTGAAACAATAGTGCCTTACGGACGGAAGGAAAGTCAGCACAGTCGGAATCAGCAATTTGTTGTAATACACGAATGGCGAGGTACGGTGCGCAATTTACACCATATGTGACCGTGTTAAGTTTGTATTCTTGCAGCTGATCGTGTGGCGACGCACGCCAAAAAATGTGTTGGTATTTACGTTGTTCCGGGGCAATCAAAATTTGTCGGTACATTTTGCAAATGTCTGTTGTGAAAACATACCTCAACAAACGGAACAGAAGCAACACGTCCACGACGTCACGTTGCAACTTTGGACCAGGTAATAGACAGGTGTTTAATGAGGTACCACTAAAAGATCGGGCGGACGCATCAAACACTACACGAATTTTCGGATTCGTTTCTGACGGTCGGTACACAGCATGATGTGGTATAAAGTATGCTCCGGGACTAGAAGCGAGCGACATGTGCCCTAATGAGCTGTACTCTAACATGAATTGAGTGTATAGTTCACGAAGTCTTTGGTCAGCAGACAGCTTTCTCTCTAAATACTCAAACCGCTTGAGCGCAACCGTACGGGAACCGCGGAAAACCTCGTCATCCACGGGTTGACGAAAGGGGAGAGGAACTGTAAAACGGCCGGAACTGGAACGAATGCACCCCGCACGAAACATTGATTCACATTGACCTTCCTCGGTGAATCCTTCGGGTGCTACCTCAGGCTCTTCAACCCTCCAAAATTTGTCAAGTAACGATTCCACAGAGATGCAGTTCAACATCGATGTGGGGCATGAGTGTGGTGATTTCGAAGTATTATAAGGGACGGGTCCAATAATGATCCACCCGAAGACGGAACCAAACGCGACTGGCCAAGCCTCCCCGACGGATACACGTTTGCCATCCAAGACCTGGGCAAATATGTCTGCACCTAACAACAGGTCAATGTCACCAGGAATTGTAAATGAAGGATCAGCTAACGCTAAATGTCGGTACTTTTCAGACACAGCGCGAGACAACGGTTGTCGTGGCATATTTGCTGTGATCGTCGAGAACACCCACGCTTTTACAGGGAACACCGGTTCCTCAGAATACCGAGGCTGTACATTACATTCCACAATACCAAGAGTATTAGGAACTGACGCACCGGACAACCCTGTTACCGGCGCCGTCCAACGTGATACACGCAACCCAAGACGAGTCGTGCATGATGACGTAATAGCACTCATTTGAGACGCAGAGTCAATTAAAGCACGAACAGTATGTAGGGTACCTCCATGGTCACGAACCTGAACGAGTGCTGTACCCAGCAATACAGAATGAGAATCGAGCTGTCCAACACAAGAAGTCGGCGCGGACGCTATCTGATCAGCAACAGGAACGGTGTCTTCCTTCCTGGTGGTTGCGGCGACTTCCTCTGTATGGATCAATGTGTGGTGTTTGCGTGAGCACTGAGAACATACTATTGATGATTTGCACTTAGGAGTCCAATGACCCTCCGCCAAGCATCGAAAACATAACTTGTGCTCTCGGGCCCATTTCGACCGGGCATCCTTGGAAAACCTTTTAAATTTGTTACACAACGGTAACGCATGTTGGCCCTTACCGCAACACGTGCATTGGGGCTTTGATGACGGCGGTGGTGCTACATTGACAAAAGATGACTGCGGAGTTTTTTCCGATTTTCGGAGAGTCCCCTTTTCTTGGCGCGGATGGCCCGAAGAACGCGATGACGATTGGACCGGTTTTGGAACTTGAAGGTCCTGGACTCGTTCAAGGATAGACACACGCGACTTGACGAATGCGAAAAGTTCATGAACAGTAGGGAAATCAGACGTCACTTGAGCTTCGAACAACGTCCTGCATGAAGTTGGTAGGCAGCGCGAAGCTAACGAAAACAATATGAAGTCACCAAGGTTTGGTATGGCCAATGATTCAAGCACGGATACGCTCTCACAAAAGGCGAGCATAAAACGGTTAAGTTCTGACAGGGATTCGGAAGTAGATGGTGGTGTGGTCAACAACAATTCAACCACTGATCCAGCAAGCAAACGGGGTTTATCGAAACGAGATTCCAGACTAGACCAAATTAATTTATAAGTATGGCCTGACGGCGGTATACTCCGAATCGCGTCTGCTGCAACTCCTTTCAAGCAACTTAACAGATGATGCAACTTGTCGATGTTGGGGAGTGTCGTACTATCGACCATATCCAAGAACGTGTCACGAAAAGAAGGCCACTGAAAAATGTCACCGTCAAAACTCGGTAGTGGAATTTCAGGCAAGCGTGTACGCGCTACCGGACCTGACTTGTTTTCAATTGGCGGAACGTCCAAAACACTGGCCTGATGTTTTTCTGAGCTTGTACCAACTGGGTCTAATGACGCATGGGACCCACTGCGCACAGATGTGTTACTAGAACATTGCTCAGACTCACGATATCGCTTCGCAACAGATCGGCAATACGTGACTATCTCACGCATTTCGGTACCTAAATCTACCTTGTACTCAGATGAGCGATCGAGAGCGAATAAGTGTTCAAGGACTGCCTCATCCTCCACTTCAAACTTTGACCACAGGCTGTCCAAGTCCTCAACTGCCTCTAATAAATGCGGTGACACTTCAGGATCCTTCATACTCCGCTCTGCAAGAGTCATGATTGAGCGCAAACGGTTCATAGTCACATTACGTTTCATAACATCTCGCTCCATCAAGCGTTGTATGCGGTTAATCTCGGTGTCATTCATCGTGAACAATAGTCAAGTTACAGCAATGTGCGGATAATAACGGATGGACGACAATAATACAAGTAAAATAGTAACAATTAATTGAAGCCAATGCTTATCAAGATATTAGAAAATGTAATAAGCGCTACCGCCAATAATTTGTACAGTTACTAACAACTATACGGTCCTGTAATAACTTATAATAACGAACAATCTACGAGGACAAATAAAAGCTTGAACTATATAAATTAAATTAAATAATTAAATAAATTAATATTAAGCAAAATAATTCAATATGCAATTATGGCCAACACGGTGGCACAAAATAATAAAACACATAAATAATAATAAACAACAGTTTGTAATAATCAAGTGCGGTAATGCGACTTATATTGATTACCTAAATGTAAAACACCGATAGGATTATAGGAACTGTAATAGGAATAGTACCTACACAATTAAATATCGGATGAAAAGGAGTTCCCGTTACCCACTAATTGTACTACAATGATACTCACAACCTAAGTACTGTTTTAACGGCTACTTTGCCAAAAGACCTAGTAACCACGCTCTGCTACCAAAATGTACGCCGATGGAGCTCTTAATGGACAGTTAGCCCCAAAGACTCGTACTTATAAGTAGGATACTAGAATTATAATACTATAAATAAAAGGAACTCAAAATTTGATGGTATAATAATGTGTATTGAATTATTCACGAAAATTGTTGGGGTGGACGTCTCCACAGTATAAATAACAATAATAAACGCCGTCAAACACAGGTTTTGCGTACGTATACAAATAATAAATTTAAATTACAATAAATTAAATAAGGCCGTAAGTAGGTCACGGGGACACGTATATCCTACAATAATAAATACAAATAATAACGATACGACCGTGATATGTGTGAAGATAATGAGCAATATTGATAGTGATTTCACCGTCCGGTCGACCAGTAGTACCGCGATTTTGGAGGTTGATAAGTCCAACGACACTTGTTCGATGACGACAATGTTGTACCAATCGGTTTCGAACACGTGCAACCACGTGTAAATCCAAGTAACGGACGCCCGACGCACTATATTGCACAGTGCACCGTGCCAACCTCAGTCCAAACGACTGCGGAATTGGATCCACGTATCCACCGAATAACTCGCACACAGTAGGTATTAAGATTGCAACACGAAGCACAAACTTGAGACGCCGCGGTAACGCCAAAACGCACGCGAAGTTCAACAATTAGTTACGCGGCAGTGCGGCTACGAACATGCCAGACGGACGGCAAGAGAGACAACAACGAACAGGCGCCGACGCCGGACACACGGCGGGCGGCTCGAACGGACTTTGGACGCAATACGGACGCCATCGGCGTCCGTCGGTTCGCACCGCAGGTGACATAATGCGTACCTATCTGTCAACCGCGGATTGGGTACATCATTAGTGTTCTCACGAAGACGGCCAGATAATATATGAGTCGCGAACAAACAATAAGAAAATAACGTTTTTAAAAACGTTAATCAAAAACGCTATGGAAAAATAACGTTTTTAAAAACGTTAATCAAAAACGATATTGAAAAATAACGTTTTTAAAAACGTTAATCAAAAACGTTTAAAAAACGTTCAACAAAAACAATATTTTTTAAATCAATAAACAAAAACGAAAACGAAAAAATTAAAAACGTTTTCCATCCCTGACAAAAACAAAATAAGAATGAAAAACAAACGAACGGTAGTAACGAAGAAAAATGGCATAACGATAATAATAGAAATAATATGTTTAATCGCGGAGGAAACGGATACGCAAATCAAAATAGTAGAAATAATAATTTTAATGGGTATAACAATAGATGTAGCAATAATAATCTCGGCGGTTATAGTGCAAGCAACGGAAGTTTTCGCGGCGGACATGGTAAGTTATGGACGAAATTTTAACGATAATAATTTTCAACGAAATAATACTAATCAGATTAGAACCGGATGTTACACATGCGGAAAATCTAATCATTTTAATGCTGGACTGGACCAGAAATACAACTTTGATTGAATAGTTTATTGCTGGCCTAGAACTGTAGTAAAATAGATAGAAACAAATGATAATTAGGAAAAATATGTTTAGATAAGGATAAATTATGGAAAATATAAATATTATAAACGTAGAAAAAAAAATTTTAAAAAATGAAAATTTAGGATTAAATTGTTATAAAATAATATACAAATACATAGAGGAACATATTAGCATATATTAGACATAATTAACATGGTGATGGAAAAAGAAATATATTAATCTAGATTATTTAAAAAATAACAAACATGGTGATGAAAAAAATATATATATAATATACCATCATAACACCATTATTTTATCATATATAATATATGTATATATTGCACGGGAAAAAAAAATATATTGTAATAGATTTTAAGAATTCATATTATATTAACACTAAGATAAGATTATTGTTGTAAAACAAAAAAAAATATATTGTTAATTACATAAGATACTAACCTAGATAATAAGCAAAATATATACTGTAATATTGTGGATTGTAATCTGTATTTCGTCAATAATATTTAATAAATATAACCAGACAAATATGGTGGAATGTACCATATAATTACAATAATGTAACTAAATATTTGTAACAACATATTATGTAAACATGTAATAATTGAATGTTATGTAATAATTGATGTATGTAAAATTTGTAACCATAGGAAAGTGCTTGAACTAATTTAAGGATAATTGAGTTAATTTTTCTCGTTTTAGACGATAAAAATCAACTTTTAAAGGGGGAGATGTAGTAAGCAAGTTACCTACGTGACAATAAATCATAAATCACGAATGTATAGTCATTATAATATATAATAGGTCGGCATAACCAGATATTAAGGACAATAGGGTTCAAAAATAGGCGGTTGTCAATTGTCATATTTGACAGGAATACTGGACACATACAATGAAATTCAATTATTAAAGAGTAAAATGATTAATCATAAACTAGTAATACATTCAATCGTAAATGCGTGGGCTAGAATGATGACCACACAAATCACATCCGTGAGAACGAAGATACCGTATCTGGAGGCGAGGGGCACGGGGAACTTCATATATAAGGGAGCCCGAATAGGCCTGTTTTCAGACGTGTACTACCACCCATTAGTGCAAGCACCTTCACGCCACTCTGTACAACAATATTTGAACTTAGAAAAATTATTGAAGTGTAATAATAAAATTCACAATTATACAACAACTACTGTTATATCTTTTATTCATCAACCACGACTATATCATCTGAAGAAGTGTCTGCGACCTGCAACGTTTACGTACTGGTAGCCACTTGTCTACTATTATTACTACAATAGTAGGTACAATAATAGGTACAATAATAGGGATGAGTATAGAAACTTATTTCCCACTCCTCTTGCCACTAGTGAGTCAAATCCAAATTTAAATAATAAGCAATACGTCATGCAGGTTGCATTGACATTGCGTATCCATGTGATATTTAATCTATAGTCTAGGTAAACGTATGGCATCGTCAGTAGTATGAAGGCTCTGTATAATACATTATAATTAAAATCGAACTGGTTGATACCTGTCATGTCCCGTGATCATTGGTCTTCTTTATTTCTTAGTACAGATTTGTATTTTTCTCCTGATACTGCAGTAACAGCAGTACAGCTACATTTTCATCAAATTTTTCCCTATAACAGATTTAAAAAAACTTAATATGAAGCTTGCGAACAATAAAAATTAAAAACTTTATTCAAAATATATTTTTAATACGGACCTATTATTATATTAGAGTATAAGAATAAAATATATATTTCGGAAAACATATTTAGTATACCTATAATAATATGTTACATTTGAAAAACGAAAAATGAATTACCTATTTAAATTTGAATACAATTTTTTAATTTTAAAAAAATTCGGTTTGTTTTTAATTTTCAGAAAATTTTTGCGGAAATGTATTATTTTAATATTCTCCAATTTTTCCACTTTTTCCGAGGCTCTGGGGAAAAACGGTTTTTGATTCCTATGTACACCTATAAAATATCTCTTAGGCCGGGGGAGGTAAATTAATTGAATATTAGGTATCGTGAGGTTACCATATGACACATATATCTTCATTATAGTAGTTACCCTTTAATCTTTATTAACAATGTCAGTTTTCATCTACATTACACAATATAAATAGAATTAAATAGTAATTGCTTCAATTAAAACGATGCCATACCTATAAATTTGGTTGAATGTTGTATGCAAAACATATAATTTCCTATGAAAACCAATTTTATTAATCAACTTGGTGAGTAGAGGAGCGCATGCAAACAACGACGCGAATTCTTAAGCCGGATTCACAGCTACGTCGTGTGTTGTGTCATGCGATTGCTTTTTTATTATGTTTACAGCTGCTAACCAATATTGTTTAAAAGTTGAGCTGTAGTAAATTATTGATATACTAGGTTGAAACTTGGTTATTACATGATACCAAAAAAGTAATGCCCAATCACAATACGATTTGATCTACACGACACGACACGACACGACACACGGCGAAGCTTTGAATCGGTGAAACTTAAAACACAAACCCGATTTCATTTAACGTGGTTGACTGGTGATATGTCACATATTATTGATGTACTTCGATAATTTGTTATCAAATAACTATTTTGTGCTTTCGGAGAGCTCAAAATGTCTACTCTGAAAATTAAAAACGAATAATAGTTCTAATGGGCTTATATTATTTTTCATCGCAGAATTTATTATAGATATCGCTAGCAAACAATACCTCTGCCCAAACTGCTAATGGCTTCTAACTCAACTTTACTCGACTAAAAACATATTGTAAACCAAATTAAATTAATAAGTCTAAAATTTGATTGTATATAAAAACAAACTAACCCGAACGATATTTGATGGTTTTATAGTCCATACATTACATATATATTTCTTATAATAAACAAACGTATGCTTTATGTCAATAATCACTCACCGTAAATGAACACCTATCAACAACTTATCCATAATTGCCTCTAAAAAAAAAAATATATATATACCTATTTCACGGGAAAATAGTTAAAATTACCATAGTTATCGTAGATCACTGATCGTTGTTTATCGTTGTTATTAAACTTTTGTGCTGTTTGTACATAAGCGTATGGTTTAACTCTAAAGTATCAAAATCACCAAGTTTGTCGTTTTTACTTTATTCTACCTACGGTGGATTAATATAATCAATTAATACAAAATCCTGACTTAAACTAACCATACTAAAATCCGCTAATTAAAAAAAAAAAAAATTTAAGATTTTTTAAATTATCCTATATTTTCTTCACGGAGGTCTAATCTATCCACAAACATTCATATATTTAAATATATTTATTGACAAAAAAAAATAATACAAATAAACAAAAAAAGCAAAATTAACTAATAGCAACCAATTTATAATACACTGTTATTATTTTAATCTGAAACAATACAATATATTTCTTATTATTTCTTTTTTTATTTTTAGTTTATTTCTTTTCTGGACGCATGGCGAAACTCATGTATTTTGGCATCCAGGTTTCCTACTTTTCCATTAGATTTTCCTACTATGACCCTACAACAGTCAACAACACTGTCACGAGTAAAAAACCGTTTGACACAAGTACACAACACAATATTATATAACAATATAATATATAGTACCCACCTAATCCGTATACACCTATCGTGTATATGTATTTCGTTTCACGTTTGTGCCGTATTTTTTTTGGTAGTGAACATTGTACTTTCCACGTTACACATCCGTTGCATTAACCATTTCTTAATATTTACAACTACTAACAAAATGATACGGCGTCGTTAATGTGCTATTAAAGCCATAGTAGATGAATAGATGAGTCACTTGAATGGAATTGTCTACTGCTGCAGAGGTGCCCTCTAATAACTAAACAAACAATAAAATCATAAAATAATGTCAATACAAAATGTTACCCTTTAATCTTTATTAACAATGTCAGTTTTCATCTACATTACACAATATAAATAGAATTAAATAGTAATTGCTTAAATTAAAACGATGCCATAAATATAAATTTGGTTGAATGTTGTATGCAAAACATATAATATTTAGACTGTTTAGTTAAATCAAGAATATATAGGTATGGAGGTTGGTACATTTAAGTATCGACTTATGTTAGTATCTAACATTCATATATTTAAATATATTTATTGACAAAAAAAAATAATACAAATAAACAAAAAAAAGCAAAATTAACTAATAGCAACCAATATATAATACACTGTTATTATTTTAATCTGAAACAATAAAATATATTTATTTTTATTTATTTTTTTATTTTTAGTTTATTTCTATTGCGGCTTTTCTTATTTCTCATGGCGAAACTCATGTATTTTGGCATCCAGGTTTCCTACTTTTCCGATAGATTTTCCTAAAATTTTCTTTCATAGAAACCTCCTCCGTGATATACTCTTTTGTTTAAAAGAAAATCAAAAGGTCTGATAAGTAGTTCCAGAGTTTACCCTGTACAAAGATTTTCATTTCACATTTATATAGGTAGTTAGATATACATAGATATTTAACGTTATGGTCGATTAATCTATTTCTTTCTTTTTCTGTTCACCTTTTTTCTTTTTCAGTTTTACAAAATTGTTAGTGAAGATCCACCAATGTTCAAGATGGTGATTAGTGGGAAGAACTCGTGCGATGGTGTATTGAAGAGAATGGAACAATCTGAACAAGCGGTTCCCGAGGGGTCCCTATTGTCCGCCGATGGAACGATATCTCTTCTTTTTAGTAGAGACTTCCCAGTAGTGCCCATGTGGAGTCCATCGAAGAGAATTGAACAATCCGAGGAAGCGGTTCCCGAGGGGTTCCGACATATAACCGATGGATCGATAACTCTTATTTTTGAAAACTTCCGACAAAAGCCCCTTTATATACCGTCAGACGAATAATTGTTTTTTGGATGCAGGTTACTTCATAACTAACATACTACATACAATAAAAAGGCAATAATTTAGCAAACGTACATAATTAATGTCAACGTATTGTAATATATAAATAATTCTATATTTTTTTAATAATAAAGCTGTAAAATTAATTTCCAATATTAGTATCCTTTTTTTTTCATGTTTAATTACTATGATTAAATAATTATGCAATATTCAAACCTGCACTATGACCCTACATCAGTCAACAACACTGTCACGAGTAAAAAACCGTTTGACACAACACAATAGCAGAGTCAAGATATAGTGACTAAAATTATTATTTAAATACTGATAAGTGAAGACTATTAATTAAATATTATATATTAACACCTATACTACTTTGGTTGGTAAAATTTCGAATCTCTCTGACTATTTTTTTTTGTCATATCAATTTATGATGATTTATGGACCCCGAAATTAAATAGTCCGAAACATCTTTGTACGGATCTGACTACAAATGTTACAATAACCATATTATGGGCATATTAATAATATTTAAATATAAATACTTATAAAAATAAGTGAATTTAGTCGTTACACTATAATGATTGAACTAAATACCCCAAGATGGATACCCCCTCCCCCTTTGGATATGAAACCTAACCTTTATTTAAAAAAAAAATAATTGGCCATGTGTTTAATGTGTATAATAATTACGGTACCACATGTCCACATACAAAAAATGTCAAGAACTGTACAAGGCAATGGAAAGTCCAAGATTAAATATTTGAATGATTCACACTAATTAATAACCAAATAATTATGCAATATTCAAACCTGCACTATGACCCTACATCAGTCAACAACACTGTCGCGAGTTAAAAACCGTTTGACACAACACAATATTACCATTGATTATATAATGTGTATTATATAATCAATGATATACCAAAATTACCAGAAACCAGAAACCAACCCGAGCTCTGCAATAGCCGACTAAAAAACAAATGTTCGCCAAAAATACGTATTTATCGGTGTACAATTCCTTTTTTTATTGATTATAAATCGTTATTTTAACAAACATTTATTAAACTATCAAAACTATTGTTGAATTTATACATGCCTTACCTAAAATAATTAATGAAATGTTTTTCGTTAATTTAATAAAAAATAATAAAATTAACAAACAGGTTTTTTCAAATTGAATAAGATTTGTACGAATCAATGCAGATATTGTTACACTAATACATTTATTTTTATCAAAAATTAATCACAAATCTTTGTTAATTTTACTGCTTCTATTTCGTTATGTGCACAATAATCCATAAATGTATCCATTCGAAAAGGTAAAAGGACGTTTCGCCCCCATCCATTATTAAGATAGGACATTTGGCACTCGGTATTAATCAATATATTTAAATGACTTTTTTAAAATTTAAATTTAAATTATTCTTAAAAAACGTACATCTTCAATATAATATTTATATTAATATGTATGAATTGTCACAAAATTTAAATTTGATTTGACAAATCAAAAAACATTCTAAGAACAACTACTTCACAAATAGTCTGGTGTGTTACCTACCAACAACTTGTAATAAAATTGCTAATTTTGATTTTTTTTATTCGATTCCTGCTCTAAGCTAAAATCTTGTATTTATAATTTAATATTTATGTTTAATTTGTTCTCAGTTATTTCAACTATTGTCTTCATGTGTTAAATTAACGATACTTTTAGTCTTTCAATACTGCACCCTTGGGGTTTTAGTGTTTTGCATATATGAATTTATTTATTTAATAAATATTATACATATTATTATTGAAACTAATAACTTTTTTCAAAATATTATTTTTGGGAATTTGCTAAAATGTGAAATTACCAATTTTGTTTGAGTTGTTCGGTGACAAAGGCGACCACGACGACAATATTAACTCCCGGATACCAAATGTCCTATCTTAATAATAGACGCGGACGAAACAGCGTTGGCGATTCATTGGAAACATATCCGGTCTCAAATAAGAGACCCGAGCAGTGTATGGACATGTTTTGTATGGTCAAGATTAATATTGTCTGTACATAATATAGTGTAAACGCGTATTATAAAACTTCTCATATCATAATATCTATGGAGGTGGTTATTGGAATTTGGAAACGATAAAAACATTCCTAAGGGCTACAACTATTGTATATATATGGCATATATACATAGGCCGTTGTCGATAACAATATAATATATAGTACCTACTTAATCCCATACCATACCTATAGGTATATTGTGTATATGTATTTCGTTTGTGCCGTATTTTTTTGGTAGTGAACATTGTACTTTCCACGTTACACATCCGTTGCATTAACCATTTCTTAATATTTACGACTACTAACAAAATGATACGGCGTCGTTAATGTGCTATTAAAGCCATAGTAGATGATTAGATGAGTCACTTGAATGGAATTGTCTACTGCTGCAGAGGTGCCCTCTAATAACTAAACAAACAATAAAATCATAAAATAATGTCAATACAAAATGTTGTTTAATTTACATTTCGAAATGTATACGGTAGATAATAAGTATATGTTGTAAATTTATATTTTCTAATATTATAAATGGAGTCCATGTGTATAAATGTATAAAACAAATATTTTCCTACGTTAGTTTTAGTTCAAACAATCAAAGAAATATATTCTCATATATAAATGTGTGATTTCTATAAATTATGAAGTTATGATAGGGACTATAATATATTATGTGTCAGTTGTGGGACCAGCATTTTTTATAAATAATTATTCAGATATTATTAAAATTATTAATTGACCAATGACTCCAGTCTCCAAGACTTTAGATTTAGACGGCTAGACTAGCTTATACATTTTAATTTATACTCGCATAGTCACATATGACCTGAGTTTAAAACACGTTAAAAGATAAGTGTAAAATGTGAAAAATTGGTGTGCGGGTACTTATAGGTATTTAAGGTATAGTTGCTTCATAGGAAAAAAAATGTCATGCCGACCCTGATACATTAATACATAAAAGTATTAAGGAATAAGGAGTAATATTGTATACCGAATTTCTTTTTCAAATTCGGTTGATTAATATTATTTATACTAATTGTGATAGTATGGGCTATAATATAGTTCAAATGTTTAATGGCGGTTATGGCACAATAAATGTCGAATGAATGTGGCTACATTAATGAGATACGGATAATAAATATGAGTTAATCATATATTATGAAACTTATCGTTATATGGATGTCGATTGATATACATAATTTTTTTTTAATTATCTCTAAGCTTATAAAAAATATATAATGGGTACATCATTATTCATTATAAATGCAAAATATTTCGTTATATCTACGATTCTATTGAAAATAATATATTTTTCGTCGAAAACAGTACCGAGTAACTTCGATTCTCGGTAGGTCAATACTTAGTAAGCCCTACGTTCCTACAATATATGTAGTGAAAATCAATATGTAATCTAACTCGATAGCGGTTTTAGTGTTAGAAGGTGTGATTATTATATTTTTGAAGCCCAAATAAAATGTAGATCATTTTCCTCAACATTAACGAACCACACCAAACTAGAAGGCCGACCGGGCGGCTGCATAAAAATCATGAAGAATAAAGATTTAACTTTTATTCTTCGTGATAGAAATATAGGATTTCCAACCGATGATCGGAATGCGGCCACGTCACGACAATTAGTTTACGATTGTCAAGCCTCCACCTCTCAATATAATAATATATCATTATTTCATATTAATATTTTAATACGTTCATATATAGGTGTGTGTCCTGTGTACAACAGCTGCCAACAGCACAATGGAGTTTTGATATTTTTCACTCGTTCGCAGTGATGCGCAATAGGTAGCTACATCTCGTAGGATAAATATATTTAGGTACCTTATATAAATACAATCATCGTATATTTATATTATCTAGATAAATTATACAAAATTGGTAGGTATCTAACTTCCAACCTGAGATAGAAATTATAACCACCCATATAATGTTGCATGACAATATCATTTATATAATATTTATTAATAATTATTAGTAATTTAAACTAAATTACTAATATTTATTAATAATTATAAGTAATTTAAACTAAATTTTTTGAGAAAAAGACGAAAAAAAAATATCTCATTTCTATCTAGATAGGTAATATAATATCATTTTTTTTTTTATTATCTATCTAAATATAGAAGTGTTTTAAGCTCAGATAGGTTTACAGTGTTTATGAATCAATTAAAAAATAAAGCAAATAAAAAACAATATTCTAATCATTTTTAAAATTGAAAAAAAGATCAATTATAATAATATTATACAAACGACACGCCGTGGCATTTGCGTTTACAATTTTCGGCTATGCAATATAATATAAATATATTTATATATTGATAAGACTGTAATAGCTTATAAATTCAAACAGACGATGACGACGATATGATATTATATATATTGTTGTATATTATCTTGGGTTAGAATCCCTACACATTCATACTATGACGCACCATGATATTATTTTCGGTCGAAAGTGTATATGTATACCTACCTACATATTATATATTTTATGAAACATAAAAACTAAAATATATAGGTAACACACTATAATATTATACCTATACGGTGTAGGACCGGCAACCGTTGTTGTAGTACCCTGGTTAGAGGCTACTTTAGTAGACAGTGGCACAATGCACGTGCACAGTAGAATTGTTCGAAACTCTCGTAATTTCATTCGCTTAGTGTTATTTTGACCTTTACCCTGTAAACGACAAGTAAATTAAATCGATCTAAGAATTAATGTAGTGTGTTTGTATAATAATATTATAATGTATACTATATATTCTCCTATTACCTGTGTTCGATATTATATAGATTATAGATTTACGAATTGGTGCCCGACAATATATTGGAGACCTAGGTGCAACTATTGTTAAAATACTGGGGGGCTCCAGCCAGTGGCAGCTCGTGGGTTTTTAATGAAGTAGTGCACATCCAAAAAAAATATACCGTAGGTATCTTATAATCGTCTCCAGTGCACTGACAATAGTTATTTTCCTTTAGCCTAAACATTTATCATGTATCTTAACATGCTGCTGTCAACCAGCCACTTATTTATGGGATTTAATACGACCGTCGCAAACAAAAGTGAAGGAAAATGGTTAGACAGTCGACAGAGCATACTAATCAAGCCGTGGAATCGTGGTATTTCGATTTTCGACCCATATTGATATAAAATAATGTTATATTATATTTAGCATATTCGAGTGACCGCTTGCTGCACTGCGGCCATGTTTCGAAATATCATTGTAATATTCACATTTTGTTATACCTATAAATATTTTTACAATTGCATCGTATTGTCTTATATTTTAATATACATGTCTGACGTTTCTCGCGGCGATTTCCCGATTCCGACATACAACGCTGCGGCGGCCGTGCAGATGTTTCTTTGCTCATGTGTATAGGTGTGTGCACTTTACTGTGGTGGCTCGGTGGGCGGAAAGGTTGGAGGGCAGTGTCCGTCCGGTAGAATTGCAGTTTCTCCCATGCTCCGGTAGTTGAACGCCTGTTGCGCCTTTGTCCATCGACCGGTGGTGAGAACCAACTACACGAACGCCGCCGCCGTCGTCGCTGCTTATAAAAAGGCACGCACACAGCTCAGCACTATTCATTGCGTGCTAACCGCGTTTTCAGTTTGACTTTTGCGTTGTCGTGGACATTTTCTCGCTCCGTGACTAACTTTTCTTCCGCGCTCACCGTTGCGTTTGATTTAATTTTGTGGCGTAACCGCAATACGATGACGGCGAGATTATACATGTTGCTGGCCATCGCAGTCCCCATATTGGCACTCCCCGTATTTGGTACCGTTAGGCTCCCCATATTGGCAACAAACGATGACCTCCCCGAAGAATATCCTCCAGATGAACCTCAAAGAGAAGACACCCGTACAATGTGTAAGAAATTATATAACCTATTCAGTAAATAGTAATTAGTAATTAAGTTCACAAAAAATATACAGATTATATTTTTTAAGTAGGTACATTCTTATTTATTGTTAATACTTTAATTATATTATTTTACCATTATCATTGTTATTGTTGTTTTATTATTTTATAACATTAATTTTATCCTAAATTTAATAAATATATATATATATTGAACTAGCTGATCCCGTGCACTTCGTTTCCCGTTAAATGTACCAACTCTATATGACTCAAACTTTGTTCAATTCGTTATTTAATATTCGGTGTATGGTGTTCAACATTTATCTTAACTTTTCTATTGTCTGGAATAAAAATTCTGATTCCCAGCAGTATGTTATCAGGTAGGCAATTTACCTGCGGTAGATCGTGGACCCCGTACTGTTTGTATGTAACTTAAAAAATTAAGTCTAAAGTATCAAAGTTATACCAAGTATGTCGCTGAACTCCTCCTAAACGGCTGGGATAATTGTGAATGCCAATTTCTCGACCAATATTTCCTCCTCGTCCACGAAGAAGTGGCATTGTTTTATGTACCTACGTAAATTATATTATATACTTATATATTTAATACATTATTTAGTAATTGCTTATAACTGCGAATGTTATATATACCTAATGTATAAGCAATAATGCTATAAATAGGTATCTCCTTATATTTCACAATTTTACTAAACTAATCATTTACAATAATAATAATAATAATAATAATATAATATGAAGAGGATATTAGCAGTACTTAGTGGTTTTTATTTTTAAGTTGAAATTAGATAGGTATTTGTATGTAATATATATAATTTATTTATGTGTAAAATATTGTAATCATCCGTGTCGGTACTTTGGAATTCAAATAATAAAAAAAACCTTGAAAAGAATAATAACTGTCAAATCGCACTTAAATATTATGTCACGTGTAATGTTTATTATTTGTTCTTATTCATATTTATTAAGACTTCATCAGACTGCATCTGCCTATAGGTAGTCTATATTATCGTAATTTTATCTATCGCTCCACAAAATAAATTATGTTATATAAATTCGTTACAAAAAACCATTTTATTACACTCGTTTTGTACTCAAAGTTCCGACCCAGTCTTATATAATATAATCGTTGCACCGTTATTTTTATCAATATATTCTAAAATAATTATTTTTGGACTGTGGACTCGCAGTTCAATTCATTTTCATCTGTAATAATCACCGCAGGCGAGTACTAATAATAATTTTTCCGTCTATCAGATATAAAACTAATTGCTGCTCCAGGTCCTACAGTATTAATGTTTAACTATAGCACATTGCGTTATATGTTATCGTTCCCTAATTAAGGTTTTTTTTATTAATATGATTTATTGTTTTTTTTTAATGATGATATATCGTTTTTTGTTTACTCTGAAACTGCGTACTGTTCAAATGTGGTCACCTCGTATAAAACTTCTATATATGTTGAGTATTTCTTTCAACTGTCAATAATCTTGATAAGGCAAGGGTAGATGGCCCCTGGGTATTTGGTTTACAAACTGGAAATGATTGCGGTTATTTTTATGTTCATCGACTCGATTGAGAAACACTTCTACCAATAATTGAACGTGAATGGAAGGCAGGATCAGAAATTCATTAATAATTATTCAATAATTATTATTATTATACTATAGGTATATGCTTTTTATCAATTCAATTTAAAAATTATCAATAACTCAAAAAAATGCGGGTAGGTAATGTCCCGGATACGAAATATAATATAATCAATTCTTAGATTTTTTTCTAAGACAAAATTAAATAGCATGAAATAAAATATATTTCTACGAAACCAATATAAGTACCTTACTATTTTAAATAATTTTGTTTTGCGTTATTTTTTGTTTAATGATATTCTATAAATTACATTTTGCGTTATTTTTCGATAAATGATATTCTATAAATAATTACGTCTTGCGATATATTTTGTTATTCGTTATGCTTTGTTTTGCGGTATTTAATTATTTTTGATTATCGCTTTCCGTTATAATTACGTTTACAAATTTCAATCGCTATTCGTCAAATATAACGTTATTATAAGGTTTGCAATCCCTGATCTAAATTATTTATATTCTATAATTATTTTTGACCTATTTGTCGTATTATGACTTATTGGCAGACAACCGTCGATCCTTTAAATTCCAAAACATTAAAGAAATTCCTATTGTACAATGCAATGCAAATATAATTTAATTTTTAATTTTAATTTTTTTTTGTACATTGTAATATAATTTATAATTTATAATTTTATTTGTTCCTCATTTTTTAATAATAATTAAATTTGAATTTATTTAATAAATAATGCATTTTTTGAAACGTCATTTTTTGATATTTTTAGGGAATTTTTTAGAGTTTTTAGGTCATAAATGCATTTTTTGAAAGGGCATTTTTTTGATATTTTTAGGGCATTTAAATCCGAGCCCTAGTTATCACATATCATTATTTCTATTATCACATTAACTTTGGGTACACTTATTACTGTGCAATATTATATATATATTATATGACATAGGGATGTGTTGTTTGCATACATGAATACACATTTGCTGTACTCTGCAATTGATTTTGCTAGTACACCCACCCACGGTGAATTTGAATCTATACATTGTCGTTTTATCAAAGTGTTTAAACTTTAAAGACAATCGTCAATCGTTTGTGTGTGGTAAATCAATAACATCAGTACAATATCACTTAGGTATAGGCACCCCCGCCCCCCCCCCAACCACATCTTATACTATATAAATTATAATGCCTATACTTACAATGGAAGTCCGCTGTTAATTTGTTGAACAAGAATATGTATTAAACTGATTACTGCCTACTGGAACTTACTTAACCAACAATTATATTAGGTCTTTTATTTTTTCGGGGGAAAAACATCACGAAACGCAACTATAGATTGTAATCTTAGGTAATCATATCAATTGTATTACAATTCAAATGTATATGTTTTGTTGTTATCAACACCTATGACCTATGTTAATTTGTATGTACTACTATATGTACACTTGTACACTTGTAGCGCACAAATTATACATTAATCAAATTCGTCGGTCTTTATGCCCTATAAAAAATTACAATCAAAATGTTTTTCGTTAAGATTTATACGTATATGTCGAACGTGTCAAGTGAATTTATTCATAAATACGTCACAGCTTTATGTTTTTATCGTTTCTCGAATTCTTTTCGAATCGAATCCTTTATTACATTATGGCCTCCATAACAGCTAAAGAATTAAAAAACACCCACCCAAAATTGTAGGTAAGAAATTATTTTATCGTTTACGATGATCGCATTAAATGTTTAGATTTTAAAGTCATCATATAAACTTTATACGAGACAACAACGCAAATGAATAGTAACATATATATAGAGAAACATAAAGCTACTTATGTTTTTCCATATTCAGAAACAAATATAATTATGTTGTAATCTTAATGATTTTGCTTTCATTGATTTTTGAGTACTTTATTTAGTACTAAATAAGTGGAATTTACAGTAAGGTGTATAAAAAACCAACCTAACAATAACATATTTTGATATATACGTATAAATCGAGTTAGCCAATGCTTTGTGTCATGTAGGGCGAATACAAACATTTTTTTCAATCGAGAGATTTTTGGCTAAAAACGTGGAACATGGCTCTTTTTGGGACTCTACTATTTTTAGATCGATCAATAAGTGTGTCGAAAGGCTTTACCGAATTTATATAAATGTGTACCTATATATCGTTTATTCATTATTATATTATTCCGAAGCATTGAATCGTCGTAGGCAGTCTGATGTTGTGATTGGAAAGTAAGACACGTAATAGCAGAATGCATTGCCCTTAATATTTAATAATTGTAAATTAAAATATACTTTTAAGGGGATTCCATACCGACCGTTTTTAAGGAGTTGAGTATAGGCAATTTTTAGACAATCTATATAGTATGTGTGCATGTGGTGTGTATTAAATGATCATTGGTGTGAATGACTTCCCTGTACAATAGATAAGCGTTGCGCACTCGTAATGCAAATGTCACATTATGCCTATGAACAAATTTATTTCATGGCGAAATGTTGTTAATCATAGACCTAAAATAATTCCAACACACCGACTTGAGTTTTACACCGATAATAATTTTGAAGACAAATTTTGTTTTTTTGTTCAATCCACATTGGATCCTTCGAGCCACATTTTTAGTTTATTATTCTTAAAAAGAAAAAAATCTCACTTGAAATTTAGAAAAAAAACTTGTATTCTTAAAATATTTAATATACATAAATAGTTTTGAATTTTTTTTTTATTATTATTCTGATTCGAATGATTCAAAAGAGACTTCATAATAAATTCAAATATGTTTTCAAAATTATTACATAAGTAAAACTCAAATTAGTACATTGGAACGCTTACAGGTATATTTTACTCTAAAAAGCGATAGTATGGAATCCTTACACAGACATTTGTTGTTTCCGTCTTACAAATGCTTAACATAACAAATTGTACCCTCACCAGAACACGTGTAGCTCTGTTAGTTTAAATATTAGACTGAATCTACCTCTTATAAAATGTAAAGGTTAGATAATTATAGGGTTTTATCAAGAGCATCTCATCGGCTTTTAATTATATTTTAATTTTAAAAAGTGTTATGAATATTTTAAAATTGTAAATGATTTGTTCCTTTTAAAATACTCATAACTTGCTTAAAACTAAAATACAATAAAAAATACCACTAGATTGCCTAGATAACAATCTTACTATTAAATTTTATGAGAGGTCAATTCGCTCTAATTTTTAAACTAACAGAGCTAAACGTGTTCTGCTGGTCGCAGTGGCGACGGTGGTTTGGATTAGATGCGTCAGGTGCGGGCAACGGGTAGGCTCTGATGGTTCCAGATAACAACCGTATTCGGCCCACCCGTGGCTCAGACTTTAAACGATAAAAATACCCTGCCTACTTTTGGTTAGAAAAAAAATACAACACACTATCCTCAACATATAGACTCATTCCCTAATTCGCCTAACAAGTAGTCCGAACTCCACGCCCAGACGAGCGGTGGTCCGTGCCCCTGCTTTAGCGTTTCAAAGACATAGCATACCTCTGCTGCACATACAACCATCATCTATAAGCGGTTCCACCTCCTAGCCTACCCAACGCAGCGCTAATGCAGCGTAGGTTATAGAGAACAAAACCATACATGTTGCCCTGCACTAAACAAAACCACTTAGAAACACTCAGATATATGATAAACTGTAGCAGTTGACACGTGAGGACCGACGTCCATAACAATATGATAACTTGTGGGGCTGTCTGCTTAGCTGAGCTGGGCAAATCGATCTAGGGAATCGAGTACGAGAAGTATATTGAAGTGAGGGGCACGCGGGCGGTCCGGGGTCCGGGACTTGCCTGAAACACTCGCGCAACGTAGCCCCGAGAACACTTGCATGACCTCGGTGGCTGAAGTATATAATGGGAACTTCCGGTTGTCAAAACTGGGACAAAATACGAAATGTATGATATAATAGTTGTTATAGAGAAATTATATTGATATGTTCTTGTAAAAAAGCTTGCTAAAAAAACTTTTTTTTATCTATTAGTATCTATTAGTCTATTAGTATGTACAAAACTGTCTAAGTCACATAACTGGTTTTTCTCAAACAAAAAATTAATTTTGTGAAATGTTCTTCGAAATTTTTCATAAATGTATAACAAAACTGGTAAAATCGATGTATGACTCAGACCGTTTCACCCAAAACACCGTATCATTCTTCTGTATCTAGATATGACATAATCTCATTTTCACTAATTTAAGACTTGGCAAGTTTTTCCCAAGCACCATCGAAATATTCATGTGCAATTTTACCAGCACGACGAAGATTCTTCGCTAACATAATACCTATAATATCTACATTATTAACACCTAGGTAGAACCTATACCCGTCTATCCTATTTGATTGTAATGTTGTATTTCTCATCTTCTCTCAGTTGAAACGTACCGCCATGATGAATGTCCACCATTTGGACACATCGACAACAGCTTTAACGTAACGGTGTTGGGCACTACAGCGCCGAAAATAGGCGGATGTGCTTCTATGGCACCAATAAACCTGCATTGGAGACCATCGTTTAACTTGTGGCTGGGCAGTTCTGAAACAGGCGGCGGAAAGTGCGGAGATAAAAGTAAGTACAACAAATCTTTATTATTACAACACGATAGTGATGGATGAGGGTTCTTCGCCGAGTCTTTTGCTTCAAGAAAGCACTATATTAAATAGTATAATATATTATAATCAATGTTTTTCGTGTAAAATTAAAAACGTGCAAAATAAATAACAGATATAGATAAATAGATTGCCTACCTGATAATATTCTGCTGCAAATATCACGAGATAACGCTGGTCTAGATTTCTATACATTAAAACATAATTTCATTTACGCATAAAAAGATATTGCTTATATATCATATTACACCTAAAGGGAGTTAAAATATAATCAGAATTGTTTTTTCGGGTAACGGGAAAGTTAAAGAGCCTCTTAACTGCCGTAATTTCAACTGAAAAGACCTAAAGCATTCACGAAATTAAAGTTAGTTGACAGTGCCCGATTTTGATTCTAAAAAAAGTCTTAACTCACCAGAAAATTGTATATAGATCCTACAAAGTGCATTGTAAAAACTAAATTTTATATAATTTTGAACTGTAATTGAAAACTTGAAAATATGAACGTTTTCGAATCAAAAGTAGTATTAAAAACCTAAAAAGTTTCTACGATCTACAGGCATTTTTCTGCTGAATTCAAATATTTTTTCAGAATCAAAATCAGACAACGTTAACCAACTTTCATTTTGTCAAAAAAAATGTATGTTTTTGTAGAATTCGTTTTGTGTCATTTACATGGTTATCGAGTTATTGACATGTGCTTGCGCGTACGAGAGAGGATACCGCATTTAATTTCACTCACACTAATAATCATTTATGACTAACGCAAAGATCCCGGACGGCTATGACAAGATTAGAAATTGCCTAAATATCGCCCCTTAAATAACGACCGTAAAGACCGGGGCCCCTTAAGATAAGATTTTAACAGTTTTACACTACTCTGCATACAGTTCAATTACTTTTAATATAAAAAAAAACGTAGCTTGATAGATAGACATGATTTGTGGAGCCTCGAAATAGCCCCACAATTTGCAAACAACCATCCACCAATCTTTAAATAATAATCAAATCTTTTTTGGTTGTAACAGATTACATTTATAAATTACAGATATACCTTTTAGGTTTACCTAAAGCTAACCTATATCCTATATAGGTAACTCTAAAAAGTGTTGGTGGTGGTTTTTGGCTATATACATATTTTAACAACACATCTACCATTATTGTGAAATCCTGAAAAGATTTTAATGTAATTACTTACTATACCTACCTTACTATTATGTAATATGTATAGTAGTAGCATTTATTATAATAAATATTTATTGGGAAAGCAGATTAACAAAACGTGCTTTGGTGGAAACAATTTGTACCTTCTGATTCGGGATGTATAGATATACATCCCGATATTTTATATTGGTTATTTTAATTTTTTAATTAAATTAATTTTGTTATCTCAACTGTATACGCTTCTATAGCTAACTGTATACGTTGGTGAGTACAATTTCTACTAATATTAACAAATACATTCAAATTTCAAATACATTCAAATACAATTCACTTATAGCAAAATGTTTGCGAAATGTCGAGAAAGTACATAAAACCTCCCGAATTGAGTCCTGACTCCGCGTACGGGGTACCCACCTAACCATCAGTAAGATAAGTGTCGACAGCGCTCCCAGTGTTAATCTTCCCAATAATCAATGGTTGACAGTTGTAGTATAATATAGTATAGTGTTTTATAGTAACTATTAAGTATTTACTATGTAGTTCTTTCTTATTAATTACCAGACTTAATAATTTTCCGGTAGATTTTCCTAAAGTCATGTCTCATAAGAATCTTTTTCTGACAATTACAAACTCAACAAAAAAGAATAAGCCGAATCGGTCAAGTAGTTTCGGAGCCAACCCGTGACAAAGATTTGTATTTCACTTTTATAAAATACTAGCTGAAACCCGCGTGCTCCGCCCCCCTTTATGTTTGTTTGCAAATTGTGGGGCTGTTTCCTCACCCAACAAATCCTGTCTATTTTTTTTATGAAGAACAATTGAACTGTATGAAGAGTAGTGTAAAACTCTTATATACATCTCATAATGTAATATTATCTCTCAGCAACATTTGTGGCTTTGCCAAGGTCAGATTTTCTCTTTACGGACATTATTCTCTACTCGTATATATTTTATAGAATAAACAATACATTTCGACCAATAAACATAAAATATTCAAAATTAACATCTAAAACTATAACAGTCGTTATCAGTAGCAACCTTACAATAAACAAAAATATATTATTATTATGTTCATTTTTCTCATGGACTGATTAAGCCACTTCTAAATTTTTGACATCCAGATTTCCTACTTTTCCGGTAGATTTTCCTAAATTTTTCTATCATAACATCCTGGTCTTGACAATTAACAACATAAAAAAATAATCAGCCAATTCTGCCAAGCTGTTTCGGAGCCAACCCGTTACACAAAATCTTGACTTGCTTTTATAGTATAGATAAATATTTTATTATGCACATTATACATTTCAAATTTTTTTTTTTTTTTTTGCTTTAATATACAAACACTTGGCAAATGGGTAATGATATAACAATTGTTTAGTACCTACTTAGGATACCTAATGTAATATAAATATTATAATAGGTCTCATATTGAAGCAATTGATCGAACATTAAAAGATCTTAGGTGTAACAATAAGCCTATGGCTGGTATAACATTTGTTTTCGCTGGTGATTTCCGTCAAACCTTAACCCGTGACACAAAATCTGGACTTGCTTTTATAGTATGGATAATAAATCATCCCGGTATAATTTTATAAACATCCGAATGTAAAATGTATGACGTATTCGAATGTAAACGTGCACACAAAAAGAGCGCTAAATATTACGTCGTAATGTGTCAACAAAAATACTGTTTCAATAAATATTAATTATTAAAAATAGGTAAACTATTATAATCATCATTTTCGTGTAATTTTCTGTTCATGAACTAACAGATATGGACCACTACATATTTGAGTGTGAGGAAAGAACACCGTTTATCTCCAAGCACCTCACACTATATGGCTGGCGTTCATATTTATACTCTGGTACATGGACAGGAAAACCAGACTACAGATGTGCTGTGAGTATACTATGTTTACGCATACATATTCTATAAAATATTATATCATAAATGATTTCCTAATCAACAACTTATCCATAATTACCTCTAATAAAAAATATATATATACCTATTTCACGGGAAAATAGTTAAAATTACTATAGTTATCGTAGATCACTGATTGTTGTTTATCGTTGTTTTTAAACTTTTATCACTTGTTGCTTAACTATCATCTTATTACAGTCACAACGACGTCGATGGTTGGGAATATGGTTAAGTCTCGGAGTACTTATAATTATAATATACTACCTAGCTGATCCCGTGCACTACGTTGCCCGTTAAATGTACCAACTCTATTTGACTCAAACTGTATTCAATTCGTTATTTAATATATACAGTATATGGTGTTCAAAATTTATCTTAATTTTTCTGTTGCTCATAGTAAAAATTCTGATCCGCAATTGTCTATTATCAGGTAGGTAAGATCAGCGGTATACCCGATGCTGTTTGTACATAAACGTATGGTTTAACTCTAAAGTATCAAAAATACCAAGTTTGTCGTTTTTACTTAATTCTACCTACGGTGGATTAATATAATCAATCAATACAAAATCCTGACTTAAACTAACCATACTAAAATCTGTTAATTAAAAAAAAAAAAAACAAAATTTAAGATTTTTTAAATTTTTCTATATTTTCTTCACGGGGGTCTGATCTACCCACAAACATTCATATATATACATATATTTATTGACAAAAAAAATAATACAAATAAACAAAAAAGGCAAAATTAACTTGCAGCGACCAATATATAATACACTGTTATTATTTTAATCTGAGACAATAAAATATATTTCTTTTTATTTCTTTTTTTATTTTTAGTTTATTTCTTTTCTGGACACATGGTGAAACTCATGTATTTTGGCATCCGGGTTTCCTACTTTTCCGATAGATTTTCCTAAAATTTTCTTTTATAGAAACCTTCTCCGTGATATACTCTTTTGTTTAAAAAAAAAAAAATCATAAGATTGATAAGTAATTCCAGAGTTTACCCTGTACAAAGATTTTCATTTCACATTTATATAGGTAGTTAGATATACATAGATATTTAACGTTATGGTCGATTAATCTATTTCTTTCTTTTTCTGTTCACCTTTTTTCTTTTTCAGTTTTACAAAATTGTTAGTGAAGATCCACCAATGTTCAAGATGGTGATTAGTGGGAAGAACTCGTGCGATGGTCTATTGAAGAGAATGGAACAATCTGAGCAAGCGGTTCCCAAGGGGTCCCGATTGTCCGCCGATGGAACGATATCTCTTCTTTTTAGTAGAGACTTCCCAGTAGTGCCCATGTGGAGTCCATCGAAGAGAATGGAACAATCCGAGGAAGCGGTTCCCGAGGGGTTCCAACGTATAACCGATGGATCGATAACTCTTATTATTGAAAACTCTCGACAAAGGCTCATTTCTGGACCGTCACGCGTAATTTGAATAAGATTTGTACGAATCAATGCAGACATTGTTACACTAATACATTTATTTTTATCAAAAATTAATCACAAATCTTTGTTAATTTTACTGCTTCTATTTCGTTATGTGCACAATAATCCATAAATGTATCCATTCGAAAGGTAAAAGGACGTTTGGCCCCCGTCCATTATTAAGATAGGATATTTGGCCCTCGGTATTAAGCAATATATTTAAATGACTTTTTTAAAATTTAAAATTAAATTATTCTTAAAAAACGTACATCTTCAATATAATATTTATATTAATATGTATAAAATTTAAATTGGATTTGACAAATCAAAAAACATTCTAAGAACAACTACTTCAAAATAGTCCAGTGTGTCACCTACCAACAACTTGTAATAAAATTGCTAATTTTGATTTTTTTATATTCGATTCCTGCTCTAAGCTAAAAACTTGTATTTATAATTTAATATTGATGTTTAATTTGTTCTCAGTTATTTCAACTATTGTCTTCATGTGTTAAATTAACGATACTTTTAGTCTTTCAATATTGCACCCTTGGGGTTTTAGTGTTTTACATATATTAATTTATTTATTTAATAAATATTATACCTATTATTATTGAAACTAATAACTTTTTTCAAAATATTATTTTTGGGAATTTGCTAAAATGTGAAATTACTAATTTTGTTTGAGTTGTTCGGTGACAAAGGCGACCACGAGGACAACGACGACAATATTAACTCCCGGATACCAAATATCCTATCTTAATAATAGACGGGGACGAAACAGCGGGGGCGATTCATTGGAAACATATCCGGTATCAAATAAGAGACCCGTAGGCCGTAGCAGTGTATGGACATGTTACAAGATCAACCATACAAGGTCAAGATTAAGATTGTCTGTACGTAATATAGTGTAGTAAACAAGTTACTACGTAACAATAAAACCAAATTCCACAGGTGCATAATTATTATAATAGACGGTAGACCGGCATAGTCGGGCATTAAGAATGGAAATGGATACTTCAAACCTAAGGAGACAGGCTCACTGAATAACTCAGGATAATAGGGTCAAAATAGGCGGTTGTCATAATTGACAGAAATACTGGACGCATCAGTGATACGTTTTTAGTAAACCAGTTACTTATTATTATAATATACGATGGACCGGCATAACCAGATATTAAGGAAATTAGGATTCAGAAATAGGCGGTTGTAACATTTTACAGGGAAAGCACTGAGTGCACACGGTGAAGTTCAAACGGAAAAGAGTAAAATGATTATTTTTATAATCTAGTAATGTAATAATTTAATAAATTAGTAATCATATTTTGGTAATGCGTTCAGTAGTAAATGCGTTGGCTGGAATAATGATCACATAAATCACATCCGTGAGAACCGAGATATCGTATATTATGTAGGCAAGGGGTACGAGGAACCTCATATATAAGGGAGCCCGAATCGGCCTGTATTCAGACGTCTACTACCACCCATTAGTGCAAGCACCTTCACGCCACTCTGTACGACAATATTTGAACTTAGAAAATTTATCGAAGTATAACAATAAACTCACAATATTATATTATACAACAACTGTTCTCTTATTTTATTACCACCCACGACTATAACAACTGATGAAGTGTCTGCGACCTGCAACTTTAACGTTTTGGTAGCCACTTATCTACTATTAACAGGTTGACCGCCATGAGCCCCTTTTGGGGCTCTCACTAGTTTACTCACGTACGCCACGGGGTTATTTCATAGGTTTACTTGGAAACAGTTTTGACGATTTAAACAAAATTTGATAAAAAAAAAAATAATAATGATAACTGCAAGATTGTTATACCATCCGAAAGTGGCAACACTGTACATTTTAAATCAGACTAGAAAATACTGACTATTGTGACTCTAAACGAGCTCTCGCTGGAAATCGATTTCAGTGAGACCCCGAATGGGGTCTCAATTGTCAATCCTAGTAATATTTTTGAGAACCCAAATAGATTCTCAAAATTGATTTTAAGTAACTTGAAAAAAAACCGGTGGCGGTCAACCTGTAACACTACAGTAGTAGGTACCGAGCTCACAGATCGTTACAACAGTGTAAACGCGTATTATAAAACTTCTCATAATATCATAATATCTACGGAGGTGGTTATTGGAATTTTGGAAACGATAACAACATTCCTAAGGGCTACACTATTGTATATATATGGCATATATACATAGGCCGTTTTCGATAACAATATAATATATAGTACCTACCTAATCCCATACCATACCTGTAGGTATATCGTGTATATGTATTTCGTTTGTGCCGTATTTTTTTGGTAGTGAACATTGTATTATCCACGTTAGACATCCGTTGTATTAACCATTTCTTAATATTTACGACTACTAACAAAATGATACGGCGTCGTTAATGTGCTATTAAAGCCATAGTAGATGAATAGATGAGTCACTTGAATGGAATTGTCTACTGCTGCAGAGGTGCCCTCTAATAACTAAACAAACAATAAAATCATAAAATAATGTCAATACAAAATGTTACCCTTTAATCTTTATTAACAATGTCAGTTTTCATCTACATTACACAATATAAATAGAATTAAATAGTAATTGCTAAAATGTGAAATTACCAATTTTGTTTGAGTTGTTCGGTGACAAAGGCGACCACGACGACAATATTAACTCCCGGATACCAAATGTCCTATCTTAATAATAGACGCGGACGAAACAGCGTTGGCGATTCATTGGAAACATATCCGGTCTCAAATAAGAGACCCGAGCAGTGTATGGACATGTTTTGTATGGTCAAGATTAATATTGTCTGTACATAATATAGTGTAAACGCGTATTATAAAACTTCTCATATCATAATATCTACGGAGGTGGTTATTGGAATTTGGAAACGATAAAAACATTCCTAAGGGCTACAACTATTGTATATATATGGCATATATACATAGGCCGTTGTCGATAACAATATAATATATAGTACCTACCTAATCCTATACCATACCTGTAGGTATATCGTGTATATGTATTTCGTTTGTGCCGTATTTTTTTGGTAGTGAACATTGTATTATCCACGTTAGACATCCGTTGTATTAACCATTTCTTAATATTTACGACTACTAACAAAATGATACGGCGTCATGAATGTGCTATTAAAGCCATAGTAGATGATTAGATCACTTGAATGGAATTGTCTACTGTTGCAGAGGTGCCCTCTACTAACTAAACAAACAATAAAATCATAAAATAATGTCAATACAAAATGTTGTTTAATTTGCATTTCAAAATGTATACGGTAGATAATAAGTATATGTTATACATTTATATTTTATAATATTACTAGCTGATCCCGTGCACTTTGTTGCCCATTAAAAATACCAACGCTATATGAATAATATGTTTTTTTTATAATATAACGGTTACCATAACAACAATTTTAAACCAATTATTATTATAATAATTATAGCTTTGAAACCCGCGGCGACCATATATAAACAAAAAAACTCAAAATCCCTGTTTGAGCACGTCCCGGTGTTGGTCCTCTCCCCTTTTAAATTAGCCTATCTTCTGCCCAGAGATCTAACATGTCTATATGTATAAAAATATTTGATCCCGTGCACTACGTTGCCCATTAAAATTGACAACTCTATATGAATAATATGTTTTACATAAAACAATATAAAAGGTTGCCATGGTAATGTGGACACACACGGACTATATATATAAAATATCTGATCCCATTATTCTTCGTTGCCCATTAAAGACCTATAATTATGATTATAATAGCTACAACACTCATGGTAACCATAGTATCTATGGATCATGGTAACCTTAATAACCATGAAACCTTTGTAACCTTAGTAATCATGGCAACCTTAATAACCATTGTAATATGGACACACACACACACACTGACATACATTCATTTTTATAAATATAGATAAATGGAGTCCATGTGTATAAATGTATAAAACAAAGATTTTCCTACGTTCGTGTTAGTTCAAACAATCAAAGAAATATATTCTCATATATAAATGTGTGATTTCTATAAATTATAAAGTTATGATAGGGACTATAATGTATTATGTGTCAGTTGTGGGACCAGAATTTTTTATAAATAATTATTCAGATATCATTATGATTATTAATTATCATTATAATAAATTGTAGTTAAAGTCAGTCGTAAGGAAGAGTAGTGGAAGATAAATTATAAATAAACCTTATTTTATACTTGATCATTATTATTATAATATATATCGGTGGCAGAGTGAATAGCTATGTTATGAGGAAGCCTCCTTATGCAAAAGTGGAATTGGTATACCAATCACCAATGACTCCAGTTCCAAGACTTTATATTTAGACGGCTAGACTAGCTTATAAATTTTAATTTATACTCGCATAGTCACATATGACCTGAGTTTAAAATACGTTAAAAGATAAGTGTAAAATGTGAAAAATTGTGCTGGTACTTATAGGTATTTAAGGTATAGTTCCTTCATAGGAAAAAAATGTCACGCCGCCCCTGATACATTAATACATTAAAGTATTAAGGAATAAGGAGTAATATTTTATACCGAATTTCTTTTTCAAATTAGGTTGATTAATATTATTTATACTAATTAGTAATTGTGATAGTATGGGCTATAATATAGTTTATATGTTTAATGGCGGCTATGGTGCAATAAATGTCGAATGAATGTGGCTATATTAATGAGATACGGATAATAATTATGAGTTCATCATATATTATGATAATGCGTAAAACTTATCGTTATATGGATGTTGATTGACATACATTATTTTTTTTAATTATCTCTAAGCTTATATAAAAAAAAAAAATGGGTACATCATTATTCATTATAAATGCAAAAAAATATTTACGATTCTATTGAAAATAATATTTTTTTCGTCGATAACAGTACCGAGTAATCTGGATTCTCGGTAGGTCAATACTTAGTAAGCCCTATGTTCCTACAATATATGTAGTGAAAATCAATATGTAATCTAACTCGATAGCGGTTTTAATGGTAGAAGGTGTGATTATTTACGATAGAAATTTGTGTTTAAAAATAGTTGCCATGGGGTTTAAAGCTATTATAATAATAAATAATAATTATTGGTTGTTGTTTATTGAAAATGGTGGCTATTGCCTATTAATGATAGGAGAAATAGTTAGTAGAATATGTCCGTAATGCCTACGACTGTAATGTACGACAGTAGTATATATTTGTATGTTCACAGTCCGTTTTTTGTATCACCACGGTAATTTCACAACGTTCAAGGGAGGATGTCCCCCTTGAACACAATAATTTTACCGTGTAAAAATTATGAAGAGTTTGCACACTCAAAGTCAGTTTTGACCAAATATTTACAGTGTACACGCTAAATAGTTTTTTTTCTCAACATACCTTATTATTCACATTTTACATTTATGGTGGTTACACTGTAATTTATCTAATGAATGTCTTCATTTATATAATTTCAAGTTATAAGCTGATCATTTTCTCATATTCAGTTACTAATGATCCACCGTTCACTTAAGTCGTGTCTCATTTTTCTTTATTTTCTTGAAGTTTTATTACATTGTATAAGTTATTTAATTTCTTCAAAAATGAATTTTCAAAAATGTTCAAATGATTTTGAATCATTAGTTTATCGTGTACAAAGAAATCCGACTATGGTTCATCCAACATTTTCTTCGTTTTCTTCAAGATTTAAAACATTCAAATTATTCCCGTTAAATACTTCTCAAAATAAATATACATTGTCTGAATGCGGTTTAAAATATTCAGGAGTGGATGATGTCGTGGAATGCTTTTGTTGTGGTATTATTCTTCATAACTGGGAAAGGTTGGACGATCCATGGATTGAACATTGTAGATTCAGTCCAAGATGTTTGTATGTATTATTAATGAAGGGTGATCAGTATGTTCAAAATGTATTAAGCAAATATTGTAAAACCGAGCATATTCACAGTTGTGAATCTAAATCATACGATACTGTTTGTTGATCATGTTTTTTATTATATTATGTTATAGTAAATGCTAATCATGTTTTTTGTTATATGTTATAGTAAATAAAAATAAATGATTATTATTTTAAAACAACTTATATGTGTTATTATTTGATGTAATATCTCGTGAACGTATAGCCTAGTGGGTTAGTGCGTGTAGTGATAATTTAAATGTTTTCAGGTAACAGGTAAGTATAATATATAATTCTCCCCTTCACTGTATACAGTAGCCGACTATGCTATACGTTCACAATTTTTTGCATTTTTTTTTATTTTTTTATTTTTTTTTCATATATTTTATCTATCAGGTTTAGTATATAATACGTTCACAAAGTAAAAATGTTTTCAGTTCAGAGTATATCCTTCATCGGTTATATTATTATATTATATAAAATTAAAAAAAAATAATAATTACGTTTTTTAGTTTAAAAGGTTTTTTTAATTATTAAAAAGAAAAGAACTATAAAATAAGTTTAATTCGTTATGAGTCTACCGGTGATTGTGTATAAATCAGTATTTGATATACGTCCATTTGGCAAGAAGAGTGTTACAGTCGGACTATTAATCACCAAACAAATTTCGATTATTGTGTTATTAGAATGCAAGTTAACGAAAAAAATTATTACATTAAATTTAGAGCAATGGTGTACGCTCATGTCTGAATCTAATTACATTTCAATTACTAACAACTTACATACCAGGTGTAAACGTGTAAGAATTACTGAGAACTTTACATATTCAATTAATGTGAAGCAGAGTTCAATAACCTTGTATATAAATGATAATTATATTACACTCTCACATACAGATTTCTGTAGACTTAAACAACTTCAGCATTGTGTAAACCTTTATATCATAGAAAAACAGAAACGTCTTCACAGTTTTCAAACAACATTTGATGCAGCTTATGAACTGATTAAAAACGATGTCCAAGGTTTACCCATCAGCTGTCAGAGGAACGAATTCACAAACCAGTATATTCAAAACTATGATTTTAATTGTTATTCTCATCTACTAAACGATGACACTTCATTTTTGTATGAAATATTACAATTTCATTTTAACGAAATGTCTGACATGATTTTACAGGACTTAATAGTATGATATAATACAAATTCATTTATATTTATGTAACGTTTATTTATCAAGTAAAAAATATTTTTATAATATTACACCCATCATACTAAATTGTTTTTTATTGTTCGACGTTCAGGATCTTTTAAAATCATGTCGAATATGACCTGCATGGTCTCATTCAAACTCGTATTTATAGTCTGGTCTTTTGATTTGTCTGAAGTCGTTATCTTGACAGATGCCTCAGAGTGACGCCACCTGCAACATAAATTAATTATTCAATTAACTGAACAGTGAATAGAAACAGATTATTATTATTATTATTATTTTTTTTTTCATTATAAACAATAGGTTTTTAATTAAAAAAGTAAACCAAAGTATATTATTTACCTCTCCTTTTGAGGAACATTTTTAATGTTTTTACACTTGTAGTGTGTTATTGACCAGTAGTCGGTTCCCATCTCTTCTGGATTAAACCGACTTTTAATGGTAGCCAAACCATCTCCCTGTCGGAAAGTAACTGTATTGAAGATTTCTTCATCGTAATCTTCCGCCCGTAATTTATCCTCTAAGATTTCTCTGTAAGATGAACTCTTAAAAAAAATAAAAAAAATAAATTCATGCTATAATTGATCACCTTAGAATATTAAATAAAAGTATTAAGATGATAACTTATTATTTATCTTACTGTTTTTGTCTGCTTAATCTTTTTATTATTTTTTTTGTCAATCGCTTTTTCAGCTCCTCTTTTATGAGCTGTCTTAGTTTGTTTTGAAGTCGAAGGCTTCATTTTCATATCGAATCCTTCAAAGTCGTTCTATAAAATAAACTTATAGTATTAAATTTAATATATTGATAGATTGTTTTTTTTTTCATAAATGTATGAGTGGTTTACCACAGAATTGCATGACTGAGAATTGAATCTATCGAACGGTATGTCAGTCGGTGCAATGCCAGAATACTCCAACTATTACCCCATTAACTGAGACGAATGTATGATCAGTGCAATGCCGGAATACTCTAACTATTACACTATTGTCATATAAATACCGTCCGATAGATTCTGGTGTCAAGATTTTAGTAGTTATTTTAGTGTTGAGTAGTTTTACAACTGGTCTCCAATTAGCTTAAGTTATTAAAGTAATTAATTTACTAACCTCTGATCCAGAATCAGCAGTAGAAGTTCTGTACGACATCTTGAAACTGAATTGTTGAATTAATGAAGAAGAAGTTGCTGGATGCTGACTCGACTGTGATATTGCTGTTGATACGCTAGCCTTATATACTGTGATGTTTCCACTACTATAGTAACTTTAACATGTAGAATACTCATATCAATGTTTATTAACCTCCTAGCGGTCACGCTATAGCGGTGTTTACACCACACCATTTTATTTAATTATACTTATCGATAAGATTAGTATGACCCCCTGCTATTCCTACACCATGTATTTATAAACATAATGCAATAGTTAATTAATAATTAATAATTATTTTTTAATATGTACAATATTATGTAAAAAATAAAGTTATTTGATAAATTGAATTGTTTGTAAATGTCATTGTAAATTATTCCTTACGTGTATCATACAAAATATAAGATAACAGTTCTAAAAATCTACACTAAAAATAAAGAAATAAAATAACGGTGTTAACTCTACGGCATGACTGCCAACGAGATTTTCATAGGTACAACCTCTAGGAGGTTAAACCAGTCAACACCCTTAATTTGATCTAATTACATCGATAATTATTACGTGGAAATCGTTAATAAAAAAATTAATAATCATAATATCAAATTGATTTCGTTCATGTAATATATTATTTAATTACATCATCTCCCATTATTTTTTCATTCTACAACAACATCACTATTATTTTCCGTTTACCATATCATTATTATATAAATAATACCTTGTAAGAACATGTAATATGTCAACACATTGTATGTTTAAATAAATAAAAAAAATTTAATTATATATACTGTACAATTCATATTATACAAACAGATAATGTAAAGTATCTAAGAAACAATTCTGTACGAGATGTATTCCATCATTACATCGATTATACTATTATAGTATAATAATTATAGTAGTATAGATTATTATAATTATCTATACTAGGTACTATAATTATAAGATAATTATATAATTATATATAATTATATAATATCAAATTGAATTTAAATATTAAATTGATTTCGTTCTTATAATATTATTTAATTACATATACAAGGTTGTGGATAAAGATGATAGACGAAGATAAGAAAAAATAATTTAAATATAGTACTTATATAATATAACATCATATTTTGACCTAGCTTTTTTTAAATGATTATTCTAGGTAACAGTTATCACCAATACATTTATTACATATTATAATTACTATAACTACAAAATAACTTAGTTGTTTTTAAAATTATTATTATAATTATTAATAATTATTATTATTATTTTAAATTATTATTCTGGATAACAGTTATCACCAATACATACATTATATATTATAATTACTATTACTCCCAAATAATACTCCGTCTAAACAGCGTTTGTTAGTCAAACGATATCAGTTCAGCTTGTGTTTTCTGCCAGACAACAGACAACAGGCATTCACTGTAGACATCACCAACAGGCATTCACCATCGAGAATCAAAAAAATACTTCAATCCTACATAGTTGGCCAGTCCATTACCAGCATTATCAACAGACATTCGCTACTGAATATTGGAAAATACTTTAACCGTACAGCTATCTATGTAAGTACCTACCTATTTCATTATTGATATATTTTTAAAAAAGAATCATCTTATTGAATCTAAAATCATATCTTTACTAGTTTTTAAAAACGAAAAAATAATACACGATAGTAAAAACATAACATAACATAAGCGTTTAGGTAATTGACTATAAAATATTATTGATTATATAGTACGAACACTTACATTTTCACAACAGACATTCACCATCGAGAATCAAAAAAATAAAATACTTCAATCCTACATAGTTGACCAGTCCATTACCAACATCATCAACAGACATTCGCTACTGAAGATTGGAAAATACTTTAACCGTACAGCTATCTATGTAAGTACCTACCTATTTTCATTATTTATATATTTTTTAAAAAAGAATCAACTTATTGTATCTAAAATCATATCTTTACTATTTTTTAAAAACGAAAAAATAATACACGATAGTAAAAACATAACATAACATAAGCGTTTAGGTAATTGATTATAAAGGATAATTGATTATATAGTATGAACACTTGTATTTTCACACAACAGAACGTATATTCGTAAAATCCGCACCCATAACCGCTGACGCTTATATTGCGTCTTTGTGTCTGTGTTTTGGGAGCGGGTTATGTTACACAGTAGTGACGGTACGGTCGTACGTCAGGTCTAGTGTGCAGATGTCATAGTTTCAGTGAATCTCCTTAACGGAAATTCCCGTGTCACGGGTGTATCGTTGAAACATTGATCTAGACTAAACTCTAGAGCAACGTTTTAGCTGCTCGTTTCACGTGCCACTTTAATGATCTGACAAAACGTTCGTACTGTTCCAAATCCGATCATGTTCGGTGGCTGTGAATTCGTTGAATAACATACGATTTTCTGTTAGAAAATAAATGTAGTAACATCCTGTAATCATTACATATTATTTACAATACATTTTACATTTTTATTCAATAATACATAGTTTTCTACATGATAAAACAACCGATATTTATATTTTACTGATCATTTGATATAAATCATTTTTTTATAATAAAAATTTTTTTTTTTTTTTTTTTTTCAACATTTAAGTAAATACATTTTCAGATAATGAATTCCTACAATAATATTTTTGAACGAAATAGACTATTATAAACAAATGATTAAAAGTTATACGAAAACGGATAAAAAAGACTACATTATGAGAAGGCAGAAACTTAAACAGAACAAAAAAAAATATAAAATATCAATTGTTTTTAATTAGAACAAGTGCTTCTCCTCCTCCCAATGTAACTAATATAAATAATTATTATATAAATAATTTTATATTAAAAGAAACAAACTAGTCTATTATTATTATTAGTATTATTTACTGCTATTAATATACACTCTTTTATTTTTTTTATTACTATCAGTTAATGTACAAATACCATACAATTTTAAAAAAATAAAAAATGGAATCAAAATCATTTATCATGGATCAAATTAACGATGTTATTCAAAATGCTGAGAAAAATGACCGAGAAATGAACGAGGAAGAAATAGAATTTAAAAAAAAATTAAAAAATATTGATATGAAAATAAAAAAAGTGATTAATAAAAAAAACAAAACAAATTAATTAATGAAAAAAAGAAGATTATAAAGGACCATTTACATTTGCTATATATTGATAAGAAACGTGAAAAAATTATTCAAAAAAGATTATCTATATTATATGCGCAGTATAATTATATAAGCAATGATAAATAGTCATTAATAATTTCCCTATTTTCAATAATTCATTTTTATCTTAAAACTGCTTTTTTATTTTTATGTTCAAGAAATATATTCTGAATGTATTAATTTATTTGAAATAAAACGATCTACCTACCTTATTTTTTATTTATTCTATTTTCAGTTTCATCATGAAAAGACAAACGGTGAGAAAATGTCAGCGAACAATTTCTACAGATAATGAGTTATTCGAAATTGAACGATTCAAAAAATGTTCGAAAACTTTTGTCATTAGGAATACATTAGATTTTATAGATTACATGCTTTTTTTTAATCATATTTCAGAGAAATTAATCTGTAAATTAAAAGAATCATGTAAAAATACGTCTATAAAATTTAATTTAGTTGTAGATAGTGTTTACGAAAGACTTATCACACAAGAAGTACAGGATATTGCATTCAAAACTTCTAATGTTCTAGTATGTAATTCATCTAATTTTAAAAAAACATTAAACAACATGTTTGATAAATTGTTACGAGAAGAGACAGATTTCATGCAGAAAGGATCTGGATGGTCGCTTAAGGTAATAGAAACATTACAGTTAAGAATCAATATAGTGAATCCTCTCAAAGGAGGAACATATATTGATTTACCTAAACATGTTAAAGATAAAAGAGCGATTATTAATGTGAAAAATAGTGATAATAAATGTTTTAAATATGCATTATTATCTAAGTTTGATAATCGTTCCAACAAAACTAATTTTAAGAAAAAATATTTTAAGATGTTAGAAGTAAAAAGTGGTTTAAATTTTAAATGTATAGATTTTCCAACACCAATTAGTCAGATACCTAAATTTGAACGTATTAACAATATTTCAATAAACATTTATAGTTTAAATGACAAACAAACAATTTTTCCTTTGTACATTTGTAATACTGAAAGAAATGATCATTTTGATCTATTTTTGTTTAACAATAATGAAACATCACATTATTGTTATATTAAAAATTTTTCAAGATTGATCAGAAGTCAGAAAACGAAAAATTGTTCGAAATTAATTATTTGTAAAAGATATTTGTAATTATCTATAAAACTGGTTTCATCAGAAAAAAAAGCGAATAAACTAATGGTAAAAACTAGTTTTAAAGACAGAACTATTTACTCTAAGAATCTCATGGCTATTCACCAACATAAGGAAACTATTAAATTCGATAAGGCAATTTATGTAGGATTTGCAATTTTAGACGTTTCGAAAACATTTATGTATGATTTTCATTATAATGTTATGAAGAAAAGGTATGGCAATAAAATTAGTTCTTTATATTCGGATACTGATTCCTTGATATACGCTATTCAAACTACAAATTTTTTCAATGATTTAAAAAATGATTTATTACCATATTTTGATACATCTAATTACCCTAAAGACCATTATTGTTTTAACGAATTACATAAAAGTCAACCAGGCTTTTTCAAGGATGAATTGAAAGGAGTAATACTTAAAGAATTCGTATCATTAAGACCGAAATTATATGCGTACAAAACTGTAGACGGTACTGAGGAAAAAAAAGCAAAAGGTGTAAAGAAATATGTTATTGAAAAACATATGCAATTCAATAATTATAAGGATATACTAAACGCTTTTATAAATCATTTATCTGTTAAGGATAAATTAACTCATAGAAACATGAATTTTATCCAATCAAACAAACATGTTGTTCATTCGAAAACAATGAACAAACTTGTTCTAAACGCCAATGACGATAAACGTTATATAAATGATGACGGGATAAATACTTTGGCTTATGGTCACTATAAACTGGATAAATTAAAGAAAAAAACGGTAGTGTAGTAAAATTTATTTATTTTTTTTAAAAAAAAATAAAATAAAAAAAAGTAGGTGTTGAGATAAAAAAAATATAAACTAAAAACAAATAATTAATTCAACTTTTTTTCTGATTTTTATTATTAAAGTATAACATAATATACATAAAAAAAACATTATTTTAAAATATCTGATGATGTGATCCATGAATTTCGACTTGAATCAAAACCCAACCATTTAACAAGCATTTTATTCCCAACTTTTTTTACAATACGTTCAATGAGAAAGGTGTTTGGAAAATCAGTTAATTTAATTTCCTGTTCATAAAAACCACCTAAAATTATATTGTCTGATTCATCCTTTAGTTGATAAGTTACTGGATTTGTTTGTAAAACTTTTGAAACTGTAAATATTTCCGTTGTCCAATTTGGTGTATATCCTTTACTAAATATATGTTTATACTTAGATATTCGTACTTTATCGTTAACTTTAAATTTTGGTTTATACAATGTTTTAGAATTTATATATGTATTAAATTTATTTTTGTTTGTATCCATTCGAGCTTCACTCGGTGTACATTTGATTGTTCTATGTTTTGTATTATTATAGTTATGTATAATTTTTGATATTGTATTGAACCAATTCCAAGTACCTGTTGCAGTGAAGTGTTTATATATATTATTCTTAAGAGTTAAGATCACGCGTTCTGCGATTGCACACTTAATAACACTGTATGATGAATAATGCCTAATTTTATATTTTTTCATTAAATCTTGAAATTGAGTATTATAAAATTCTGTACCATTATCTGTTTGTAAAAATTTTGGTTTAGCTTTTTTCAATATATTAAACATTCCTTTTGTACATTCTTTCGCTGATTTATTTTTCAGCGGCTCCACAAATACATATTTGCTATATGTATCTATAACAACTAATATAAATTTATAACCATAATTTTTTTTAGAATGAGATTGCATATCCATTAAATCAGCTTGCCAGAGGTCGTCAATAAACTGTGTTACCACACTACGTCTAGGAAATATTTTTCTCGCTGGTCGATGTAGCTCATTAGCTATACTCTCTAAGGTTGTCATTATACTATAATATTTCTCTCACGTAGTTCTTCTAAAATAGATATAATTTCGTTATTAACACCAGTATTACCAACACTTTGTGATGATACCAAAAGATTTAATCTAGTTACTAATTCATTCGGATCGTCATAATAAACTAGTTGTGTTTGAGGTAATACATCTTTATATAAACCACTACCTGTCTTAGACTCAGGTGATAAAGTAAAATTAATCATATTTGTAGACATGCGATCTGTAGGCGAAAAACTGTTTACTGATTGATTAAAATCAAATGGTTCATTTTCTTGCGTTATTTTTCTACGTTTAGCGTCTAATAAGTCAGAAGGAGTAGAAGGTAAAGTATTGTTAAATGATTTTAAGTTAATTCGAGGAGTTTTCACCTCATTAATTTTAGCTATTTCTTCATGTAATTGTTTTTCCTCCATTTTCATTCGATCATACAGTGGTTTTACAACATTTGTCCATTTAAAAAATCTTGAGGTTTTAGGTTTCCCATCTGCTTTTAAATGTGTACGTGTTGTTTTTAAAATGTCATAATAAGATTCTATATCTTCTAGGGAGTAGTTTTTCGGTTCCTTCTCGCATAATAAAGACCATAGTCCTGGTGTAAATTTATAGTATTTACTAAGCAACTGTAAGTTATCGTAACTAAAAGTTACTGTATTTCTTCCTATTTTATATGAATCACTTTCTTTATCATAATACATACCATAGGATTTATCATAACGTGTTGATTTAGGACGGTTATTTAAAAAATTTGAAAATGATGAATTTAATTCATCATCATCCTCTTCACTAGTATACGAGGTTTCCATATTTTTTTGATCAGTTAGGTGTGAGTTACATTGACTATTTTTTTCTATACGTGTAGTCAATGGTTCAATTATTGGTTTAAATGCTTCACGGAAATAGTTTTCAGAATCTATAACACCACGTTTCATTTCCATTATTTTCCGTTTAATATTTTTTTTCGATGTTATTAAATTTTCTAACAAGGCTTTTTCTTTATTCATTGTAAATAATAAGTGTAATATAACTGTATGGTATGACTACTGATCACACAATGCAGATAATAACTGTGTGACGGTATATTTATATATAGGTATAAGCATATGAAATTATTTTATTTTAATGAATGTATGAAAACCACATCTATACCTTCCTTCATTCATTTCCCGAGTTTTATCGATGACCATAAACCCATAATCACTATGATTCCAACATAAATGAGAAATTTTACGAAATTCTGAGAAATCTATATCTGTAGACGAATGATCGTTGAATATATGTCGTAAATTTGTATCATCTTGTTTCAGTATTATTAAGAAGTTTGCGTTATCTCTTACTAGCTGTTTTGTTATTTTAGAATATGTCTGTGCTAAATAAAATACAGAGCTAGCACCTGAATGTCTACCCATGCTAAAGTATTCTCTGATTACAGATTGTGGACCACATATCACATCATCAAAAATGACAATAGAATTTTTCTTGGTTAAGTTTGGTTTTATTACCTTATCAGCGCTTGTAAATATGAAAAAATTAGCACCTTTTATATCATCTATTATTTTTTTCAGTAAAACATATTTTTCCTGATTAGAGGTTTTCGAGTATAAATAAATATTTTCAAATCTTAACCCGTTTGCATGTGTGATCAGATTATACATTATATTTGTTTTTCCTGAACCACTGGGACCAACTAGTATAGCACGTATAGTGTCAGGTAATAACGAACCATGTCTTGATGGTTTTTTTACTACCTGAACATCCACATTTGTAACATCCAATTTATCTTTCTGTTCTATCAAATCCATATTATTTTCTTATAAATACTCTAGAATTTTCAAATTTATAATCAGTTATCGATGACACGTTCAACTCGTAAGTGTAAGTTAGTCAAGACTGGAAAAGGATTTGTAAACTCTCTTATAAATAGTCTCCCGTTCGAAGCCCATGTTTCAGGCTATCAGTATTGTGGTCCTGGCACGAAATTAAAAAAGAGACTAGATCGTGGTGATAAAGGAATTAACCCATTGGATGCTGCTTGTCGTGACCATGATATTGTGTATGCAACGAGCAAAAATTTAGACGATAGACATAGAGCTGATAAAGTGTTAGAAAATCGTGCTTGGGAAAGATTTAAAGCAAAAGATACTCCTAGAAAAGAGAAACTAGTTGCGTACGCAGTAACAAACGCAATGAAATCTAAAAGAAAAATAGGTATGGGTTGTAAACGGAAACGTGCTATAAAAACAAATGGTATACTAGCAGCGAAGAAAAAAAGAATCTCAAAGAAAAAGAATGGTGGTAAAAGGTTGATTTTAGCGCCGAGACAGTCAGGAGGTGTAATTCCCTTAATACCTATATTTGCGGGATTGTCAGCACTTGGTAGTTTGATGTCTGGAGGTGCTAGTGTGTATAATGCGGTTCAAAATTCAAAAAGAAAAAAAGGTAGTGGTTTGAATTCAAACAAGAATAGGTTAAAAAAAAACTGATGATTACGCTACCTGACAGACCGCTTTCGTCTCAAGATATTATAAAATATACTGAAAAGTTTAAAATCAATCATTTCCGTGGAGTCTTTTCACGTGATAACTTACCTAAAAAACCACATACGGTTGAATGTGGTATATTAAACTTGGATATATCTTCAGGTGACGGAAGTCATTGGGTAGCGTTTTATAAAAATAAGGACAAAGTTGTATATTTTGATAGCTTTGGTGATTTACCACCACCAATTGAATTACAACATTATTTCAGACAGTTCAAAATAGTATATAACTATTCCAACTATCAAGACTTCAATACATTTAACTGTGGTCATTTATGTCTTGAATTTTTACAATGCATGAATCTATTACATTAAGTTTGACTGGAAATTCAACTGTATTATCTGTAAATTATTTTCCACCTATAAACCTTTACGATGACTCAGAAATAGCTTTGTTATGTTTACAGTCATTTAATTCATTCCCAAATATTAATGAAAATAATAATAAATTTTCTATACAAGTAGTTGATAATGAAAACAATAATGATCCTATGATATGTTTTATTACATTAGAAGAGGGTTGTTATGAAATTGAAGATATTAAGGATCGAGTTAAGAAGCAAATAGTTGCCTATAATAGTAAAAACTTAACCAATTTAACATTCGACATTACGGTTGATCCTGATGATTTCAGATCGTATATAAAATGTAATGGAATACTACACTTTGAATATCCATATAGTATAGCACCTGTATTCGGTTTTGAAAAACGAGTATATAATCCATACAACATTCTTCGATCGGAAAAAGCTGTAAATTTAAACACAATTAATTCTATAAAAGTAATGTGTAATATAGCTCAAGGATCATTCAGCAACCATCTTCAGAGTCATTCAATTTATGAGTTTTTTCCGAGTGGAAAGACAGGGTCGAAAGTAATTCAAGCACCACCAAATTTAATATATTACAAATTGAATAAAACAAATATTGATTCGATAACCGTTCAGTTAGTTGATCAAGATCATAATCCGATTGATAATTTTGGTGAAGCATTGACAATCGTGTTACATATTAAACGTTACGGCTCTTGAGATGGGATTAAAATTCAATATAAACCCACTACTTCAGATCAGTACAACTAGTCATAAGACTAAAGTGCTAGCAGTAACATCAAATAAAATAAAAAAATTGACGGTGAAGAATAAAAAAAATTTGCAAGCTCTGGGTTATCAATTAAAGCAGAATGCCTGAAAGTGATATTTTAGATATAACTTCACAGTACGAGACGGATTCTAAAATTACGAAAATTTAATATCATTCATACGCACCGTATACAACATCATTTAATAATAATGATGAAATACGTATATCAATCCAGCAAACGGATGTTTATCCATATCTACACGAAAGCTTTATTTTTTTAGGAGGAACAATTACTGATGCTACCAAAGTGAAACTATCTAATAACGGTTACTCTTACCTCTTCGAACAAATACGATTGGAAATCAATGGGATAGAAGTAGATAGCACACGTGTTCTTGGAATCACTAGCTCGTTGAAAGGTTACTTATCCGGTACGCCAGATAACTACAATTGTTATGAAAATGCTGGTTGGAATTTTAAAAACGCAACGCAATCGGAAAATGAGAAAGGTGAATTTAGTGCTTGCATTCCATTGAAATATTGGTTAGGATTGTTTGAAGACTATAAAAGAATATTAGTGAATTCTAGATTGGAATTAATATTAACCCGAAGTCATAGTGATTTAAATGCTTTACAAGTTAAAAGTAGTGCAACTGCTACTGAAGGTAAAGTCACCTTAAATAAAATAGTCTGGAAGGTTCCACATATAACGGTTGACGATGAAGAAAGGTTGAAATTATTGAAACTTATAGAAAAAGAAAAAAGTTTGTTTATTCCTTTTAGATCTTTTGAAACTTTTGAATATCCTGAACTCGGAACCACTAAAAAAGTTGTGTGGAATTTGAAAACTGCTTCAAAATTAGAAAAACCACGATTCATCATAATTGGATTACAGAAAGGACGCAAAAATGTGTTATCAAAAGATTGTAGTATATTCGATCATTGTAATCTAACAAACGTTAAAGTATTTCTGAACTCGATAGCTTATCCATACGATAATTTGAATTTAGATTTTTCGAAAAATAATTTCACCTTATTGTATAATATGTATACATCGTTTCAAGAATCGTACTATGAAAAAAGTATTCGTAACCCGATATTGAGTCCTTCTACTTTTGTAGCAAACGCACCAATTATAGTTATCGACACTTCAAAACAGAACGATTCAGCCACAGACTCAGCAGTGGATGTTCAATTGGAAATCGAAGCTTCAGATTCGCTTACAGGTGTAACTGCTTATTGTTTATTAATTCATGATCGTATTGTAGAATATGTACCTTTTACTAGAGAAGTAAGAAAACTTGTATAAATATATTTTAGAATTAATTTACAAGAATAAAAAATCTATTATTTCATAACTTGTGTTCTGTATTTTAAATAATTATTTCATTTTAGTAATAAGGTTTGTTGAGAAAAAAAAACCATTTCGTGTGTACACTGTAAATATTTGGTCAAAACTGACTTTGAGTGTGCAAACTCTTCATAATTTTTACACGGTGAAATTATTGTGTACAAGGGGAACATCTTCCCTTGAACGGTGTGAAATTACCGTGTAAAAAGTGTGTAAATTCTTCATAATTTTTACACGGTAAAATTATTGTGTTCAAGGGGGACATACTCCCTTGAACGTTGTGAAATTACCGTGGTGATACAAAAAACGGACTGTGAACATACAAATATATACTACTTACGACTGTTATCGGCATCATGGCGGCGTGTGTATAAAAAATACATTACATAACTGTTTAGTTTTTTTTCTCATTTTAAAATGCCCAAAAGAACAAGATCTAATATTGAATATTATTTTATTTTATTTTATTTTCAATATATGATTAATAAAAATGTTTCTATAATATAATTTTATTCATTCGATACAAGTTATTATGTTTTACAACAATAATAAAATGTAAATTGTATTTGACTTGCAATTCTTTTCACATATATATATATTATATATGTCTATTGTCTATTTCATTAAAAGTTACGTTTTACGACAAATGTATTATTTAATGTATCATCTCACAATGTTCTGTTATGTTACATGTTACATCCAAAAAGATTTAAACAATCACAAAATTTTAAGGGCAACGAAGTGCACGGGATCAGCTAGTATTAAATAATTTTAAATTAAAATATACTTTTAAGGGGATTCCATACCGACCGTTTTTAAGGAGTTGAGTATAGGCAATTTTTAGACAATCTATATAGTATGTGTGTGCGTGGTGTGCATGTGGTGTGTATTAAATGATCATTGGTGTGAATGACTTCCCTGTACAATAGATAAGCGTTGCGCACTCGCAATGCAAATGTCACATTATGCCTATCAATAAATTTATTTCATGGCGAAATGTTGTAAATCATAGACCTAAAATAATTCCAACATACCGACTTGAGTTTTACATCGATAATAATTTTGAAGACAAATTTTGTTTTATTGTTCAATCCACTTTGGATCCTTCGAGCCACATTTTTAGTTTATTATTCTTAAAAAGAAAAAAATCTCACTTGAAATTTAGAAAAAAAACTTGTATTCTTAAAATATTTAATATACATAAATAGTTTTGAATTTTTTTTCTTATTATTCTGATTCGAATGATTCAAAAGAGACTTCATAATAAATTCAAATATGTTTTCAAAATTATTATATAAGTAAAACTCAAGTTAGTACATTGGAACGCTTACAGGTCTATTTTACTCTAAAAAGCGATAGTGTGGAATCCTTACACAGACATTTGTTGTTTCCGTTTTACAAATGCGTAACATAACAAATTGTACCCTCACCAGAACACATGTAGCTCTGTTATTTTCAATATTAGACTGAATCTACCTCTTATAAAACGTAAAGGTAAGACAATTATAGGGTTTTATCAAGAGCATCTCATCGGCTTTTAATTATATTTTAATTTTAAAAAGTGTTATTAATATTTTAAAATTGTAAATGATTTGTTCCTTTTAAAATACTCATAACTTGCTTAAAACTAAAATACAATAAAAAATACCACTAGATTACCTAGATAACAATCTTACTATTAAATTTTATGAGAGGTCAATTCGCTCTAATTTTTAAACTAACAGAGCTAAACGTGTTCTGCACTTCTGCTGGTCGCAATGGCGACGGTGGTTTGGGTTAGATGCGTCAGGTGCGGGCAACGGGTAGGCTCTGATGGTTCCAGATAACAGCCGTATTCGGCCCACCCGTGGCTCAGACTTTAAACGATAAAAATACCCTTGGGGTCCGGGACTTGCCTCAAACACTCGCGCAACGTATGCCTCTCGGCCGGTGCCGAGAACACTTGCATGACCTCGGTGGCTGAAGTATATAATGGGAACTTCCGGTTGTAAAAACTGGGACAAAATACGAAATCTATGATATAATAGTTGTTATAGAGAAATTATATTGATATGTTCTTGTAAAAAAGCTGGTTTAATCGAGTTCTTGTGGTGAAAAGTAATGTGCATATCTACAGTATTGTGAGCGCGTTCACTATCCCTATCGGAAGTATCGATTAAAATATTCATGTGCAATTTTACCAGCACGACGAAGATTCTTCGCTGACATAATACCTATAATATCTACATTATTAACACCTAGGTAGAACCTATACTCGTCTATCCTATTTAATTTTAATGTTGTATTTCTCATCTTCTCTCAGTAGAGATCTTTAGCACGTACCTCCTGGATGAATGTCCAGTATATATAATATGTATGTAATATGATTATCAACTATCATTATTTATTATATTGTTGCCACTATACATTACTTTTCAGTTCTTTAGAAAAAAAAACACAATTTTTCATTCAATTTTTTAATTTTTCAGGAAAAAAACCATTTTTTTTTCGTCAAAACCATTTTTTCTGGAAATTTTAAATGAAACCAATTTTTCCTAATTTTTACGGGAAAAAACCCGGTTTTTTTCGGAAATTTTGACCCCTACAGTTTATAGTTATAACAATTGTATAGCAATTGTAAGAAACAATGTTCTAACCCGTCAAATGTATAAACATAATAATATCAAAAATATAGTGCAAACGCATTAAATGCACAGCCCTGTTTACCACATATTTCAATATTTTTTACGAATTTATCGCGAAAACGATTTCCAATAAATCATGATTTACGCTGCTGATTAAGTAATAAAAAGATTGTTATTATACTTACAAAATTATTTTTTTTATTTTCATGCAATCATGAATTATATTATATATTAATTTATAAATTTAAATAATCTTATTTGTGATCAATGGTAGTGGGTAGAATGTAGAATACGTAACTTAGATTTACGTAGGTATATAAGTAATTACTTCGATCTTTTCTACTTTATTCAATTATAATATTTTCTACCTTTGAAGTATTCCTATACATTTAAATTACCTATTTTATTATTAAAACAATGGTAAATTATATTCCAGTTTGAAATATACATATTTTTTTGTTAAAATTAAAAAAAAATCAACTTTATAATTTAGGTGGGCCTCAGTGCGCTATTTAGGAGGGGGCCCCGTTGGAATTTTCGGACTAAACGACCGCTAAATCCGCCACTGCTCTTAACTGCTGTCAATTTTAGCTGAAAAGACCTAAAGTATTCACAAAATTAAAGTCAGTTGACAGTGTCAGATTTTGATTCTAAAAAAAAGTCTCAACTCACCAGAAAATTGTATATAGATCCTACAAAGCACTTTGTAAAAACTAAATTTTATATTATTGTGAACTGTAATTGAAAACTTGAAAATATGAACGTTTTCGAATCATAAGCATTACCGTATCTCTCCAAGAACCTCACACTATATGGCTGGCGTTCATATTTATACTCCGATACATGGGCAGGACTTCAGATGTGCTGTGAGTATACTATGTTTACGCATACATATTCTATAAAATATTATATTATATATGATTTCTTATGAAAACCAATTTTATTAATAAACTTGGTGAGTAGAGGAGCGCATGCAAACAACGACGCGCATTCTTAAGTCGGATTCACAGCTACGTCGTGTGTCGTGTCATGCGATTGCTTTTTTATTATGTTTACAACTGCTAACCAATATTGTTTAAAAGTTGAGCTGTAGTAAATTATTGATATACTAAGTTGAAACTTGGTTATTACATGATACCAAAAAAGTAATGCCCAATCACAATACGATTTGATCTACACGACACGACACGACACACGGCGAAGCTTTGAATCGGTGAAACTTTATACACAAACCCAATTTCATTTAACGTGGTTGACTGGTGATATGTCACATATTATTGATGTACTTCGATAATTTGTTATCAAATTACTATTTTGTGCTTTCGGAAAGTACAAAATGTCTACTCTGAAAATTAAAAACGAATAATAGTTCTAATGGGCTAATATTATTTTTCATCGCAGAATTTATTATAGATATCGCTAGCAAACAATACCTCTGCCCAAACTGCTAATGGCTTCTAACTCAACTTTACTCGACTAAAAACATATTGTAAACCAAATTAAATTAATAAGTCTAAAAATTAATTGTATATAAAAACAAACTAACCCGAACGATATTTGATGGTTTTATTGTCCATACATTACATAATATATTGTTCTTATAATAAACAAACGTATGCTTTATGTCAATAATCACTCACCGTAAATGAACACCAATCAACAACTTATGGATACATAATTGCCTCTTAAAAAAAAAAAAATATTTATACCTATTTCACGGGAAAATAGTTAAAATTACTATAGTTATCGTAGATCACTGATCGTTGTTTATCCTTGTTTTTAAACTTTTATCACTTGTTGTTTAAGTATCATCTTAGGTAGGTAAGATCAGCGGTATACCCGATGCTGTTTGTACATAAGCGTATGGTTTAACTCTAAAGTATCAAAATCACCAAGTTTGTCGTTTTTACTTTATTCTACCTACGGTGGATTAATATAATCAATTAATACAAAATCCTGACTTAAACTAACCATACTAAAATCCGCTAATTAAAAAAAAAAAAACAAAATTTAAGATTTTTTAAATTATCCTATATTTTCTTCACGGAGGTCTAATCTATCCACAAACATTCATATATTAAAATATATTTATTGACAAAAAAAAATAATACAAATAAACAAAAAAAGCAAAATTAACTAATAGCAACCAATATATAATACACTGTTATTATTTTAATCTGAAACAATAAAATATATTTCTTTTTATTTCTTTTTTTATTTTTAGTTTATTTCTATTGCGGCTTTTCTTATTTCTCATGGCGAAACTCATGTATTTTGGCATCCAGGTTTCCTACTTTTCCGATAGATTTTCCTAAAATTTTCTTTCATAGAAACCTCCTCCGTGATAATATACTCTTTGGTTTAAAAAAAATCAAAAGATCTGATAAGTAGTTCCAGAGTTTACCCTGTACAAAGATTTTCATTTCACATTTATATAGGTAGTTAGATATACATAGATATTTAACGTTATGGTCGATTAATCTATTTCTTTCTTTTTCTGTTCACCTTTTTTCTTTTTCAGTTTTACCAAATTGTTAGTGAAGATCCACCAATGTTCAAGATGGTGATTAGTGGGAAGAACTCGTGCGATGGTGTATTGAAGAGAATGGAACAATCTGAACAAGCGGTTCCCGAGGGGTCCCTATTGTCCGCCGATGGACCGATATCTCTTCTTTTTAGTAGAGACTTCCCAGTAGTGCCCATGTGGAGTCCATCGAAGAGAGTGGAACAATCCGAGGAAGCGGTTCCCGAGGGGTTCCGACATATAACCGATGGATCGATAACTCTTATTTTTGAAAACTTCCGACAAAAGCCCCTTTATATACCGTCAGACGAATAATTGTTTTTTGGATGCAGGTTACTTCATAACTAACATACTACATACAATAAAAAGGCAATAATTTAGCAAACGTACATAATTAATGTCAACGTATTGTAATATATAAATAATTCAAGTTTTTTAATAATTATGATTTATTTATTTTAATTACTTAAATATATATTTATTTTAATTACTTTTTTATTTTAATTACTATGATTAAATAATTATGCAATATTCAAACCTGCACTATGACCCTACATCAGTCAACAATACTGTCACGAGTAAAAAACCGTTTGACACAACACAATAGCAGAGTCAAGATATAGTGACTAAAATTATTATTTAAATACTGATAAGTGAAGACTATTAATTAAATATTATATGTTAACACCTATACTACTTTGGTTGGTCAAATTTCGAATCTCTCTGACTTTTTTTTTTGTCATATCAAGTTATGATGATTTATGGACCCCGAAATTAAATAGTCCGAAACATTTTTGTACGGCTCTGACTACAAATGTTACAATAACCATATTATGGGCATATTAATAATATTTAAATATGAATACCTATAAAAATAAGTGAATTTAGTCGTTACACTATAATGATTGAATTACCCCAAGATGGATACCCCCCTCCCCCTTTGGATATTAAACCTAACCTTTATTTAAAATAAAAATAATTGGCCATGGGTTTAATGTGTATAATAACTACGGTACCACATGTCCACACACAATAAATGTCAAGAACTGTACAAGGCCATGGCAAGTCCAAGATTAAGTATTTGAATGATTCACACTAATTAATAACCAAATAATTATGCAATATTCAAACCTATGACCACTATGACCCTACATCAGTCAACAACACTGTCACGAGTAAAAAACCGTTTGACACAACACAATATTACCATTGATTATATAATGTGTATTATATAATCAATGATATACCAAAATTACGATGACAGAAACCAACCCGAGCTCTGCAATAGCCGACTAAAAAACAAGTGCTCGCTAAAAATACATATTTAGCGGTGTACAATTCCTTTTCTTATTGATTATAAATCGTTATTTTAACACAACATTTATTAAACTAGGTATCAAAACTATTGTTGAATTTATACATGCCTTACCTAAAATAATTAATGAAATGTTTTTCGTTTATTTAATAAAAAATTATAAAATTAACAAACAGGTTTTTTTCAAATTGAATAAGATTTGTACGAATCAATGCAGAAATTGTTACACTAGTACATTAATTTTTATCAAAAATTAATCACAAATCTTTGTTAATTTTACTGCTTCTATTTCGTTCTGTGCACAATAATCCATAAATGTATCCATTCGAAAGGTAAAAGAACGTTTGGCCCCCGTCCATTATTAAGATAGGACATTTGGCCCTCGGTATTAATCAATATATTTAAATGACTTTTTTAAAATTTAAAATTATAGTTATATCGTGTAATATGTATTTCGTTTGTGCCGTATTTTTTTTTGGTAGTGATTAGTGAACATTGTACTTTCCACTAGTGATGGGTCGAACGCTGATTTTTTAAATCGAACCGAACTTGAACCGAACTTTAAATTATTTTTTCGAACCCGAACCGAACCGAACCGTAATATTTTCTACCGAACCGAACCGAACCGAACCTAGAATCATTTTAAGTCGAACTCGAACTCGAACTCAATACTTTTTATCATGTACATTGTACCAGCCTACAAATTAAATCAACCACAATTATTAATTAGTATTTAGTAATAAATTACTATTGTATTTAAAATGTTTGTATTACCTACCTATTCTACATTTAAACTTTTAAAGTTTTAAGTTTTAACGTTGAATGCCGAAAATCAAAACCACTGAACCAGTATTTTGTTGTCTCGTAGCTTATAAAATAATAAATGAGTACTGACTAGTGACTACTGAGTACAATATGACGATGCAATCAGTACTTTATAATAATAAATAAAAAAAAAAAAAACTATAATTCACAAGTATAGAATGATTAGAATTTAGAATGAAGTTGTAAACATGTTTTTATTAACAGGCTATAGCACAGTCGAGGTATCGGAGTATTATCATGGGTTTACCCAAAATAGATTTTAACTTCTACAATAAATATGATAAAAATAAAAATAGCATTACATATTATTATTATGAATCACGGATATAGATACTATGGTTGCACAACGAGCAATAATATAACGGAGCCAAATGTTCTTATCAAGTTACTTATATACATATATAGTATCCATACAAAAAAAGTCGCGACATACTAGCGCTCCACAGTGGCTAGGTAACCAGGGTTGGTTACCGTAACTTAGTAGTGGTTGTAGAGGGTGCCCGTGAAACGCGACTTTTTGTCAGACTTGATAAGAACATTCGGTGCCGCTCGGCGCTGTGATCCAATATAGGCCGTCGTGCAACCATAGTATCGATATCCGTGTTATGAATGTAGGTACCCCCGGCCTCTATGGGTGATAAACAACTTAGCCATTGGTTATCGGAGGGGGGTGTAACGGGCGAGGAACAATAACATTATTATTATAAATTTATAAATAATACATGACGTGCCATTACAGCTATAACTTTCTATCGCCAATAGTCTAATTATTTCTTAATAACCATTATCAATTTTTATTTATTTTTAAGTTTGAACTATCGTGGCCAATAAGTCTGGTTAGAGACAAATATTTTCAAGTTCGATTTTCGAACAGTAAGAGATGCTTGATAGTTCGGTTCGAATATTTTTCATGCCGAGTTCGAATTTCGAACAGTTCGACCCATCACTACTTTCCACGTTACACATCCGTTGTATTAACCATTTCTTAATATTTACGACTACTAACAAAATGATACGGCGTCGTTAATGTGCTATTAAAGCCATAGTAGATGAATAGATGAGTCACTTGAATGGAATTGTCTACTGCTGCAGAGGTGCCCTCTACTAACTAAACAAACAATAAAATCAAAAAATAATGTCAATACAATATGTTGTTTAATTTACATTTCAAAATGTATACGGTAGATAATAAGTATAATATGTTGTACATTTATATTTTATAATATTATAAATGGAGTTCATGTATATAAATGTATAAAACAAAGATTTTCCTACGTTAGTGTTAGTTCAAACAATCAAAGAAATATATTCTCATATATAAATGCATAATATATTAAAATATTATTTTTTTGAATTTGCTAAAATGTGAAATTACCAATTTTGTTTGAGTTGTTCGGTGACAAAGGCGACCACGAGGACAACGACGACAATATTAACTCCCGGATACCAAATGTCCTATCTTAATAATAGACGGGGACGAAACAGCGTTGGCGATTCATTGGAAACACATCCGGTCTCAAATAAGAGACCCGAGCAGACATGTTTTGTATGGTCAAGATTAATATTGTCTGTACATAATATAGTGTAAACGCGTATTATAAAACTTCTCATATCATAATATCTACGTAGGTGGTTATTGAAATTTGGAAACGATAAAAACATTCCTAAGGGCTACAACTATTGTATAAATATATAGCATATATACAGCATATATATATATAGCATAATAAGTATATGTTATACTTTTATATTTTATAATATTATAAAATATAATTGGAGTCCATGTGTGATATAATGGAGACCTACGTTAGTGTTAGTTCAAACAATCAAAGAAATATATTCTCATATATAAATGTGTGATTTCTATAAATAGCTAAATGAAAAGCCAATGCAAAAGTGGAATGGTATACCAATCACCAATGACTCCAGTCTCCAAGACTTTAGATTTAGACTTCTAGACTAGCTTATAAATTATAATTTATACTCGCATAGTCACATATGACCTGAGTTTAAAATACGTTAAAAGATAAGTGTAAAATGTGAAAAATTGTGCTGGTACTTATAGGTATTTAAGGTATAGTTCCTTCATAGGAAAAAAATGTCACGCCGCCCCTGATACATTAATACATTAAAGTATTAAGGAATAAGGAGTAATATTTTATACCGAATTTCTTTTTCAAATTAGGTTGATTAATATTATTTATACTAATTGTGATAGTATGGGCTATAATATAGTTTAAATGTTTAATGGCGGCTATGGCGCAATAAATGTCGAATGAATGTGGCTATATTAATGAGATACGGATAATAATTATGAGTTCATCATATATTATGATAATGCGTAAAACTTATCGTTATATGGATGTTGATTGACATACATTATTTTTTTTAATTATCTCTAAGCTTATAAAAAAAAAAAATGGGTACATCATTATTCATTATAAATGCAAAAAATATTTACGATTCTATTGAAAATAATATTTTTTTTGTCGATAACAGTACCGAGTAATCTCGATTCTCGGTAGGTCAATACTTAGTAAGCCCTACGTTCCTACAATATATGTAGTGAAAATCAATTTGTAATCTAACTCGATAGCGGTTTTAATGGTAGAAGGTGTGATTATTATATTTTTGAATCCGAAATAAAAAGTAGATCATTTTCCTCAACAGTAATAAAATTGCCGTATCTATACCAGAGACTGGAACCAAACCTAAAAGAAGCAGTTCTGGAACCGGAATCTATAAAATATTAATAACCAGAACCGGAACCGAAATCTTTATTGTAATAAATAAAGTACCGGAACCGTACAGGAATTTTAAAATTAAATAGGTTCTTTTAGGTTCAAAAATAAAATAATTTTATTTATCATAATTTAATGGTATTATTGTTTTGTGTATAAACTATGTATGATCATATAAATTGTCTCATATTTCTCATACTGTTAATTAAACCCGCATTCCGGATAGGTATTTAAAATTATTATACATTTCGGTACCTAAATTATGTGGAACCGGCACTGAAATTATTAGGAACCGATACCTTTATTTTGTTTTATCAAAAACCAGAACCAAACGGGAACATTTATTTTATTTTTGGAGAATCAGTATTCGAACCGATACCACTAAATTCAAAAGGTTCCAGTCCGGTAAATCCGGTAACGAAGCCGTTCAAGGCAAAATGAAACAACGAACCACACTAAACTAGACGGCCGACCGGGTGGCTACATAAAAATCATGAAGAATAAAGATTTAACTTTTATTCTTCGTGATAGAAATATAGGATTTCCAACCGATGATCGGAATGTGGCGGCCACGTCACGACAATTAGTTTACGATTGTCAAGCCACCACCTCTCAATATAATAATATATCATTATTTCATATTAATATTTTAATACGTTCATATATAGGTGTGTGTCCTGTGTACAACAGCTGCCAACAGCACAATGGAGTTTTGATATTTTTCACTCGTTCGCAGTGCTGCGCAATAGGTAGCTACATCTAGTAGGATAAATATATTTAGGTACCTTATCTAAACACAATCATCGTATATTTATATTATCTAGATAAATTATACAGGTATCTAACTTCCAACCTGAGATAGAAATTATAACCATCCATATAATGTTGCATGACAATATCATTTATTTAATATTTATTAATAATTATTAGTAATTTAAACTAAATTTTTTAAGAAAAAAACGAAAAAAAAAATCTCATTTCTATCTAGATAGGTAATATAATATCTTTTTTTTTATTATCTATATAAATATGGAAGTGTTTTAAGCTCAGATAGGTTTACAGTGTTTATGAATCAATTAAAAAAATAAAGCAAATAAAAAACAATATTCTAATCATTTTTAAAACGGTATTTTCTAAATACCATTCAAGATCAATAATAATAATATTATACAAACGACAAGCCGTGGCATTTGCGTTTACAATTTTCGGCTTTGCAATATAATATAAATATATTTATATATTGATAATACTGTAATAGCTCATAAATTCAAACAGACGATGACGACGATATGATATTATATATATTGTTGTATATTATCTTGGGTTAGGATCACTACACATTCATACTATGACGCACCATGATATTATTTTCGGTCGAAAGTGTATATGTATACCTACCTACATATTATATATTTTATGTAACATAAAAACTAAAATATATAAGTAACACACTATAATATTATACCTATACGGTGTAGGACCGGAAACCGTTGTTGTAGTACCCTGGTTAGAGGCTACTTTAGTAGACAGTGGCACAATGCACGTGCACAGTAGAATTGTTCGAAACTCTGGTCATTTCATTCGCTTAGTGTTATTTTGACCTTTACCCTGCAAACGACAAGTAAAATAAATCGATTTAAGAATTTATGTAGTGTGTTTGTATAATAATATTATAATGTATACTATATTCTCCAATTACCTGTGTTCGATATTATATAGATATACGAATTGGTGCCCGACAATATATTGGAGACCTAGGTGCAACTATTGTTAAAATACTGGGGGGCTACAGCCAGTGGCAGCTCGTGGGTTTTTAATGAAGTAGTGCACATACAAAAAAAATATACCGTAGGTATATAATCGTCTCCAGTGCACTGACAATAGTTATTTTCCTTTAGCCTAAACATTTATCATGTATCTTAACATGTTGCTGTCAACCAGCCACTTATTTATGGGATTTAAGACGACCGTCGCAAACAAAAGTGAAAGAAAATGGTTCCTTCTTTAGGAATACTAAGCACCACGTAGACACGATCCGAATTCACATTTTTTCCCTGGCCGTTTACATAATATTTTACTGGAAATTGAAATCGTAAAACATAAAATTATATACGACACGTACGTTACGTCGTTACCCACCACTGCCGTTGTACCAAATGGATATAATATAGAAATATTTTAGTTATCTTCATGGCCATAAACCAAAAATGGACATAAACTTTAGGTAGTTTAAAAGTTAACTTATTTAAACTTTTTAACTTAACTATTTGGTAATTTTCTAATCAACATAAGAATGTAAATAGTTTAAATTACTATTGAAATATGTAATTAAGATTTTTTTCAGTTTATTTAAAAATAATCTATCAAGTTAAAATTAAAATTGGTTTTTTGCATTAATACATTAATATATAATTAGTGTGTGAAAGCTTGAATAAAAATAATTTGGGGGATACTGGCCTAATATACCTATGCCTGATATACCTACTATTTTTTAAATGGTAAATTATATCTTCATTTTAATCGTACTAACTACTAAGAATATACACACATTTTTGCAGTCGAATAATAAATTTATTATAGTACAAAAAATTGAGTTACTTTATTTATTAAAAAAAAGGTTTCGGTTCAGGTTCTTAATATTTCAAGGTTCTGGTTCTTTTAGGTTCGGTTCCAGTCTCTGAATTTTAAAGTGCTTATAAGTATTAAAAACCATATACGTGCCAAAAATATTGTAGTCTTAAATGTTCATTGTTATTCGTTTTTTAATTACAGCAAAAAACCGATAGACCATCTGATGTGTCTGGGTAGTACCACGAGGACCTCACCTATTTTAGTGAGTTTTAATATTATTAATAATTGATTTTGTTACATTATGCTATATTAAACGTTTACGGTATACCATAATATTAAATTGTATAGTTTAGTTTGGAAAAAGAGTAGATATGAACTTCTATAATCCTACATAGGAAAATAGATAGCAAAAGATCACCTGGATGAAAAAGAACATCGTCGTGGCTAGCCAACCTCAGAACATGGTTCGAAAAAAGTTCAGTAGAACTATTCCTGAGCGCAACTAATAAAACTCGTACCTATATCAATGATGATCGCAAACATCCGAAACGGATCGATACACTAAGAAGAAGATAGTTTAGTTTGTGTAATCTCTATTATTGTTATCTTAATTCTTCTATATCCAAAATGAGAAAATTTTTATTTTAGATTCTGAGTGAAACAATGAATGTATTGATTTTACAATGATGTGTGATTTTTTTGATTTTTTTTTTCTGTCTGTCATCACCTTTTAGGACCGTAAAAGTGCTTAGATTTTCTTCAACAGTATCTTTTCTGATAGGAAAGTGAATCTAGTTGGTACTTTGGGGGGTCAAAAGTAAAATTTATTATTCAAGTAGTTTTCAAACGCACTGCGAAAAACAAAAGAAAAATTAAGGAGTTTATCTTATTATTAAAAATCTGTTTTCGAGGTTTTTTGTGTAACTCTAAAACAAATGGCCGTAGATACATGAAATTTTTACTGATTGTTTACAATAGTATTTTCTATACACCATGCCTTTTTAAAAATATTTTGACTCATTTTGAGCTGTTTAGGGATATTTTCAATTTCCAATTTTTTTAGATTTTAATTTTATAAATATCAATAAAATTTTATTTGTTGGTTTAAAAAGCTTGAAATTTAATAGAGGACTTCTAGTATATTGTTTCAAAGGCAGATGAAAAATATTAAAAATCCTTGGTCACGGTTTTTTTTTACAAGCATTTACAGTTCAAAAATTGACAAAATATGGAAAAATCACGAAAATTAGCAAATTATTTTGAGTTAAGAATTCGTAAAAATTTTTCTTTTAAATCTAAGATTTTAAAATCTAATACAAGATTACTCATAAGATTGTCTACCTTTATCAATAAAAAAATCTCTACCAGAATGTCAAATTAAATTTTTATGAGCGTTTGAAATTCAAATTTTTACAACATTGGATATTCACTTGATTTCTCATGTAACGATTTTCTTATTTTGTTGTTATTCAAAAACCAATAACTATAGATACATGAAAATTTCACTGAATGTTCAGATTAGCATTTAATATACACTGTACAATTTTGAAAATATTTCGACTCTTTTTGAGCTGTTTACGGACATTTTCAGTTTTCAATTCTTTTAGTTTTTTTTTTCTATAAATATCAATAAAGTTTTATCTGTTGGGCCAAAAAGTGTAAAAATTTAATACAATAGGCTCCTGATATATTGTTACAATATCAGTTGAAAAATATCAAAAGTACATTGGCACAAAATTTTTTTATAAGCATTTAAACATCAAATTTTTACAAAATTTATCAAATTTAAAATTAAATAATTATTTAGTTGTTCAAAATTTATAAAATGTTCTTTTATATCTAAGGATTAAATTTAAAAAAAGATTCCGCGTAAGTATTTAATTCTGTTACCAAAAAATCTAAACACTTCATTGACACAGTTTATTTTTATAGTCATTTAAGGTTCAAATTTGGACGAAATTACATATTAAAAAACCTAAAATAACTATTTTAGTTACTTTGTTGTGATTGAATAATATTATTCGTGGACATTTGAAACTTCTAAAGTGTACTATTATTTATCTATGATAGTATCACGGTTTGTTGTTGATGCATAACGCGTTATAAGTAAATAATGGATATTGTGATATGATTAATTTGAAATTTACTATAGGTAGGTACCTGTTATAGGTCAATTTTTTTTAATACCTTAGATAAGTATATAATATGTCTTTTACCAAAACTGACATACTGTCTCCGCTCAGATTAGTTTTTCTTATACAATGGTAATATATCATTGAATTCAAATTTAATACCATCCATTATACTGCGACCCACTTGTAACCTACTGTACAGCAGAGTACATTTTTATTTATTGTATAATGTGAGTTGACTGTACTATTGGGCGACCAGCCGTTAAATATATAAAATAAAAACCAAATCGATAGATCGTCTATTCTATTGATGGACAGTATTATTTATGATATAATAATATGACAGTCGACAGAGCATACTAATCAAGCCGTGGAATCTTGTTATTTCGATTTTCGACCCATATTGATATAAAATAATGTTATATTATATTTAGCATATTCGAGTCAGTCACCTATACTATATACCTATAAATATTTTTACAATTGCATCGTATTGTCTTATATTTTAATATACATGTCCGACGTTTCTCGCCGCGATTTCCCGATTCCGACATACAACGCTGCGGCGGCCGTGCAGATGTTTCTTTGCTCATGTGTATAATTATAGGTGTGTGCACTTTACTGTGGTGGAATGGTGGGCGGAAAGGTTGGAGGGCAGTGTCCGTCCGGTAGAATTGCAGTTTCTCCCATGCTCCGGTAGTTGCCCGCCTGTTGCGCCTTTGTCCATCGACCGGTGGTGGGAACCAACTACACGAACGCCGCCGCCGTCGTCGCTGCTTATAAAAAGGCACGCACACAGCTCAGCACTATTCATTGCGTGCTAACCGCGTTTTCAGTTTGACTTTTGCGTTGTCGTGGACATTTTCTCGCTCCGTGACTAACTTTTCTTCCGTGCTCGCCGTTGCGTTCGATTTAATTTTGTGCATTCCGTTTCTACTAATAATTACGTTATTTTCTTGGCGTAACCGCATTACGATGGCGTTTACGGCGAGATTATACATTTTGCTGGCCATCGCAGTCCCCATATTGGCACTCCCCGTATTTGGTACCTTTAGGCTCCCCATATTGGCAACAACCGATGACCTCCCCGAAGAATATCCTATAGATGAACCTCAAAGAGAAGACACCCGTACATTGGGTAAGAAATTATATAACCTATTCAGTAAATAGTAATTAGTAATTATAAGTTCACAAAAAATATACAGATTATATTTTTTTTAAGTAGGTACATTCTTATTTATTGTTAATACTTTTATTATATTATTTTACCATTATAATTGTTATTGTTGTTTTATTATTTTATAACATTAATTTTATCCTAAATTTAATTAATATATATATATTTAACTAGCTGATCCCGTGCACTTCGTTTCCCGTTAAATGTACCAACTCTATATGACTCAAACTTTGTTCAATTCGTTATTTAATATTCGGTGTATGGTGTTCAACATTTATCTTAACTTTTCTATTGTCTGGAATAAAAATTCTGATTCCCAGCAGTATATTATCAGGTAGGCAATTTACCTGCGGTAGATCGTGGACCCCGTACTGTTCGTATGTAACTTAAAAAATTAAGTCTAAAGTATCAAAGTTATACCAAGTATGTCGCTGAACTCCTCCTAAACGGCTGGCCTAATTGTGAATGCCAATATGTCGACCAATATTTCCTCCTCGTCCACGAAGAAGTGGCATTGTTTTATGTACCTACGTAACTTATATTATATACTTATATATTTAATACATTTTTTAGTAATTGCTTATAACTGCGGTTGTTATATATACCTAATGTATAAGCTATAATGCTATAAATGGGTATCTACCTTATATTTCACAATTTTACTAAACTAATCATTTACAATAATAATAATAATAATAATAATATAATATGAAGAGGATATTAGCAGTACTTAGTGGTTTTTATTTTTAAGTTGATATTAGATAGGTATTTGTATGTAATATATATAATTTATTTATGTGTAAAATATTGTAATCATCCGTGTCGGTACTTTGGAGTAAATTCAAATAATAAAAAAACCTTGAAAAGAATAATAACTGTCAAATCGCACTTAAATATTATGTCACGTGCAAATGTTTATTATTTGTTCTTATTCATTTTTATTAAGACTTCATCAGAGTGCATCTGCCTATAGGTAGTCTATATTATCGTAATTTTATCTATCCCTCCACAAAATAAATTATGTTATATAAATTCGTTACAAAAAACCATTTTATTACACTCGTTTTGTACTCAAAGTTCCGACCCAGTCTTATATAATATAATCGTTGCTGCACCGTTATTTTTATCAATATATTCTAAAATAATTATTTTTGGACTGTGGACTCGCAATTCAATTCATTTTCATCTGTAATAATCACCGCAGGCGAGTACTAATAATAATTTTTCCGTCTATCAGATATAAAACTAATTGCTGCTCCAGGTCCTACATTATTAATGTTTAACTATAGCACATTGCGTTATATGTTATGGTTCCCTAATTAAGGTTTTTTTTATTAATATGATTTATTGTTTTTTTTTAATGATGATATATCGTTTTTTGTTTACCTAAACTGTGTACTATTCAAATGTGGTCACCTCGTATAAAACTTCTATATATGTTGAGTATTTCTTTCAACTGTTAATAATCTTGATAAGGCAAGGGTAGATGGCCCCTGGGTATTTGGTTTACAAACTGGAAATAATTGCCGTTATTTTTATGTTCATCGACGATATTGAGAAACACTTCTACCAATAATTGAACGTGAATGGAAGGCAGGATCAGAAATTCATTAATAATTATTCAATAATAATTATTATTATACAATAGGTATTTGCTTTTTATCAATTCAATTAAAAAATTATCAATAACTCAAGAAAAATGCGGGTAGGTAATGATGTCCCGGATACGAAATATAATATAATCAATTCTTAGATTTTTTTCTGAGACAAAAATAAATAGCATGAAATAAAATATATTTCTACGAAACCAATATAAGTACCTTACTATTTTAAATAATTTTGTTTTGCGTTATTTTTCGATAAATGATACTCTTTAAATTACGTCTTGCGATATATTTTGTTATTCGTTATGCTTTGTTTTGCGGTATTTAATTATTTTTAATTGTCGCTTTCCGTTATAATTACGTTTACAAATTTTAATCGCTATTCGTCATATATAACGTTATTATAACGTTTGCAAGCCCTGATCTAAACACAATATATATGACTATGGTTATCACTTATCATTATTTCTATTATCACAATAACTTTGGGTACACTTAATATTGTGCAATATTATATATATATATTATATTACATAGGTATGTGTTGTTTGCATACATGAATACACATTTGCTGTACTCTGCAATTGATTTTGCTAGTATACCCACCCACGGTGAATTTAAATCTATACATTGTCGTTTTATCAACGTGTTTAAACTTTAAAGACAATCGTCAATCGTTTGTGTGTGGTAAATCAATAACATCAGTACAATATCACTTAGGTATAGGCACCAACCCCCCCCCCACACCACACCTTATACTATATAAATTATAAAAACTATACTTGCAATGGAAGTCCGCTGTCAATTTGTTGAACAAGAATATGTATTATACTGATTACTGCCTACTGGAACTTACTTAACCAACAATTATATTAGGTCTTTTATTTTTTCGGAGAAAAAACATCACGAAACGCAACTATAGATTGTAATCTTGGGTAATCTTATCAATTGTATTACAATTCAAATGTATATGTTTTGTTGTTATCAACACCTATGACCTATGTTAATTTGTATGTACTACTATATGTACACTTGTACACTTGTAGCGCACAAATTATACATAAATCAAATTCGTCGGTCTTTATGCCCTATAAAAAATTACAATCAAAATGTTTTTCGTTAAGATTTATACGTATTTTTCGAACGTGTCAAGTGAATTTATTCATAAATACGTCACAGCTTTATGTTTTTATCGTTTCTCGAATTCTTTTTGAATCGAATCTCATATTACATTATGGCCTCCATAACAGCTAAAAAATTAAAAAACAATCACCCAAAATTGTAGGTAAGAAATTATTTTATCGTTTACGATGATCGCATTAAATGTTTAGATTTTAAAGTCATCATATAAACTATATACGAGACAACAACGCAAATTAATAGTAACATATATATAGAGAAACATAAAGCTACTTACGTATTTTCCATATTCAGAAACAAATATAATTATGTTGTAATCTTAATGATTTTGCTTTCATTGATTTTTGAGTGCCTTATTTAGTACTAAATAAGTGGAATTTACAGTAAGGTGTATAAAAAACCAACCTACTAATAACATTTTTTGATATTATATACGTATAAATCGAATTAGCCAATGCTTTGTGTCATGTAGGGCGAATACAAACATTTTTATCAATCGAGAGATTTTTGGCTAAAAACGTGGAACATGGCTCTTTTTTGGGGCTCTACTATTTTTAGATCGATCAATAAGTGTGTCGAAAGGTTTTACCGAATTTATATAAATGTGTACCTATATATCGTTTATTCATTATTATATTATTCCGAAGCATTGAATCGCCGTAGGCAGTCTGATGTTGTGATTGGAAAGTAAGACACGTAATAGCAGAATGCATTGCCTCTAATCTATATCTATATACTTCTATACTAATATTATAAAGAGGAAAGATTTGATTGTTTGTATTGAATAGGTTCCGAAACTACTGGACAGATTTTAAAAATTGTTTTACCATTAGAAGCCGACATTATCATTGATGAATATAGGCTAATTTAAAAAGGGAATTGATGACCCAGGGGAGGTGCTCAAACTTGAATTTTGAGATTTACGATAGAAATTTGTGTTTAAAAATAGTTGCCATGGGTTTTAAAGCTATTATAATAATAAATAACAAATATTGGTTGTTGTTTATTGAAAATGGTGGCTATTGCATATTGATCATAGGAGAAATAGTTAGTAGAATATGTCCGTAATGCCTACGTAATGTACGACTGTTATCGGCATCATGGCGGCGTGTGTATAAACAATACATTACATTACTGTTTAGTTTTTTTTCTCATTTTAAAATGCCCAAAAGAACAAGATCTAATATTGAATATTATTTTATTTTGTTTTATTTTATTGAGGTCAATTCGCTCTAATTTTTAAACTAACAGAGCTAAACGTGTTCTGCTGGTCGCAGTGGCGGTGGTGGTTTGGGTTAGATGCGTCAGGCGCGGGCGCTCCGATGGTTCCAGTTAACACCCGTATTCGGCCCACCCGTGGCTCAGACTTTAAACGATAAAAATACTCTGCCTACTTTTGGTTAGAAAAAAAAATACAACACACTATCCTCAACTTATAGACTCATTCCCTAATTCGCCTAACAAGTAGTCCGCACTCCGCGCCCAGACGAGCGGTCGTCCGTGCCCCTGCTTTAGCGTTTCAAAGACATAGCTCACCTCTGCTGCACATACAACCATCATCTATATGTGGTTCCACCTCCTAGCATACCCAACGTGGTGCTAATGCAGCGTAGGTTATAGAGAACAAAACCATACATGTTGCCCTGCATTAAACGAAACCGCTTGGAAACACTCAGATATATGATAAACTGTAGCAGTTGACACGTGAGGACCGACGTCCATGACAATATGATAACTTGTGGGGCTGTCTGCTTAGCTGAGCTGGGCAAATCGATCTAGGGAATCGAGTACTAGAAGTATATAGAAGTGAGGCGCCCGCGGGCGGTCCGGGGTCCGGGACTTGCCTCAAACACTCACGCAACGTATGCTTCTCGGCCGCTGCCGAGAACACTTGCATGACCTCGGTGGCTGAAATATATAATGGGAACTTCTGGTTGTCAAAACTGGGACAAAATACGAAATCTATGATATAATAGTTGTTATAGAGAAATTATATTGATATGTTCTTGTAAAAAAGCCGGTTTAATCGAGTTCTTGTGGTGAAAAGTAATGTGCATATCTACAGTATTGTGAGCGTTTTCACTATCCCTATCGGAAGTATCGATTAAATTAATATTCATGTGCAAATTTACCAGCACGACGAAGATTCTTCGCTAACATAATACCTATAATATCTACATTATTAACACCTAGGTAGAACCTATACTCGTCTATCCTATTTAATTGTAATGTTGTATTTCTCATCTTCTCTCAGATGAGATCATTAACACGATCCAACAGGATGAATGTCCACCATTTGGACACATCGACAACAGCTTTAACGTAACGGTGTTGGGCACTACAGCGCCGAAAATAGGCGGATGTGCTTTTATGGCACCAAGAAACCTGCGTTGGAGACCATCGTTTAACTTGTGGCTGGGCAGTCCTGAAACAGGCGGCGGAAAGTGCGGAGATAAAAGTAAGTACAACAAATCTTTATTATTACAACACGATGGTGATGGATGAGGGTTCTTCGCCGAGTCCTTTGCTTCAAGAAAGCACTATATTAAATAGTATAATATATTATAATCGATATTTTTCGTGTAAAATTAAAAACGTGCAAAATAAATAACAGATATAGATAAATAGATTGCCTACCTGATAATATTCTGCTGCGAATATCACGAGATAACGCTGGTCTAGATTTCTATACATTAAAATATAATATCATTTACGCATAAAAAGATATTGCTTATATATCATATTACACCTAAAGGGAGTTAAAAAATAATCAGAATTGTTTTTTCGGGTAACGGGAAAGTTAAAGAGCCTCTTAACTGCCGTAATTTCACCTGAAAAGACCTAAAGCATTCACGAAATTAAAGTTAGTTTACAGTGTCCAGTTTCTGATTCTAAAAAAAAGTCTTAACTCACCAGAAAATTGTATATAGATCCTACAAAGTGCTTTGTAAAAACTAAATTTTATATAATTTTGAACTGTAATTGAAAACTTGAAAATATGAACGTTTTCGAATCATAAGTAGTATTAAAAACGGAAAAAGTTTCGCACGACCTACAGACATTTTTCTGCTGAATTCAAATATTTTTTCAGAATCAAAATCAGACAACGTTAACCAACTTTCATTTTGTCAAAAAAATGTAGGTTTTTGTAAAATTCGTTTGTGAAATTTACATGGTTATCGAGTTATTGACATGTGCTCGCGCGTACGAGAGAGGATACCGCATTTAATTTCACTCACACTAATTATCATTTATAGCTAACGCAAAGATCCCGGACGGCTATGACAAGATTAGAAATTGCCTAAATATCGCCCCTTAAATAACGACCGTAGCGAGGCCCCTTAAGATAAGATTTAAAGTTTTACACTAGTCTGCATACAGTTCAATTACTTTTAATATAAAAAAAAAACGTAGCTTAATAGATGGACATGAATTGTGGAGCCACGAAATAGCCCCACAATATGCAAACAACCATCCACCAATCTTTAAATAATAATCAAATCTTTTTTGGTTGAAACAGATTACATTTATAAATTACAGATATACCTTTTAGGTTTACCTAAAGCTAACCTATATCCTATATAGGTAACTCTAAAAAGTGTTAACATATGTTGGTCGTGGTTTTAGGCTACTTACATATTTTAACAACACATCTACCTTACTATTATGTAATATGTATAGTAGTAGCATTTATTATAATAAGTATTTATTCTGAAAGCAGATTAACAAAACGTGCTTTGGTGGAAACAATTTGTACCTTCTGATTCAGGATGTATAGATATACATATTTTATATTGATTATTTTAATTTTTTAAATAAATTAATTTTGTTATCTCAACTTTATACGCTTCTATAGCTAACTGTATACGTTAGTGAGTACAATTTCTACTAATATTAACAAATCCATTCAAATACAATTGACTTATAGCAAAATGTTTGCGAAATGTCGGGAAAGTACATAAAACCTCCCGAATTGAGTCCTGACTCCGCGTACGGGGTACCCACCTAACCATCTGTAAGATAAGTGTCGACAGCGCTCCCAGTGTTAATCTTCCCAATAATCAATGGTTGACATTTGCAGTATAATATAGTATAGTGTTTTATAGTAACTATTAAGTATTTACTATGTAGTACTTTCTTATTAATTACCAGACTTAATAATTTCCCTGTAGATTTTCCTAAAGTCATGTCTCATAAGAACCTTTTTCTGACAATTACAAACACAACAAAAAAAGAATAAGCCGAATCGGTCTAGTAGTTTCGATGCCAACCCGTGACAAAGATTTGTATTTCGCTTTTATAAAATACTAGCTGAAACCCGCGTGCTCCGCCCCCCTTTATGGTTGTTTGCAAATTGTGGGGCTGTTTCGTCGCCCGACAAATCCTGTCTATTTTTTTTATGAAGAGCAATTGAACTGTATGAAGAGTAGTGTAAAACTCTTATATACATCTCATAATGTAATATTATCTCTCGGCAACATTTGTGGTTTTGCCAAGGTCAGATTTTCTCTTTACGGACATTATTCTCTACTCGTATAAATTTTGTAGAATAAACAATACATTTCGACCAAAAAACATAAAATATTCAAAATTAACATCTAAAACTATAACAGTCGTTATCAGTAGCAACCTTACAATAAACAAAAATATATTATTACTATGTTCATTTTTCTCATGGACAGATTAAACCACTTCTAAATTTTTGACATCCAAATTTCCTACTTTTCCTTTAGATTTTCCTAAATTTTTCTATCATAACATCCTGGTCCTGACAATTAGAAACATAACAAAAAAATAATCAGCCAATTCTGCCAAGCTGTTTCGGAGACAACCCGTGACACAAAATGTTGACTTGCTTTTATAGTATAGATAAATATTTTATTATGCACCTAGTACATTTCAAATATTTTTTTTTTTGCTTTAATATACAAACACTTAGACAATGGGTAGTGATATAACAATTGTTTAGTACCTAATTAGGATACCTAATGTAATATAAATTTTATAATAGGACTCATATTGAAGCAATTGATTGAACATTAAAAGATCTTAGGTGTAAAAATACGCCTATGGGTGGTATAACATTTGTTTTCGCTGGTGATTTCCGTCAAACCTTAACCCGTGACACAAAATCTGTTCTTGCTTTTATAGTATGGATAATAAATCATCCCGGTATAATTTTATAAACATCCGAATGTAAAATGTATGACGTATTCGTATGTAAACGTACACACAAAATGAACGCTAAATATTACGTCGTAATGTGTCAACAAAAATACTGTTTCAATAAATATCAATTATTAAAAATAGGTAAACTATTATAATCATCATTTTCGTGTAATTTTCTGTTCATGAACTAACAGATATGGACCACTACATATTTGAGTGTGAGGAAAGAACACCGTTTATCTCCAAGCACCTCACACTATATGGCTGGCGTTCATATTTATACTCCGATACATGGAGAGGAGAACCAGACTTCAGATGTGCTGTGAGTATACTATGTTTACGCATACATATTCTATAAAATATTATATTATATATGATTTCCTAATCAACAACTTATCCATAATTGCCTCTAAAAAAAAAATATATATATAGGTACCTATTTCACGGGAAAATAGTTACAATAACTATAGTTTTCGTAGATCACTGATCGTTGTTTATCGTTATTTTTAAACTTTTATCACTTGTTGTTTAACTATCATCTTATTACAGTGAATACCGAAGTCACAACGACGTCGATGGTTGGGAATATGGTTAAGTCTCGGAGTACTTATAATTATAATATACTACCTAGCTGATCCCGTGCACTACGTTGCCCGTTAAATGTACCAACTCTATTTGACTCAAACTGCATTCAATTCATTATTTAATATATATAGTATATGGTGTTCAAAATTTATCTTAACTTCTCTGTAGCTCATAATAAAAATCCTGATCCGCAATTGTCTATTATCAGGTAGGTAAGATCAGCGGTATAGGTACCCGATGCTGTTTGTACATAAACGTATGGTTTAACTCTAAAGTATCAAAAATACCAAGTTTGTCGTTTTTACTTAATTCTACCTATGGTGGATTAATATAATCAATCAATACAAAATCCTGACTTAAACTAACCATACTAAAATCTGTTAATTAAAAAAAAAAAAAAACAAAATTTAAGATTTTTTAAATTTTTCTATATTTTCTTCACGGAGGATCTACCCACAAACATTCATATATATACATATATTTATTGACAAAAAAAAATAATACAAATAAACAAAAAAGGCAAAATTAACTTGCAGCAACCAATATATAATAAACTGTTATTATTTTAATCTGAGACAATAAAATATATTTCTTTTTATTTCTTTTTTTATTTTTAGTTTATTTCTTTTTTGGACCCATGGTGAAAATCGTGTATTTTGGCATCCGGGTTTCCTACTTTTCCGATAAATTTTCCTAAAATTTTCTTTTATAGAAACCTTCTCCGTGATATACTCTTTTGTTTAAAAAAAAAATCAGAAGATTGATAAGTAATTCCAGAGTTTACCCTGTACAAAGATTTTCATTTCACATTTATATAGGTAGTTAGATATACATAGATATTTAACGTTATGTTCGATTAATCTATTTCTTTCTTTTTCTGTTCACCTTACTTCAGTTTTACAAAACGGTTAGTGAAGACCCACCAATGTTCAAGATGGTGATTAGTGGGTGGAACTCGTGCGATGGTCTATTGAAGAGAATGGAACAATCTGAGCAAGCGGTTCCCGAGGGGTCCCGATTGTCCGCCGATGGAACGATATCTCTTCTTTTTAGTAGAGACTTCCCAGTAGTGCCAATGTGGAGTCCATCGAAGAGAATGGAACAATCCGATAAAGCGGATCCCAAGGGGTTCCGACGTATAACCGATGGATCGATAACTCTTATTATTGAAAACTTCCGACAAAGGCTCATTCCTGGACCGTCACTCATAATTTGAATAAGATTTGTACGAATCAATGCAGATATTGTTACACTAATACATTTATTTTTATCAAAAATTAATCACAAATCTTTGTTAAATTTACTGCTTCTATTTCGTTCTGTGCACAATAATCCATAAATGTATCCATTCGAAAGGTAAAAGGACGTTTGGCCCTCGTCCATTATTAAGATAGGACATTTGGCCCTCGGTATTAATCAATATATTTAAATGACTTTTTTAAAATTTAAAATTAAATTATTCTTAAAAAACGTACATCTTCAATATAATATTTATATTAATAAGTATGAAATTTAAATTGGATTTTACAAATCAAAAAACATTCTAAGAACAACTACTTCACAAATAGTCCGGTGTGTCACCTACCAACAACTTGTAATAAAATTGCTAATTTTGATTTTTTTATTCGATTCCTGCTCTAAGCTAAAAACTTGTATTTATAATTTAATATTAGTGTTTAATTTGTTCTCAGTTTTTTCAACTATTGTCTTCATGTGTTAAATTAACGATACTTTTAGTCTTTCAATGCTGCACCCTTGGGGTTTTAGTGTTTTGGATTTATTAATTTATTTATTTAATAAATATTATACCTATTATTATTGAAACTAATAACTTTTTTCAAAATATTATTTTTGGGAACTTGCTAGAATGTGAAATTACCAATTTTGTTTGATTTGTTCGGTGACAAAGGCGACCACGACGACAACATTAACTCCCGGATACCAAATATCCTATCTTAATAATAGACGGGGACGAAACAGCGGGGGTGATTCATTGGAAACATATCCGGTAGCCAGTGTTCGGACTTATCTAGATAAATGTATCTAGATATTTTTTTGCTCATCTTTTATCTTATCTAGATAAATTGTTACAAGGTATCTAAACGGTCATCTTAGATATTTTTTTTACTAATCTAAATGAATTCATCTAGATAGATTTTCTATTGATAAAAATCGCGAAATTAAGCAAACGGATTTTTAATTTTTATTAATTTTAACGGTTTTTGTTATTTCATTAACAAATAATAATAATTTTTACATAATTATAATAAAAAATACATGAAACATTTAATATGGTTGGCTTTATCATACTATCATTATTATAGTTATTTAATTATGGTATAATATAATATAGCTAGGTATTAGCTATAATGCTGTAGACTGTATGGCAACAGTAAATAGAATAATAAAATAAAAACTAAATTGTTTGGTCAGATTATTTTAAATCCATTAAAAAAAAAAAAATTGTATCTTTTTTTATATCTAGTTAAAAAAGTATTTATCCTTATCTTTATCTAGATACAAAAATACTTATCTAATCCGAACACTGCCCGTAGCAGTGTATGGACATGTTACAAGATCAACCATACAAGGTCAAGATTAATATTGTCTGTACATAATATAGTGTAGTAAACAAGTTACTACGTAACAATAAAACCAAATTCCACAGGTGCATAATTATTATAATAGACGGTAGACCGGCATAGTCGGGCATTAAGAATGGAAATGGGTCCTTCAAACCTAAGGAGACAGGCTCACTGAATAACTCAGGATAATAGGGTCAAAATAGGCGGTTGTCATAATTGACAGAAATACTGGACGCATCAGTGATACGTTTTTAGTAAGCCAGTTACTTATTATTATAATATACGATGGACCGGCATAACCAGATATTAAGGAAATTAGGATTCAGAAATAGGTGGTTGTAACATTTTACAGGGAAAGCACTGAGTGCACACGGTGAAGTTCAAACGGAAAAGAGTAAAATGATTATTTTTATTATCTAGTAATGTAGTAATTTAATAAATTAGTAATCATATTTTGGTAATGCATTCAGTCGTAAATGCGTAGGCTGGAATAATGATCACACAAATCACATCCGTGAGAACCGAGATATCGTATATGTAGGCAAGGGGTACGAGGAACCTCATATAAAAGGGAGCCCGAATCGGCCTGTATTCAGACGTCTACTACCACCCATTAGTGCAAGCACCTTCACGCCACTCTGTACGACAATATTTGAACTTAGAAAATTTATCGAAGTATAACAATAAACTCACAATATTATATTATACAACAACTGTTCTCTTATTTTATTACCACCCACGACTATAACAACTGAAGAAGTGTCTGCGACCTGCAACTTTAACGTTTTGTAAGCCACTTATCTGCTATTAACACTACAGTAGTAGGTACCGAGCTCTCAGATCGTTACAATAGTGTAAACGCGTATTATTAAACTTCTCATATTATAATATCTACGGAGGTGGTTATTGGAATTTGGAAACGATAAAAACATTCCTAAGGGCTACAACTATTGTATATATATGGCATATATACATAGGCCGTTGTCGATAACAATATAATATATATATACCTACCTAATCCCATACCATACATAGGTATATCGTGTATAATATGTATTTCGTTTGTGCCTTATTTTTTTTGGTAGTGAACATTGTATTTTCCTCGTTACACATACGTTGTATTAACCATTTCTTAATATTTACGACTACTAACAAAATGATACGGCGTCGTTAATGTGCTATTAAAGCCATAGTAGATGATTAGATGAGTCACTTGAATGGAATTGTCTACTGCTGCAGAGGTGCCCTCTAATAACTAAACAAACAATAAAATCATAAAATAATGTCAATACAAAATGTTGTTTAATTTACATTTCAAAATGTATACGGTAGATAATAAGTATATGTTATACATTTATATTTTATAATATTATATAAAATATAAATGGAGTCCATGTGTATAAATGTATAAAACAAAGATTTTCCTACGTTAGTGTTAGTTCAAACAATCAAAGAAATATATTCTCATATATAAATGTGTGATTTCTATAAATTATAAAGTTATGATAGGGACTATAATATATTATGTGTCAGTTGTGGGACCAGAACTTTTTATAAATAATTATTCAGATATCATTATAATTATTAATTATCATTATAATAAATTGTAGTTACAGTCAGTCGTAAGGAAGAGTAGTGGAAGATAAATTATAAATATACCTTATTTTATACTGGATCATTATTATAATATATATCGGTGGCAGAGTGAATAGCTAAATGAAAAGCCAATGCAAAAGTGGAATGGTATACCAATCACCAATGACTCCAGTCTCCAAGACTTTAGATTTAGACGGCTAGACCAGCTTATAAATTATAATTTATACTCGCATAGTCACATATGACCTGAGTTTAAAATACGTTAAAAGATAAGTGTAAAATGTGAAAAATTGGTGTGCTAGTACTTATAGGTATTTAAGGTATAGTTCCTTCATAGGAAAAAAAATGTCACGCCGCCCCTGATACATTAATACATTAAAGTATTAAGGAATAAGGAGTAATATTTTATACCGAATTTCTTTTTCAAATTAGTTTGATTAATATTATTTATACTAATTGTGATAGTATGGGCTATAATATAGTTTATATGTTTAATGGCGGCTATGGCGCAATAAATGTCGAATGAATGTGGCTATATTAATGAGATACGGATAATAATTATGAGTTCATCAAATATTATGATAATGCGTAAAACTACTTAGTACTTATCGTTATATGGATGTTGATTGATATACATTATTTTTTTTAATTATCTCTAAGCTTATAAAAAAAAAAAAAATGGGTACATCATTATTCATTATAAATGCAAAAAAATATTTACGATTCTATTGAAAATAATATTTTTTTCGTCGATAACAGTACCGAGTAATCTCGATTCTCGGTAGGTCAATACTTAGTAAACCCTACGTTCCTACAATATATGTAGTGAAAATCAATTTGTAATCTAACTCGATAGCGGTTTTAATGGTAGAAGGTGTGATTATTATATTTTTGAATCCGAAATAAAAAGTAGATCATTTTCCTCAACAGTAATAATATTGCCGTATCTATACCAGAGACTGGAACCAAACCTAAAAGAAGCAGTTCTGGAACCGGAATCTATAAAATATTAATAACCAGAACCGGAACAGAAATCTTTATTGTAATAAATAAAGTACCGGAACCGTACAGGAATTTTAAAATTGTAAATGATTTGTTCCTTTTAAAATACTCATAACTCGCTGAAAACTAAAATAAATAAAAAATACCACAAGATTACCTAGATAACAATCTTACTATTAAATTTTATGAGTGGTCAATTCGCTCTAATTTTTAAACTAACAGAGCTAAACGTGTTCTGCTGGTCGCAGTGGCGACGGTGGTTTGGGTTAGATGCGTCAGGTGCGGGCAACGGGCAACTGATGGTTCCAGATAACAGCCGTATTCGGCCCACCCGTGGCTCAGACTTTAAACGATAAAAATACCCTTGGGGTCCGGGACTTGCCTCAAACACTCGCGCAACGTATGCCTCTCGGCCGGTGCCGAGAACACTTGCATGACCTCGGTGGCTGAAGTATATAATGGGAACTTCCGGTTGTCAAAACTGGGACAAAATACGAAATCTATGATATAATAGTTGTTATAGAGAAATCATATTGATATGTTCTTGTAAAAAAGCCGGTTTAATCGAGTTCTTGTGGTGAAAAGTAATGTGCATATCTACAGTATTGTGAGCGCGTTCACTATCCCTATCGGAAGTATCGATTAAAATATTCATGTGCAATTTTACCAGCACGACGAAGATTCTTCGCTGACATAATACCTATAATATCTACATTATTAACACCTAGGTAGAACCTATACTCGTCTATCCTATTTAATTTTAATGTTGTATTTCTCATCTTCTCTCAGTAGAGATGTTTAGCACGTACCTCCTGGATGAATGTCCAGTATATATAATATGTATGTAATATGATTATCAGCTATCATTATTTATTATATTGTTGCCACTATACATTACTTTTCAGTTCTTTAGAAAAAAAACACAATTTTTCAATTTTTCATGAAAAAAACCATTTTTTTCGTCAAAACCATTTTTTCCGGAAATTTTAATGAAACCAATTTTTCCGAAAAAAACGGGAAAAAACCCGGTTTTTTCGGAAATTTTGATCCCTACAGTTTATAGTTATAACAATTGTATATCAATTGTAAGAAACAATGTCCTAACCCGTCAAATGTATAAACATAATAATATCAAAAATATAGTGCAAACGCATTAAATGCACAGCCCTGTTTACCACATTTTTCAATATTTATTACGAATTTATCGCGAAAACGATTTCCAATAAATCATGATTTACGCTGCTGATTAAGTAATAAAAAGATTGTTATTATGCTTACAAAATTATTTTTTTTATTTTCATGCAATCATGAATTATTTATAAATTTAAATAATCTTATTTGTGATCAATGGTAGTGGGTAGAATGTAGAATACGTAACTTAGATTTACGTAGGTATATAAGTAATTACTTCGATCTTTTCTACTTTATTCAATTATAATATTTTCTACTTTTGAAGTATTCCTATACATTTAAATTACCTATTTTATTATGTTACCTATTATATTACAATGGTAAATTATATTCCAGTTTGAAATATACATTTTACAATGGTGTTTATTTTTTTTTTTTTTTTTATATCCTGTATACAAAATTTCTACCAGAAGGAGTGCTTTGATTTCAACATATAGTACCTTATCTTTTAGCAAATTGGACCAAGATGGTACTTTAGAGAGGTCATTTTTTGATTTTCTCAATAGTTATATAATGCCACGGGAAAAATTACGAAAAACCATTTAAAATCGGATTTTAATTTCTAACGCTTTGTTTATCACCATAGAAACGAATAAAAAATTATAATATTAATTCAACTTACATGATATAATAAATAATAACTATATAAAATATCCAGACTGACAAACCGTCTCAGCTCAGAATCGTTTTTCTTGTACAATGATATTATATCATTGAATTCAAGTTTAATACAATCCATTATACAATGACCCACTTGTAACCTACTATACAGCAGAGCGACATCCACTTACCGGCTTTTTTTTTATCTTCAAAATATTTGGGGAATTAATCCTTTTTTTTTGTTAAAATTAAAAAAAAATCAACTTTATAATTTAGGTGGGCCTCAGTGCGCTATTTAGGAGGGGGCCCCGTTGGAATTTTCCGACTAAACGACCGCTATATCCGCCACTGCTCTTAACTGCCGTCAATTTTAGCTGAAAAGACCTAAAGTATTCACAAAATTAAAGTTAGTTGACAGTGTCAGATTTTGATTCTAAAAAAAAGTCTCAACTCACCAGAAAATTGTATATAGATCCTACAAAGCACTTTGTAAAAACTAAATTTTATATTATTGTGAACTGTAATTGAAAACTTGAAAATATGAACGTTTTTGAATCATAAGCATTACCGTATCTCTCCAAGAACCTCACACTATATGGTTGGCGTTCATATTTATACTCCGATACATGGGCAGGAAAACCAGACTTCAGATGTGCTGTGAGTATACTATGTTTACGCATACATATTCTATAAAATATTATATTATATATGATTTCTTATGAAAACCAATTTTATTAATAAACTTGGTGAGTAGAGGAGCGCATGCAAACAACGACGCGCATTCTTAAGCCGGATTCACAGCTACGTCGTGTGTCGTGTCATGCGATTGCTTTTTTATTATGTTTACAGCTGCTAACCAATATTGTTTAAAAATTGAGCTGTAGTAAATTATTGATATACTAGGTTGAAACTTGGTTATTACATGATACCAAAAAAGTAATGCCCAATCACAATACGATTTGATCTGCACGACACGACACGACACACGGCGAAGCTTTGAATCGGTGAAACTTTATACACAAACCCGATTTCATTTAACGTGGTTGACTGGTGATATGTCACATATTATTGATGTACTTCGATAATTTGTTATCAAATTACTATTTTGTGCTTTCGGAGAGCTCAAAATGTCTACTCTGAAAATTAAAAACGATTAATAGTTCTAATGGGCTTATATTATTTTTCATCGCAGAATTTATTATTGATATCGCTAGCAAACAATACCTCTGCCCAAACTACTCCTGGCTTCTCCCTCAACTTTACTCGACTAAAAACATATTGTAAACCAAATTAAATTAATAAGTCTAAAATGTAATTGTATTGTTATGGTCGATTAATCTATTTCTTTCTTTTTCTGTTCACCTTACTTCAGTTTTACAAAACGGTTAGTGAAGACCCACCAATGTTCAAGATGGTGATTAGTGGGAGGAACTCGTGCGATGGTCTATTGAAGAGAATGGAACAATCTGAGCAAGCGGTTCCCGAGGGGTCCCTGTTGTCCGCCGATGGAACGATATCTCTTCTTTTTAGTAGAGACTTCCCAGTAGTGCCCATGTGGAGTCCATCGAAGAGAATGGAACAATCCGAGGAAGCGGTTCCCGAGGTGTTCCGACATATCACCGATGGATCGATAACTCTTATTTTTGAAAACTTCCGAAAAAAGCCCCTAGACTTTTTTATTTATTTTTTATGATTTCATTTTTAAAACAATAGTAATAGTGGACACGAAATCAAACTTATTATTTCACATAATTATTATATTATTATTATTATTATTATTATTTTATTTTATTTGTGTTTTACATATTAATAAATAATACATAACTTTTTTTAAATAATACAAAATGTTTTTTTTATTTTTTGCCTGACATGAAATATACATATAGTTAAATGACTAGGCATTTAACTTAATGTCTAGGCGGATAGTGGAATTGCATAAACATTAAATTCTTTGGCTATATGCCTAGGCATTTAATAAAATGCCTGATTTGACTATATGCCTACTACATTCATACCACTTTCCTGCGTTCGACTTAGTCATACCGCACCATAGTTCCAAACCAGATTTCTTATAGCGACCGGCCCGCTTGCCGCAAAGTGGGATGAAACACAAATTTAGCGTGCCAAAAGTACTATTTTTTAAACTAAAAATGTATTGGTTTTTTTTATCAAAAATTTATCGTTACAATATTCTGATGCTTAAACCAGAATTTCAAAAGAATTAATTAACATACACCCGACTTACAGCTGTTAGTATAAAATATATACATTATTTGATTGATATTTTCAAATTGTTATACCTTTTTATATTATTTAATTTTTACACTTCAACGATAAAAATATAATTTTATTTTACACAGTTATTACATTCTATAACTACATGTAGCAACGACATATTATTTTTTTATTTTAATTTTTTTTTTTTAGTAATTGCTTTATTATGTTGACATTTTAAGTTTTTTAGTGGTTTTTGAACTTTTGAGGAGTAATACTGAAATTTACGCAATTGTACCAACTATTCAATACATACATATTGTAAAGGAAATTGATAGCTGTTTGAAAATATAAACATTTTTTGCATTGAGTTTCAACAGAAATTTACAAAAAAGTATTCTTTATAAATATGACGTATTACTGTAAAAACCATGCTTTTCTCACTTGAAACGAAAAACATTTATTTTTTATTTATTCAATTGTTATATAATTGTCCTAAATGTAATAATGAAATATTATTTATTTATTTTCATACATCTTTTTTATTTGTATTTGCTATATTATGTTGTTTAAATATTAAGTGTTTTAATGGTTTTAGAACTTTGGAGAAATGATACTGACATTTACGCAATTTTACTAACTATTCAATACATACATATTGCAAAGGAAAATGTTAATAATTTAAAAATATAAACCTGATGAAGACGAAGAAAGTGACATAAATCAATCCTTTTCAGAAATCAGTTTTACTGATTAATTAAACAATATGGTAGGTACCTACCTATGTGCAATGATTTACCTCCGTAGAATATATTTTTTAAAAGTATTAATTTTAAATGGTTAATTTGGTTCTTTAATTCCTTATTTTTAATTCCTTCTTTATTTCCCTATTGTGTTTTTATATTTTATTTTTTATTTTTTTTTATAATTTTTTTTTTTATTTTTGTGTCTGTGTACACGATAAGTAGTCGAAATAATGCTTCGATTTTCGACTTCAGTATCTTGTTCGATTGGAAAGTTGGTGCATTGGGGAGGTCAAAATTTAAATTTCCCAGTAGTTTTCAAAAGCGCCGGGAAAAACAAAAGAAAAATTAAGGAAAAACGGGAATTTTTACGCAAAATCTGTTTTTGAGAAAATCAATTTTGGTTTTTGGTGTACCTTTAAAACAAATGACCGTAGATACATGAAATTTTCAGTGGTTGTTTATATTTGCATTTTCTATATACGATAACATTTTCAAAATATTTTGATTTATTTTGAACTGTTTAGGGACATTTTCATTTTTCATTTTTTTTTTAGTTTTTTTTCTAGAAATATAAATAAAATTGCATTTGTTGGTTAAAAAAAACTTGAAAATTTAATAGAAGGCTCCTAGTATATTGTTTTAAAGGCAGATGAAAAATATTAAAAATCCTTATTCACAGTTTTTTTTTATAAGCATTTAAAGTT